>OX579651.1:501173-1101173 GCA_951230895.1 Carpatolechia fugitivella
CGCGTTCGTTTTCCGGGTGGAACAGCATTGCTCCTTCTGATTGGCAGGTGGATTTGGCATCAGCCCACGTGGCGTCTTTTTGGTGAAACTTATAGAAGCTATGTGTTGATTCTACATAGGTATAGTCCGTCCGAATGGCATCTGAAACATAAAATAGTTTACAACTAATCAATGAGATGTCGCTGTCTCTATTTTTCAACATTTATGTTTTTTATAATAGTAGTAGTGGCTCTGTGAGCTGTAGACTTTGCGAGTTTTTTTTTTTTTAGAAATTGCTGATTTAGGTCTTTTTAACCCCCGACGCAAAAGAGGGGTGTTATAAGTTTAACGTGTCTGTGTATCTGTGTGTCTGTGTATCTGTGTATCTGTCTGTGGTATCGTAGCTCCTAAGCGGATGAACCGATTTTCGTTTAGTTTTTTTTGTAACATAGATAATTTTACCCCGAGTGTTCTTAGCCATGTTTCATGAAAATCTCTTCAGCCGTTTGAAGATCATCAGCTCTTTTCTAGTTGATGAGGGGATCTGACGAACTTCCTTATCTCCGATCGATTCGAAATTTGGTACCTTGTTACTTCAATCATATTGAAAGTATATGGTAAGGTAACCATGACCTGATCAGCCGTTTGAAGATCATCAGCTCTATAATAGTTGATGAGGGGATCTGACTTACTTCCATATGTCCTATCGATTCGAAATTTGGTACCGTATTCCTTCAATAATATTGAAAGTATATGGAAAGGTAACCATGACCTGATCAGCCGTTTGAAGATCATCAGCTCTTTAATAGTTGATGAGGGGATCTGACTACTTTCCATATGTCCTTTCGATTCAAAGTAAAAATACTCTCCAATTTTCTTTTAGATATAACTGTACTCATATATCATAATTTATTTGTTATAAAGTTTAAAAATTATGAAATAAAAATAAATTAAAAATTTAAAAACCCCCGAAGCAAAAAAGCAAAACATTAAAAAGTAAAAAATAATACCTATTGTAGAGCCATCAAATTCGATAAAGTAACACCTCTATATTTTTATTTTATTAGAGAAATTGATGGATGGCACGATTTGGTTTGCTCGTTGAAATGACGCTATAATGTCGCGTCGGGGTACCGCTAAGTTTAAAAAAAAAATATCGTATGAAATCAAGTTGGTCGGATATGCTAACAAATTAATAGATAGTCAATCAAATGAAGCGTCTGACTTAAGCGGTACATCGACGCGACATTATAGCGTCATTTCAACGAGCAAACCAAATCGTGCCATCCATCAATTTCTCTAATAAAATTAAAATATATAGGTGTTACTTTATCGAATTTGATGGCTCTACAATAGGTATTATTTTTTACTTTTTAATGTTTTGCTTTTTTGCTTCGGGGGTTTTTAAATTTTTAATTTATTTTTATTTACGTTTTAAACCCCCATTTCTCCGTATTTGTTTTAAATTTCAAAAAACTGGCTCGACTAAAAAAAAATTGTATATTTATCAAACCTGCCCAAAAAAATTAACTAGAATCGGTTGAGAAACGCGACCTGTAGAGGAGAACAAACAGATGGACAGATGAACACACAAAAGCAATTTTGGCCAAGCTGAAATGGAGACGCTTCGCTCGCGCTTTGTGCTCACTCGGTTAATTAATAGGTGACCAGACTTTTTCAATGGCAGGCAGGTGGCAGTAGACAATAAAGTATTTTAATAGTAGATTTTAAAACAAGTGCACAAAACGAACCATTTCTATCCGAGACTTTTAGCAGCCCGAGCCGAAGGTGAGGGCTGATAGTAATGTCGAGGATAAAATGGTTTTGTGGACGAGTTATAAACTCTGCTTTTCACTTCGATTGCGAGGAAATAAAACAATAGTACAACATAACATTTCTTTAAAACCAATTTACAAAATTATCGTAAACTTTGAGATATATTTCCCAAGACTTTGGCGGTAATATCTGTTGCACAACTCTCTGTGCATTAATTTCCATAAGCGTATTAGGAGAGAGTGTTTAATCCTCTTTTTCACTCGACATTTTTAGCAATTTTAGCAAATTGAAGAAATTAATAAACGCACGAAAAAACAGAAACTGTTTCCCGCCGCTTTATTTTTTTAAAACCCTACGACATTGATATTAGGCTTGACTGCAGACCTATACAGCCTATTATAAAATTAATTTTGTAATAATAATTTTCTTAAATTAATTAAATAAGCTACCGTACTTGACTTTAAATTTTAATATCTTTTATGTCTTAAAAAACACATAAGGCAAATAAATTAAAGTAAATATTATAAAATAACAAATTCTATCTATGAACTTCTTATTGTGTTTGGCTGTATGGCTCATTTTCTTTGCCTTAATATAAGATACATTTATGAGTAGATACGTTAATGTACTTGTGTACAAAATTCGTTTTTGTGCAGCCTATATCCTGCACAAATAAGCACTTTCAGAGCATGAGAAGTGAAAAAAAATTTACATGATGAGACTCGTTTTTCCGTCACTAAAATATTAAGGGTTAAAAACACTACTTATATATCAGAATATTTGCCAAATAAAAGCTTGGAATCGAAATTTTGTACAAAAATTCTAAAAGAATGATAACGTGCCTTCCGTACCACGGAATTATTTAATTCTTTAAAGAATCAGATGATTCAGCATGCCATATCCTAACAAAACTGGGGACAAGCTCACACAGTAACTTTAAGAATCAGATGATTCAGCATGCCATATCCTAACAAAACTGGGGACAAGCTCACACAGTAACTTTAAGAATCAGATGATTCAGCATGCCATATCCTAACAAAACTGGGGACAAGCTCACACAGTAACTTTAAGAATCAGATGATTCAGCATGCCATATCCTAATAAAACTGGGGACAAGCTCACATAGTAACTTTAAGAATCAGATGATTCAGCATGCCATATCCTAACAAAACTGGGGACAAGCTCACACAGTAACTTTAAGCTAAAATGCTCTATAAGACACTTTTGTAGAACATTTACTAAGCGCACTGGTACATAAATAATTCAGTATGTATTTATATTTTACGAAATAATGTTTTTTTAGAAAATAAGCACATTTGAATTGTTAAAGTTATTATTTAAAATAACAATAAATTCATCAGCTTACCTATTGGACCAATTTCAGAAGCAGCAGTTACGAAGAACAGGAATACAGTAAGCTTCGGTGCCATCATCGTGGTAATAAATTATTAAATTGAAGAACGGAGTCAGTACTGTACAAGAACTGGTAACTGGATGAATGCTCTTTGAGATCGAGGGAGACTTTTTATATCAATTATTCACGATCAGGAAAATACGAGGAGTATTTTGACAATAAATATTACAAATGAAACAAAATGTGGTTTTCCTACGGGATTTCTAAACTTCATTTTGTAACTAGTTATTACAACTAGTTGTTACAAATTGAGATCCAAACAAATAAATGTATTTTGAATTACACCCAGATGCTGAGAACTGTGATTGTTCTTTTATCTAAAGAAAAAGTCAATATTTATTATTATACAAGTCATAATTTATTATCACTATCAACAGCTACGCTAGTTCTCATACTGGACATAGGTAATTTTTGTTGTTCTTATCATGTGGGTGTTAAGGTCGATGGGTGACCTAACAAACCCTTGCCCCGGGTGGGTGCACTGCCTGGCTGCAACAGTCATTGAGCCGCCAAAGGCTTTTGACAAGGCTCATGTAACGTCAACACCACGTCGACAATGCACGCTATGGACGTATTCTGATGGCCATAATAGACATGCGTAGTAATTGCTATGAAAAACTATTGAAGCATCACCGGTTTCCATAGCGATTTCTAGGGGGTGATCGCACAAATTTCTTGTAACAGTACGGGAATTATTGGGTCCCAAATTTTGTATTGACGATGAAATGCAAAAAAGATACCGAGACTTCTGTCGTGACCGTCAACGTAGCTCTAAAGTGTGACCTAATAGTACAGCCCAGTATCCAAAGTCAAAGTCAAAGTCAAAATTATTTATTTCCATAGGATGTTATTACATCACTTAGATCCGTCGTCACATTTTTTTGGGTGAGTTCACTAACACAATGGTGGAATCTGTGGAGAAGAGCTCACCGAAGAAACTCCACAGTCGTCGCATCTTTTGCTTTTCCTTTTTTAAATAAAATATTGTCAATTACAAATTTAATGTTTATTATATATCGAAAAAGCCTGCTACTCAAGCAATCTATTCCCATGGACACCTGTCCTCCAAGTAATCAGATATCCTATAGTAACTTTTTTTATACAATTTCTGTTTTATAATTATTTTAAACTTGTCTAAAGGCAAGTTTTTAATATCAGTAGGGACCTTATTGTATTAGCGTATACAATTGCCTTTAAAAGAATTACTAATTTTATGTAGTCGGCTGACATAAGCAACCAACTTGTCTTTATTTCTAGTATTAAAATTGTGTATATCACTGTGCTTTTGAAAATTACTTATATTTCGTTTTACATACACAAGATCAAAAAAAAAATTAAAAATTAAAAATGCTTGATCAAGATCCCCTCTTTCCTCCATAAAAAATTCTATCTCGAAAATGTGTCACAGATCTTTGGAAGACGTACGTGGGGCCAAAGCCAACACGTAAATGCCTGTTTGTTAATTTTAATAAGCATTAAAAACAATGATATTCAATAGTAATATTCTTAATTTTCTTTCTCTTCTCGCAAGTGTTTTGGGCGGGATCAAGAGCTTGATGTAATTTAAAATTTTCTTACTATCTTCACCTAAACGGACACATAAATACAACAGCCATGGAATAACATACATGCGATAATATATTCTTTTTTCCTTATTTAGTTCTATACTTAAATAATAAGCTAATTTTAAAACAAGGATAACCACAAAACATTTATATTCAATAAAATGTTTCATGTGAGTATATTTTATTGCTAACGGTTCCTCCCCGCTTGGCATGGGTAGATAACTGACATGACAATGTGGTTTTTATATGACTTATTTATTTGTTTTTTTTTTTACTTTAGATAAATTTGTCTTTTATAATTCTCACCTAAATGGTTTTCGGCAATCATCCGAAGAGTGTTTAACTCCGTGGCGGTGCGTAGCAAAAACGACAAAACACAATGTTTTCCGAATTACATTAAGAAAATAGAAGCAATAAAAATAAACTTGTAATTAAAGAAACGTGACCGAAGTACATCATTATGCCAAAACTGTTACCCTGTGGCCGAAACACGGGCCTTTAAAATTATAGCCGTTTTGAGGGCGCGCGCGCACCTTGCGTTAAACACCAATTGCACGCACAAAAAGCAAAGAAAGTTACACTAATTATCCTCGAAATGTACGCTTGTTACCTGCATGCATGAAGCAAGAAGGTGTTTATTACTTGTATTGGATTCAGCATGTCAGTGGGTAGTTCGGTGTCTCCTCTTACAGATTTGCAGTATACTTTATATTATGAAAAACTTGAAAGAAATTAAGAAGATTTACAGAATTATTATATACAGAATAAGGTTTTCTATTTACGTTATTTCCTATTTCCCTTGTGTAATCATTCGACTAGTTTTGATAAATATGTCATTATTTTAGGGTTAGCTATAAGAATGTCAATGCTTACATTTCATGATTTCCAATCGAATTTAAAGATCAATTTTGAAGACGTTCTTATTCATCGCGTGGATTGTTAACTTGTTAGGTCGACAACCGACCTCACAGACTCTGGTGTTAGTTTAGGCTGCAAAAGGCCACTGATATAACTCATGTAAAGACTACTTCTGTACCTATATAATATAGTTGCTGCATCTAAATTTTCATGCAATTTAATTAAGAATGTATATGCAAAATTATTGAGTTCAAATTTTCAGTGTTGATTTTACTTCAAAGTACTCGTAGCAGATATAACTTAAACACAAAATGAATAGATACTAGTTACAATAATCAAACAAACTGTCGATAACGTGATAATGATCAGTAACTATTGTTTTTTGCTCACAGCGCTGTATGATCGGAATGATAATGAATTGCAACTATGCGCAGACGCAGTCGTCATTACGGAATGACTAGTGCATAGCGTACTATGTGAGACCGCATTCATAAGGGAGTGCACACATGCTTGTAGAGGTTTTTATGAGATCTTTATAGGTGTCTTTAAGTTTTAGTGCCTCGGTCATTTCGGGTTGGATGATGTCATCGTTATTCTGTAAATCACCTAGTTGTTTACTTTTACTTTTCGAGTTTTATTATGGGGAAACTTCTTCAGTTTTCTTTTATTAACATTATTTTAGTATTACAATCAATCAATCAGCCTATTGCAGTCCACTGCTGAACTGCTGCCTCCCCTTGGGCACGCCAAAGCGCACGATCACCCGCTTACCTCATCCAGCCACCATCAGCGACCATCGGTCTACCTGGCATTACAATATACCTATATATTACAATATTTATTACAAATTATGATCACGTCAATATCATTTTCGAAGGTAGTATGCAAGTCTAAAACCATCTTATAAGGTATTGAAAATAGTAAAAAATGTAACATCACTAGTGATTGATGTAGTGTAGGATCTTGTCTAAAACTTTCCTGAAAACTACCTACATATTTTTTCTCCTTGTTCAACTGTTAATAACATACGATGACTAAAGTATCAAAATAAATTGTTTTATTCGAGGTATTTTTTTTTACTTTTTACATTTTTCATCTCTCTGCCAACCCTTATTGAGATATGAGCTGTCAAATAAAATCTTTCCGATTGCGTTAAATGATTGAGTCGTTATAAAGAATAGCAAACATGATTACTCGTAAGTATTAGTTTCCATTAAAAAAAAATGCATAGAGCAGCTTGATAGATATAAAAAAACCCAGAGCCGCAAAAACGTCTTTCCATTCCGGTGCAACATATAAGTTTGTCTTCAGTTTTTATTATCTTTATAAGCTTATCCAGTCTTCCAGGCCAGTTGCCAATTGCCACTGTCCTGTCCATAACACTGGCTTGCATGAGCGACTAAGTATGCAATAGTTGAACAGGCGTGTGCGTACACGCAGTTATTTACTTGCTAATAACACGGTCAATTTGATAAGTATTCGTTCGTATGCTCTTTATGTTCAGTCTAATGTAGTTATAATGATTTAATGCTAGTTCAATAAATCGATGTTTGTAGCTGAATAAATTCTGAATTAACCGATACTTTATTTCTACTACGTTGGTGGTGTAACGGCTAGAAAGGATGACTTTTAAACGTAGGTCTCTAGGTGTTCAGGATTTTGAAATTATGTGATACCAAACGTGTTGATATGGAAGTATCTCATAGATTTCTACCACATTTTGTTAGGGTACTCGAAAGTTCTGTACATTTATCACGCATGCGTGTATTCCATGCACAGTTTTGATCTTTGCAGTAGTTGTATGGTATACCAAGAATAAACTATAATTTTCTGTAAACGAAAAAAAAAGACGAGGAACTGCCACAAATCCATCACCGTAACGTATTACCGCCAATTTCTTTATCGTAGATCTGGAGGCAATTGAAAGTTTCGTCCGAGTAGGCTTCGTTAAGCCGGCGGCAGCGGCGCGGGCGCGGCGTCTATCGCCCGATCTCCCCCGAGTGTCATCGGCCACTAATCAGTTTACACGGCTCTGTTCTGCTGTTATTACCATTATTTCTATACCGGGTCATTACATGGAATACACCCAACTGGCGAATGAGACTGTATGTAATCATCAAACTGAAGACATTATTTTAAGGCTTTCAGCCATCTAACCCTAAACCGAAGAGCATGCAATGAGTGGAAGTGAGTGAAATAAAAACAGTATTTCTAAATCTTTGCAAAAGTTAGAAAGAAAATTATCTCTTCATTCCTGTCCGGGAAAGAAACGTAACTAGCCAAAAGTTTTCTGTGTCCAATATAATTTTTAGCTTTACTTATAGAATCACCTTACAACATTCTTTCAACAGTCGTAAGTTTCTTAAAGAGGACCTTATAAGATGTCAGGTTTATGAGAATAAACCAATTAAATTAAAATTCACTATTCCCAACCCTTCCTCTTAAAAGCAAATGATATTGAAAAATATTTTTTCTGCAAAATTATTTAAAAAAGACCTGGTATGTCCGTTGTGCACACTCCTGCGCAAGTCGCCGGTAGCGCGAAGGTGCGCCAGCGCAACGGTCGCCGCACACCTTGCGCTGCACCTTGCGTCTCGGACAACGTACCGCGACCAGATACAACCAGATATCAATTTATTATTTTCACAGAACAACCCAACTCTTCAACCGTTAACGAAGCAAACAGCTCCCTAAGAAGGACAGATAAGGTGCATGTTTGAGAGTCAAATGTTGAAGCCGGAAGGACACCCTAAGGTTATTCAGATAAATATAAAAGCGGGTTTTTATTACCGCTCTATATTAGTGTTCACGGTTGTCTTAGGTTATTAGCGTAGTGTGTTTCGTTTCGGCCAATTCTCGGATCGTCTAGGAGCCGTTGAGATCTTATTCGATAACGTTTAGTCGGAGGGTCCCCAGGTGAAAACCGTGTCAAAAACATATTGGTTTATTTTTACGTGTCACGGTGTGTCACGGTCGTTTCACTGGACAATTTGGGCAAAATCTAGTTAGTTTTTTTAAATAATATCTTAATAACTTATAGTCAGTCGTAAAAAAATAGCATTGTTTATCTTCGTCTTAGAAACCTTATATACAGCTATAATAATAATAATTTCATCTAGAAATATTATACCTATAGAAACAGTGTAATCAAAATCATGAGAAAGGGTTTCTTTTTTGTAATAACTATGTAGTACCTATTTTTAAGAAGTATCTCAAGTGGGTAGTTTTAACTTAACTACTGCAAAAAAGTAAATTTTATCGCACAAGGTATCTACATATTTTACTCACGTATCAGTTGGTAATTATCCCCTTAATTTTATCAAATCCCCGATTAAGTATAGTAATTAAATTACCTTGTTTACACCCATAACTCATGTTAGGAGGCTAATAACAACTGTTAAAATTTGCATTGAATAAGTAAGAAATATTGTCTAGCCTATTAAATTATCTATCGACGAGATATCTGTGGACATTAGCATAATGCGTTGGTAATTATTCGCGAAGATCCCAATAACTCGCGTCGCTCGATGCGCGCGCGCATTGACGGCATAATCGACCAGTTTAGTAATAACCACTTAGTTTGCTATTTGGGAACAGGGGTGTAATAAGTGACGTTTTTAGCAAGTGAGGTGGAAGTATTACTTTAATTTGAGACGTTTACATTTATCACAGGATAAATTACTTTCCCACGTAGAAAGCGAGAGCGTACAGCCGATTAAAATTTACAGTTGTCAAACATCCTACAGATTTTTAAAATAACAAATTGGTAAAAACAAATTGAAGGTTGGAATAAAACCTACCTACATTTTGTAATGTTACACCTGTACTGTAACATATTGTAACACATCGTGTATTGTGAACCTACGTAGGTACACCCCTGTGTATGGTTCTCTTTGTGATAGGCACTCTATCACTTGATGTGAAGCGTGACGCCAGTGTAAAAACATTTGAATGTTACGAATGCAACAATGACATGATTAGTCGAACAGCTAGTAGAACAAGACGTTAGTGCGTAATTCCAGTAAAAAGTAACTGTAGAGTTTGATCAAGTTTTCGCGATTCTTGATAGTAACATATCAGATGTAACATAAAAAACTTAGAGTATCTGCGAGATTCTGATCCGTGTTTGTTGAAAAGCTTGTTTTTGTCTTAGCAAGAAAAATATGCTTGAAACAAGAGTAAAACAAATTGAATGACTCATCACTAGTAAAAATAAAAATATTTGAATAAGCAATATACATCATGCTATTGTCAATTTAACAAGCCCTTACTAAGCCATTACATGGCCTTTAACTTGACATAACGACCAGTATTCGCGATAGTGGCCGGAAATAACGGCTAAGTGTGTCTTTTGAACCACGGAAGACCAGAAAAAGATACAAAAGCCACAACCAGTTACCAGTTAATGATTTTACTTGCGTGCGGTTATTTATTTTTTGTAACCACGTGTATTACTTACCGCTTTAGGTTATTATTGTTACAGAGTACGTCTGTTAACGAAATATCGCTTATCGCTTTTTTTTTCGCATTATAATTATATTATTACTTACCGCTGTGCCGAGAACACTTAAATAGGGAAACAAAAAATGCTATTCAAAAAACTAAATTGCATTTTCACTCCTTGCATTTATCACATGTAGATAGCAATAGCTATCCCCGGAGGCCGTTTCTTAGACAAAGTTCCGATAAACGGCTGATGGAGTGACGTTGGAATGTCCTCACCCCTCACCCCTCAGAGGGTCGCCCCAATGATGCACCGGCCAACTCTTTCTGGAATGTCCTTCAGAAGGACTGGCATAGAGTGGTTACTTACACCTTTATATTAATTTTATTTTCAATTTTTGCTAGTTAAAAATAAAAATATTTTTTACCAAATATTATCAGGTTAATTTATTCGTTCTTAGGTAAATAAGGTTATTTACATATAGGTATGTGAAGATAATTTTATATTAAATTAAATATAAAATTGGGAGTAAAATCAAAATTTTGTACTTGAGAAAACAAAAAGGCCTAACTATAGTTAGATCCAAATTTAAAAATTAATGTCTGTTCGGTAAAATCACCTCTTCGTAGATACTCACGCTCCCTAACATTTAACACTTATCTTTTTTCTAAAATAGTCCCGGAGAGTAAGTGTGAAGTCCTGACATTTGACTTCTGGACCCTTTATGGGTGCCCGGCTATCTGATGGCCGAGCTTAGCCTGCGGACTCGAGTGGAGGTGACGGAACCTGCAGACGAAACATCAACGTCTTTTCTTGTACATCGAAGGTTATATCTGGCTTTGTTGAAAATTCAATCATCAAGGCGCAGTAATGGACTTTAAACTTGCAATTTTATAAACTTCTTGCGTACATTTATTGGTGTATACCAGTTCTGTTGCCAAGGGTGTCTTATCTATGAGTTTAGCGTGTGACGTACGCAGTGCTTGGGGCAGTGCAGTGTTTATGGATCGTAAAACTTTGGCCCTAAGTTCCCGCCGTGAGATATCGTAGATGGGACACGAGGACTGATAAGGGACAGACAGAGATTGTGATAATAGCAGTGTCAAATGTAGCTCAGTAGATTTAGAATAGTACTGCATAGTAATGGGAACTATTCAAAATCCGTTCTTCGCACCAAGAAACCGAACAACTTTTCCTGAATATAAAAGAATTGGCAATTGGCATAGTTAACTAATTAGTTTAGCATTGAAGAATCGTATAGCTTATTCTTTTACTATGTTTCTCAGAAGAAGCAGTTTTGTTAAAAGCGTTTAAATGCCGCCTTTTACAACAACGCTATTAAATAAACTACCTATATATAAAAAGACTTATTTATGCACACACAATACGTAACTAAAAATAATCAAATGAAAAAGCTTATTTTATCGGCTATGGCAACGATTAGCCAATTAATCCCAAATAAATAAAATAAAATTAATAAATAATAAAACTAAATCTTAAATCAAACCAAAAGACGAAGCAGTCAGCCAGCCCTGAAATGAAATCTGACAATGATAGTTTACTAATTTATAGTAAAAATAACAAAGATAATAAAATAAAATAAATAAATAAAAGACTATCAATATTATGTTACATTCTAAAACACTTTAAGCAAAGATTTCGTATGTTTATAATATACCTTCTTCCACATCACATTAAGTTGGAGTGAAGTACATTTCTTTTGTCTTTGATAATCTTTTCTTAAATAAAAGTCAAGTCAGGAGTAAGTTTATTGTGTTCCCGACATACCCCGGGCCTCTATAAGGTGGAGGATGTAAATTGGCTCGCCGAGTTGACCCTTGCTTGTTGGCTGGACGTCTTGGAAGGGGGCGGTGCGAGTTATAGGTGAACAGTTTTTTACTAATCATCTCAAGTCAGCTTCCAAATTAGTTTCTTATTTATAAAAAAAGAGAATGATACTATATCTATCATTCTCTTTTTTTTTCTACTTTGTTTTTAAATTATTTTTATCTTTGTGCTTGTACTGCAATAGAAATAAATAGTCAAAGGTGTCCTGATAATCCAAGAAATTATATCATCATTTCACCTCTTTGTTACCCCTGCAGGTCTAGTTTGGCTGAAAATTGTTTTTGTTGTATTTGAGTAAATGTTTCGAATTGTTAATTATGTGGGGTAAAAATATGTATTATTATTGCTCTTATTCTTATAATATAGATTCTTGTTAGTTACAGGCCAATCGCTAACAGCTAACAACTCACACTCCCGGACGTCCGGTTTGTGTCGCTGGGGCGTCTCATCAGTAATCCCGTCTGGATTAGGCCCTGGTCAGCTTACGCAAATACTATCCGATTGCTCAGGACATCGACCTCGCCCCTCCCCTGGATTGTATGTACTGATTGACAGATGGTCAAATAGGATTTACAGTAAACATCATTAGTCAAAGGTATTAGAAGAAATGCCATTAGAAAATGTGACAAGAGCGTCGTCGGTGGTCCAGTGGTTGGGGCCGCTGTTTTCCGTTTGGGAGGCGCAGGTTTGATCCCCACCACGTACCAATGTGTTTTCGAATTTCGAATTCATAATGTACGTTTATTCGACGCTCATACGGTGAAGGAAAACATCGTGATGAAACCTGCACACTCCTGCGAAGAAACTCAAAGGTTGTGTGTGTAATCGACCAATCCACACTGGGCCAGCGTGCGATCGACTAAGGTCTAATCGTCCTAATTCAGGGTTGGCTCGAGCTCCTCGGCGGGGACGTATATGAGCTGTTGAAGAGGAAGAGAGACAATTAAAAAGTAATAAATATCTTATTAGTATAAAAAATACTCTAGTATATCTAGACTTTATAACTTTTTGTGATGTGACACAACATTATTATGAAGACTTAATTTTGGTGTACTTACATTATAGAACAATGTGGCGGGTTCAAACCTTTAGTACTCGAATTATTTCATTTACAACGAGTAACCATTGCGGTATCGCTCTAATTTTTTTAATCTTAATTTGGCAGAAAGTCTGCAAGTGACATGCAAAATATACAATTATAATAATACTCGTAATAATGTATCTGTCTAGCTCTCCTAAGTATGCCCGTCTCCGAACATTTCAAGGAATTACCAACAACACAAAGACACCGATCGAACCCTTTTGTACTACAAACATCCAATTTCCGAATAACATCGCCGAAAACCTTACATCCGAATTCCGCGTCCACGTTCCAAAGGGGCGCAAAATTCTTGAGATGCCTCCCTGAATTTTTGCAAGACAAATGGCATCTTGACCAAGATGACATATGGCAGCGGGCGGCCGGTCATATACTCCCGGAATCCGGAGTTTCCAGGGGCTGGTTGATTTATACGACACACACTAAAGTTTCAGGACTAGTTCGCATTATGAGCCCCTATTTATGAGGTCTGTTTAAAGTTGGACCTTGTTTTAGTTCAGTTGTTTGGGCTCTTTATTGCTATGTGTTAAGTTATGAAGATGTGTTACGAACTTTTGGGTGTATGTGGTTTGAAATATATGCGTGGATTGTGGGTAATATTTATGATACCTGTCGTTTAAGATATTACCGATTTGTGCCGGTGTTTGTAAAAAAGATGGTTTTTATTATCATTTTGTACGAGATTAATAATATTGTGTAGAATTGTCAGATTAATTGACCAATCTCATTACTTAAGACGAAATAATCAAATTTTTTGGCAACTCTGTTCAGAATAATCCCTTCAGCTCCATCATCAAGACCACTATTAAACAAAAAACAAAGTCTAAAAAAATTGCAAGTTGTCCCGTTCTAACCACAAAGGAAAGAAAGTAAAAAGGTGGCACTAAAACGGTTTTAAATGCAACAAATGAGCGGTAACATTAGGGCCGCCGCCGCAGCCGCGACCGCAAGACGCGCGTCGGGGCGCAAGCGACCGCAAACGAGCGAGTGTTAGCGCCTCCCGCTCATGCGACCCTGGTGGCTTCACCACAACACAGGATTACAGGAACAGGAATGTAATGTATAATGTAGGTGGATTGCAAGGATACATTGTTGTTGGTAATGAGTGCTCTTGTTTCTTTAAAATTAATAGTTTTGTGTATTTCAGAACTTTTTGATACAGCAAGCAGCAGAGCCAGGCAAGTTGTTCAAACAAAATATTGTAATGTTTCAAACGAAGTAAAACTTTATGTAGTAGTATGTATTTATTAACACGCCCGATAGCCAGCACATGTAATTTAGACCTTGAGAGCGCCTTTATTTACAAAATATATGTGTTAGCTACCGTTCATAAGCTTGGTATAAAAATATTTTGTATTATGGAAATGTTTGATATTTTACATTCTAGGCTATTTAAGAAACAATTGTCGTGCATGTTTGATTTTCCTGGTAAGAAAAGTCATAGCGTACGAGTACTCTTATTTGCCTAACAAAGTATACAGCTTGTCAAATATGAGTTGGCATTACACTGGCGCCGCTAGTAGTCATATAAAATAGTATTTCAGCACCGCGTACGAAACAAAGAGCATCGAGGAACTGTAAACAAATAGTTTTGTGCCACGCTCTAACTCATACCTTAGTGGGCTCCCTAGAGAGCACACACTAAAACCACGTTTACCAATATTATATAAAGGCTGATTTCATGTTTCTTAGTATATTTAGTGACATTTTGCCAGCCTGTCACCTATCTTATACTAAACAGTAAGCAGCTAAACAAATTGGACGTCCACAATCGATTTAAATAAATAAATATTCTCGGTGGTTGGGCCAGCTCGCCTGATTGCAGCCTCGACAAATACCAGGAGTCCAGGAGTAAACAACAGGTTGTACTGGGGGTGCGCTAGATGCTTTCAGTATATCGAGCGTGCACTCTGCTTAAAGTTTGCATTCAAGATACGTGGATAAATCTGCAGCAGTTATCTGCCAACCAACGCAGGTTTGGAGATTAGAGATTATTATGCAGATTTTTGCAACTAATTTTATTTCTAGATTTTAATTTTAGGACAGTATTTTACGTAAAGTATTTAATTTACTAAGTTATTATGTAGATTATTAGGTAATAAAAAACAATAGAAAACAAAGCACGAAGATTTGTAACGACTTGATTCGTTCAAAAATATTATATAGCATCTGGTACTGAAAAACCTGCAAAGTTTCATAACTGGCATAATCAACAATACATTTTTTTTAGAAGTACCTAGAACTACCGCATAATGTAACAGTGGTCGAAGTGGGAAGCCTCCTACCGAATCGTACCCACTTTGAGAACACGGTTTGTGGATGTCGTGTCATGCCAGCTAGCAAACTTTAAAAACCTTAGATGTCCTTCTTTTGGATGTGGCATTACAAAACCAAAGAATTAGATTAAATTTCTGAACTAAAATTATGCTTTTCATTTCAAGAGTTCAAAAGAGCACAGAAGTTCAAAATTCAATACAAAATAAATTGAAAATGATAGTAATTGACTTAAAAGTTAGAAGACCTCATACCTATTATACAATCGTATTATGACGCTTATTGCAAGTTCAGTTATCAAACGTCAAAGTTCCATTCTGAAAAAAAACTTCTGAAAAATATTTACAGTCATTTGCATATCTGACATTTATTTTAAATATTGATGTTTACTCATTGAAATGCTAGTATTGATAAAAATAATAGTTTTGGTACTCTTATATGTACTGTTCGGCTACCAGCTCAACCCAGAGGCTTCTACATCTCCACATCGCATCGGCCCACGCAAGGAGCACGCGACACGGCGACTCTGAGTTTTTCACAACGCCACAGCCTGACGAGTAAAGGTTAATAGAAAGTCGGTAAAACAATCGCTTGACGTCGCCTGACAATGCCCATTGTCTGCGGGTTGAGTCATGCTGGCCCACGCATGCGCGAGACCATGGCATTCGAGGATCATGGGGCTTTAGGATATGGGTGAATTAAGAAAAGATTAAAAAAAGGAAACAGCCTGAATTGAATTTGAATCTGGCATTAAATTTATGCTTTAGTGTCGATGTAAAGGAAACGTCCTTGTTTTACTAAGTAAATAAGTACCTAATTACATTTTTTTTCTACTATTTCTACACGTTCGTGAACATCAAGGAGAAGGCTCGTTGCTACGATTCTGGATAAAACTTTAAGGCGTAGCACAGAAGATGTCACACTGATATCCTTCATAAAATATAAAATATATATTTTTATGGACTCTGGTCTGATAATAAACTTATATTATTATTATTATTATTATTATATATCTAAACTTGAATATCCTTATTAAGTTGTAAACCTTGTGATCTTGACTAATACTAGTCATTCATAACCTTCTTTTAAATATTACTTCCGTCTCCAAGCAAACAATATTTGCCTGTTCTTTCGCTGAAAAGCAGTAGCCGGTACTCCGGTAGCAATGATCGATTATCTTCGTGTTTACATTACAAAAAGCGAGTAATTATTAGCTGAGCGGCGCGGGCGCACGGCACGAGCAGCGCTATCGATGATTGGATCGCGGCTATAGTGCTTATCCATACTCCATACCACAATGCTAAAGAGTTATTCGGATCGGGCGGAGGTAGAATTTTCAGGCATGCGGTAAAATTCTTGTAAATATTTTAAAATATACCAATTATATTGTGTACTTGCGATTGTAGGCACTTGTTGTCCATCGTATAAATAAAAAAAGTAAAAAAGAAGTCTGAAAGGGGCAAAAAAGCTTCAGAGCTTTCTGAAATATAAACTACTCAAAACACAGAACAGAAGTGAAATAAGGCGTTTTTGTTAGGAGACATTTTCATAAAAACGAGGCATGTAGGCCAAAAAAGTCAATAGACCTCTGCCACAGAACAAATAGTAGCTCGCTCTACAAAGCAATATTTAAAATTAACGATTCTTTTATACAGAACCATACTTATTACTATTTAATTTCAAGAACTAAACTTATTGAATGATTGAATCAAAATTATTTAATGCTCACAAAAGTACAAAACATAAAAAAATACTAAACTATTAGAAAGTGTACAATTAGACGGCATTATTGCTACACAGGCATTTCTTCCAGGCAACTTTTATCGTAATTAATATGCCACAACAACTGCAACGTATTTAATAAACTACTATACCTATAGTATTCTTTCTACTACATCGCTATTAACTAAGCATATACTTGGTGGCTGATGATCTTAACTATAGCTGAGAAACTTGCGGGCATATCCGTCAATCACTCGTGTCAGTTTTTTGATCCATTCACATCATGATCCGCCATTCAGCTACCGGACTATTATTACACGCAAAAAATTAAACTGTCTGATGAACTCATGATCTTAGACGCATCAGATAAATATGAAGTAAAAAAAGCAATTTATTTGTTATTGGTCCAAGGTTTTAATTTAGACTATTATGATCAATGTTACTTCCTTATTTATGAGTGATTGGAGTGTTTGGTTAAGCAATAAATCTTTTTGTGTGTTCATAAAAATCTAATTATACGAGTATCGTTATGTAATTAGTGTTTCAGTTCAGACGGTACTAAGCATCCGAATTAAATGGCACCAGCTTGTGTGTGTAATTTACCTATTAGGGCACTGCTAAGCTATGTAACTTTTCAAACTAAACCTGAAACTCAAAATCATTTATTGTCTTTGAAAGTTGTCCACGCCAGGTTCGGTGCAAGGGAGGGTCAGCAAATGGGCCGAGTGGCCGCAAATCTGGTGGGCGTGTGGCCGGACACTGGTTTTTGCTGCTCCTTATTGAATCCGGCCTCCGGTAATGTCCTTATTCCCTGATACGATTTATCGCTGTAGGTATAAGGAAGGGGTAACTGCGTTGATATAACTATAAAGTATTTGTTCAGAAGTGAACATTATCACCATTTTTTCTCAGCATTGGTTTTCCCGTAGGGGTTATGGAATTTGAAATTTGTTATAGGCGAAAACAACCTGTCACTATGTAAAAATATTGGATTCCTAGAGATTTTGCTTACTTCTTTGGAGATAGGAGCGTCATTAAATGTATTATCATTACTTTGGTTCAATCTAAACGCCACATAAATTACGTTAGTGATAGTGATTGGTGATTGTTTATGGCTAATAGTAATTTTACACCAATTAAAGTATCATTTATCATTCAGAAACAAATTAGTGCATATTTTTTTACAGATATTACATACCAAAATCAGAGGCAATAGCTACAATATTTGCACGTAAACTGAAAAAAAAAGAACAATTCATTTAACATTAACCTAAATATAGTTTATTAAAAAACACCCTAAATTGAAGAACAAAATAAACCATCATCATGAAACCTTTTATCAGTAGATAATAAGAACCCCTCACGTCCAAAAACCTCCTTGCTTCGGTCAGCAAAAAACAAAATGAATCAATTACCGCCCGCAAAAACCCGCCACTAATGTTGGCTCTAATTCCGCCCATTTGTCGCCATTCGCCATCATTTGTGGGTAGTGGGCTCGCGGTCACTTTGCGACTCGGAGAAATTTGAAAAATAGACGTACCGTTTTAAACATAAAATATAAGGGTGAAATGTTGAGCGCATTGTGACCAATAGTGGGGATTAGCTGAACACTTTTATTTTTTTAAACTTCAAGATACCTATATTACTGCAAATTCTTTTATTTCATTAAAAATAAATCTGAATACAATGAAAAATGTTTCACGACAGCTATAATAATCTAACTCTGAAAAAAATAACAATGTTACTGTAGATTCATCAGCGAATTGAATTTTTCGATGTATAAATATTTATTTCTATGTTGCGATTTAATACAGATTTACTTGAAAGTAAAAGAAACATTTCTAAACAAAATGAAAAATCGGTGTTATAATAATAGTTAAGTTTATATTTAAATCTTCAAAAATGATAACTACATATTGTAAGAGATAGAGCAAGCTTTGAGAAATACTCGATTTTAGACTTTTCTTTGCTGCACATTAATTATTCCAGCTCTATCTACCTGTTTTCTTAGCTCTGAGCTCAGCGCCGGTAAAAAGTGCAGAATGAAAAGATCTATACCACTTTGAGAGACATTTGTGGTTAGCGTGCGCGTGCGTCGAGCGTCACTCACTGCGCTGTTCTGTGGTTGGAAGTTTAATGTAGAGTAAATAATGCATGATTGATGCGTTTCCAAATTGGGGGAAAGCTACAGGTGCAAACGAGTGTGTTTGCCTTGGAAGCGGGTATAGGATTAAGTTTGTTTCTATGTGAAACACAATATCAATATTATAAGTTATATTCTAAAAGTAAAGCTATTTTTTTTTCCTGAAAAAATCCTATTTGCTGAACATGACTAAATTTTTTTAAGCCGTTGAGTTGTCAAGATCAGAAAATAATCAAACAAACAAGCAATCTAAACAGTTTGGTATAGATAATATTAAAAGTAAGGTATCTTATGACATTCTTGTTGTAAACTCATCCTATGTATAAAAAAAAATACTTTTAACTTTTGGATAGAGAACGAAAAGCAGTAAGTACTTAGATCACATAAATAATCTAAATTACATAAGTATTTTATTATACAATTTTAAACTTTTGTGGTCATAATATTATCGCGGTAGCCCGTAATGTCTCATAAATGTTAAGTATTTTATTGTTACAAATTACAAAAATATAAACCTGTAAAAATATTCTTTTATAAAACCTTTTATTACTCGTAGGATATTTATAGCTTTGTGTAACAACAGGAAAATCGTGAAGCTTTTAAAATAGCCCGAAATGAGTTAACGTCTATGCGAGAAGGCCGTACCAGGCGTATTTTCCGTGTTTTATTGAGTAAATATACCTATAATTCTCAGATATACTTAGTACTCGTATAATTTGCACATTGAAGTGGACCCATTAGCCAATAATTTATTTTTCTGCGTCACAATATTTCTCTTCTTACTTGCAAAGCAGGACTGTAAACCATCCGTCAAAATGCCATTTATCAGGTGGCAAGCTATGCATAGTCATGACGGCTGGCCTGGCTAGTGAGCTGGCATGCTAGTGCACTGGCATGCTAGCTTCGCGGCTTGCTACCGGCCATTATGCAGCGATTTGCACAGTATTTCCATACACACTTGATTGAAACGTTGCTTTTATTGCCTCGCTTTGCATATTGATTTTGAGGTGAAGAAAATGTTTTATATGATCACGCAAACCTACCCTATAAGGACTGCATGAAACTTTTCTATCGGCTTTTATAAATAAGCATAAAGCAGTCTGTCCAGCCTTTAAACAATCGGTCAGGATGCTAATTAGGGCTATATCATTCCAACCGGGCAATCATGTGTGTGCGTGTTTTTTTTTTTAACTTTTTATTACCAGTTTGACGGCTCCGTAGCCTAGTTGGTAGTACGACTGCCTTCAAAGCACAGGGTCGCGGGCTTGAATCCCGCCCAGGGCAAACATTCGTGTGATGAGCAGTTGTGTTTGCCTTGTGTCTGGATGTTGTTTATCTATATAAGTATGTATTTATCTATTTATGTATGTATATCAGCTGTCTGGTACCCATAGTACAAGCTCTGCTTAGTTTGGGATCAGATGGCCGTGTGTGAGATGTGATGTCTCACTTATTTATTTATTTTATTTATTTTAGTGGCAGTTATATTTAAAATCTAATTATATTTAAAGGTGATCATAGAATACCCTGAGCAACTCGGTGGAGACGTATATGAGCTGTTGATGATGATGTTAGTGTACCTTTACATTTAATTTATACCTAAGGAATTTGGCAAAATGCTCTACATTTAGGTGCCACAAAATGTTAGTATTGTTAGACTTGAAAATAAAAACTAAAAAGTAAATTGAGATTATAAGATTTTAAGTATACGTAGTCACAAAATCCACCTAGTTTTTACGTTCACAAATAACGACAACATAACGAATGTATCCGCATCTCCTTCATCAATAACAAACGTTGATATTTTGAGCTTCAATAATTATAATTTCCACGATGAATGAATCCTCAGGATCCCGCCGCCATTGGTGGAATTCCTGCGATTAATCAACGTGCCAACACTTCATCGCGCGATTATAAGCTTTTAAATATCGGGGGTGCGAGAAGAGCTACCTACTGCCATTGCCATCTACTCTACATCGGTCAATATAAATTAGCTAGCGATGAAAATGCCCATTTAGCAACTTTGGGGATGTACGTCTTTCAGTTAAAAATATCAATTTCTACAATACAATACAAACTCTCAATAGTGTCATTATCTTTTTAAAAAATATTTAAAACAGTAAGCAAAGAATGATTATGGTTATCCTTATAGAATTTTAGTCGTGTGCATTAGTCATACTTTTATACACAAAATGTTATAGTCTCAAAAAAATTCTTTGCGTAACTCTTCAATCATAAGAGTATCTAATTTGTACATACAACACATAATAAAAAACCGTGCATAGTTTTCTTTATTGTTTCCAGGCAACACTGCAAGCGCCACTGGTTTATATTACTCTAAAACTTAAATTTTCATGTTCATCACTGTCAGTTTATTTCAACAGCCTACGTGGCCAAACAGTTGAGCGTTAGACTTTCAGGAAGTTTCGAGTTTGACAGTGTCAAACCGAAATATTTTTGTGAGACTGTCCCCAGTTAGTTTAGAACATTGCAGGATGAATAAATGAATGTCTGAAAAGACAAATGATTTCGTGGTTCGGGCGTCATGTTAAGTTGTGGGTCCTGACTGCTATCTAAGGAAATAGTCATGTCAGTGGCTTTGGTGGCTCTGTAACACTGACACCAGATTTAGTGAGGTCGATTGTCGACCTGTATCCCACATGACGAAGAAGAAGAATTATTCCAGGAGTTTATCGTAAACTTAATCGACACTTTCCCATCACTACTCAACCCTTTCCCCGCTGCATCGTTCCCGCGCCCGGGGCGGCTCAGGGCGCAGCGAAACAGTTAACTAAATTAAACTGACTGTGAACACTGCGGGGCTAACTATTCCATTTCATTTATTGCACTAACCCTTCCTCTAATAAAGATATAGAGGCCTATTAGCACCGAGTCCTTAAAGAGGCGAAAATTTAAAGTCCGATAGGAGTTTTGAAGGGGTTCGTTATAAATCGATCAATTAATAAAGTAGTTTATTCTGTCAAACTGTATTCAATTGTAATAAAGGAAAGAAAACTGCGCAAGAAAAATTTTGGTACAAGCAGTATAAGTTAGTCAAATCTTTTTTTTTTTCTTTCAAGAACATACACACACACATACATACATACATACATTACATTATTTACATAGCGTTTAATTTGTAAATTGTTTTAGTGATGCCGGTTATTAAATCAAACTCAAACGATGAGTCTTTAAAATCATAATAGTAACCGTAGCATTATTCCTCTCAAGAATTTTCTTATTAGGTGGTAGTGTATCTGCCTCCGACGCACAGGGTTGCGGGTTTAAATCCCGCCCAGGGCAAACATTTGTGTGATGAGCGTTTGTGTTTGCCTTATGTCTGGTTGTTGTATAATAATTATGTATTTATCTATTTAAGTAATGTATATCAGCTGTCTGGTACTAATAGTCCAAGCTCTGCTTAGTTGGGGATCAGATGGCGATGTGTGAAGATGTCCCCACATATTTATTATTATTTATTAAATTAAAAGTTATATTTCTGGAAGATTTGTTCGTAGTTGTGATACCACAATTATACCTTCAAAGTAAGAAATCTGGAGTTCTCAAAATAGCACTGCAGGAGATAACTGTCGCAAAAATAACAAGATTGGACTTGATGACGCTTTTTGGAAGAGGTTTTTGTCTAGCAGCGGACTTATATACGACTTGACTAACGGCAAAAACATTGGAACTGTTGATGTAAATGACTTTGATGTAGAAAAGTTAACATTTGCAAATATTTTATTGGACAGGACAGGTGCCATGCAATTTGCCTTAAAACCCATATCATTGTTTGTTTACATATAAGAGAATTTGCTAAATTAAATTGAATATCACTAAAGACATTTGCATGCGGGTGCATAATGACCCGTCACGTTTTGCACCGTACATATTGTAATTAAATAACGCTCACTTAAGGCGGGGTTATGTGGAAATACCGCCCATAGTCGATACTTTGACGATCAAATACTAGCACTTCTACTGATGCTATAAATGTAAAAAAAAATGTGCTAACAAAATATTTCTTTAATTAAATTTTAAATCAAGTAGAATTTTAAAATATGTTATAATAATTTAGAAATAAAAAGCACAAGATTTGAAAAAAAAGCAGCATAAATAAATTTTGACGTCCTTGATCTCGTAACTTCAAGCGATAACCATAGTTTTTTTTTCATTAATATAATTTGCCTATTATTGACTTAGATTTTAAATCGATTACATTTTTCATAAACTCTGCCGTTTTCTGTTAATAAGCAAAAGAGTTCAAGAAAAACGAGGTTTTCGCACGATTCCTGCGCAGTGTCGGACGTAACTACCGTGAAGCATCGCACGCTAATATGAACTTTATTTCAGTAGTGCGTCGGTTGAACTTTCAACTAAAGCGCGTTGAGTTGCTAATTTTTGTCATAACCCGGCCTTAATTAGGCACTTAAATACCTACATGAGTTAATTTAGAGCAGGGTTTCCCAACTTTTTTTTAGTTGAGGCTCCCTGGAGTATTAATAATATTTTCATGCCCCCCCCCCCTTTAATTTTTCAAACAATGTTTGATGACGTCGGGTTTTGAAACAGTGGTTGACAGAATAAGTGAGTATAGGCATGATGTTTAATTTCATTAATTTTATGCGTGTAAGGCCCGGTTTTTCAATCGCTAGATAAACTAACAAATAGTATTTATTCGACAGATAGCAAGATATTGAATTTTTCAACAGTCGGATAAGACTTATTTAACGAGTAACTCCAATATCTGAAGAATAAATCTATCTGCCGCTTCATTTGCCAGATAACTGTACTTTTCGACTGATAGTTTGAGGCATGACGTTTATGACAAACAATTTTCAAAAAAATCTTGAAACTGGCACAAAGTTCAACTAGTGCCATAACAAAAAAAGAAGAAGTAAATAATAGAATTGACATGACACTGTTGACAAAAAATGGGCAGAAAAGTCTGTCTTGCTCTAACGTTAGTCTAAGCAATATATTTGTTTCACCTCTCTGAAGATTGCGTCAGATAGTTATCAATGGAATAAATAACGATTGAAAAATGGGAGAACAATTATTCGTCCGATAAACAGTCATATAACTTTGTTCGTTAGATAGTTATTAGACCATTTATCTGAAGATTGAAAAACCGGCCCTAAATTAAATATTACATTGAAATGTTATTTTTAATGTTGTTTGTTTATTTTTTTGTTTTTTCTTGCCTGTTTGCCACAGTAGTATAAAAAAGAAAAAAATGAAAATGCAAACGCTTTCCACCCCCCTTGGGAGGCTTGCCCCCTTGGTTGGGAACTCCTGATCTAGAGTTTAAATGGCATCATGTCTTTAACTACTAGCAATCGTCGACATACAATAGTTATTAATTTTACTCTATGACCCAACTACGTCATCATTTTATAATTTAAATTTACGTGTAGTTCAGTTTGACAAGATGTAAGATAAAACGAATAAACTACATATTATATAAAATTACTCTAAACAATCAACGAATTCATTTATATCTGTCAGAATCTGGCAGACCAGTCTCAAATCAAAATGTTTATTTATCGGTTCGAAAATATCTAAAACGGTCGTCTAGATGAAGCGGAACTCATCAGAATTTGTAATGCAACATGGTTTTCGAATTTACAAAATGTTTTTGTTCGGACACTTTGGTTATTGTCCAATTCTGTCTAGCTGTTACGTATCAAAATACTCTGTTTAAATTTAAATCTGTCAATTGCATGTGGCAGCTGATAATAGGTTCCATTTGGAACACCTTAAAATAACTAATAAATTCAGTATTTTGCATAAAATTTCGACTGTATTTGATACTGCTCATAATTTTAGTTTGATAAATCACATAAATTTTATGTTAACAGTAACAAAACATTTTTTTAGTGTAACAAGTAGTTAGTGACCTTTCAGTCTGATAGTTAATAATCCCTGCGTCTTTTTAATACGACTTTGAACGTATTAAAAAGAAACGTTGCTCACTTTAATAAGTATATTTGTCTAATAACTAACTAGGATTGGTACTTGTCTTAGCTTCAAGCTTAAGTTCAATACGCCTACGCTTCGGCAAGTACAGTTCGTATCATTGTGAATTATGTAATGTCGTATCTAGGCAGGAACTCGGCCCGAAGGTCATCACGACACGGTCGCCAGTCGTGAACGGGCTCACCTTACAACGTGGCATTAGATATTACTTTAAAATACATGGCTCTTAAATAATAAGAATGTTTAACTGCTCGTGGCAAAGCGATAATTCTGTTCTTTTTTGGCACAGATAGGTATCCTTGTTGGATAGGCAATTCATGTACAAAAGACATGCTAGACAGTAACCATTGACCCCAACAATTTTTTCCTTAATTTGGCTTGGCTCTTCTGTTACTAAAAATAAAGACAAAAACAATTACTTATAAAATCTAAATCAAAAATAATTTATTTCCATAGGATGTTATTACATCACTAAGATCTGTCATTAATTTTTTTTGGGATAGTTCACTAACACAGTGGCGGAATCTGTGGAGAAGAGCTCACCGAAGAAACTCCACAGTCGTCGCATCTTTTGAGTTTCCTTTTTTAAATAAAATATTGTTAATTACAAAATTAATGTTAATTAAATATCGAAAAAGCCTGCTACTCAAGCAATCTATTCTTATGAACATCTGTCCTCTAAGTAATCAGATATCCTGTAGTAACCTTTTTTTATACAATTACTGTTTTTAAGATAATGTTATATCAAAAGATTTTTTTAAACAATGAAATGCCTATATAAAGTCAATATAATCAGGCTTGAAATGGAAACGTTAAGAAAAACGAAAACTGCAATACTTTTTTTATTTCAGATTTACACTAGCCTGCTGCTTGGTGGGTGAATTGAGAACAACATCAGCGTTATGATTTTTTTGGATCAAATACTTTGGCAACAGGAAATGACTGTAAGCAAATCTATATACAATTCACATAATCGTACTTTGAAGGAAAGTATAAAGATTTTTAGATGGCTGCAGCTTACCAGTTCCTTAGTATTTACCATACTAAGGTTTGGTGTGACGTAACGGCGTGACATGCAGATACTGGAATGCTTAAGCTGGGCTGGGCCTAATCTCAGTAAATGAGTCCTAAGTCTTAGCCGCCCAGCCCTAGGATTAGACCCGATAAGGCTCCAGCTGACAACCTGGCAGAACCAGTAATGTTGTTATTAGTTGCTAGGATTTGAAGACTCGTTCGTGTTAATTGAAAATAGATGCAAGTTTCCTCGATGTCCTAGTAATGGTAAGCGATTAGTTGCTTATATTTGAATGGTAATCCTGTAGGGCGTTAGATAAGAATCGAGTTTGAAGTGTTGATAGTTGTGGAAAATGAAGCTATCCTTGGATTTGCATTTGGAATATGCCTTTTACATTTAAGTCTTTGTCAATCCTTAATTGAACTGTTTTTTGCTAAATATGAGTATGCTATTGTAAAAAGTAATTTTCGAAGATTTTTAAATACTATAAAATAATTGTATAGTTTTATCGAATATTTTCGTGTGTCTAACGCACACAAAATAGAATTGAGAGTCAAGCAAATGATAAAAACATAAGATTTGTGTAATACAGATAAGAATTATGAAAATGCACAAGAGTTTACACACATGTAATTTATTATATTATTGAACGATACGTACCTATATGTAACAATACGTGTGTCATAGTTTCCATTTTTACGTGAGTGTTTCCGTTTTAAATAAATAACAATATATATATATATATCTTTTATTTTATATATAATAGAGCAGATTTTTTTGGCTTTGTTTTTATTCCCTACTTAACCCTTTTAGGTCCTTAACTATTCAATCTATTAACTTGTCAGTCAGTGTTAGAAATTTGTTAGAATTACGTGCGTCTGAAAAGATTCGCCCGCCCCCAGCATGCAATCACTAATTACTCCTGCACGACTATTAGTAATACTTGTACCATTTCTACTAAATTATAGTTTGTGGAGGCATAAGGACTGTGGGACTTCGTATTGACTGCGTGCGTGCAGCCGGGCGGCAGAAACTGTTTCATGCAGTCGGTATAACTTTTATGTTGCATTTTTGTACACTATTCTAGGTGATATCAGACTTTCAATTAAATCAAACATCGTGTATAAAAGCTCTGCTCAAACTGTCAAAAATGTTTACTGGCACAAAATATTCAATATGAATTTATTAATAGTTCTATTAAATACGTTTTAAAAACACGAGTACTTAAGCACTTCAGCTACTTCAGTGTTCCTGAAAAAAAAATACAGAATTTGAATTCATTCATGCTATAGTAGGAATAAATTTCGCGTTATCAATAAAACAGTGTTAATCATTCTGAAGCTGAGCTACATTAAGACAGCTAATTTGCTGCTCGTGTGCACAGGACTGCGGTCCATAACCGCCGCCCGCGTGCCGAGCCTAACCCACAGCGCTCCGGCAATTTATTGACGCCTCCATACCACGTTATAATTGTACGAGTACCTACCTAATTGCTAAATATTACTGCAATGTCGCGCAATACACTATACTTACCTACTTAATAGGTCCTTCGAGATAGAGTGAAAGGGATGTATTAAAAATGCGTAGGTACAGTGGCTTCCTTGGAATCACATTACTTATTGGAGAGTCAGGTGATTCTGCTTTGAATATCCTAATTAAGGTGGGGTTATGTGGAAATAGCGCCCATAGTTGCTACTTTGACGATCAAATACTAGCACTTGTACTGATTCTATAAATGTAAAAAAAAAATATGCTAACAGAATATATTCTTAATTAAATTTTAAATCGAGTAGAATTTTTAAATACATTATAATAATTTAGATATAAGAAGCACAAGTTTAAAAAAAAAGCAACAAAAAAAAAATCTGACGTCCTTGATCTCGTAACTTAAAGCGATAACCATAGTATTTTTTTTCCTTAACATAACTTGTCAATTATTGACTTAGATTTTAAATCGATTACATTTTTTATAAACTCTGCCATTTTCTGTAAATAAGCAAAAGAGTTCAAGAAAAACGAGTTTTTCGCACGATTCCTGCGCGCTGTCGGACGTAACGTAACCACCGTGAAGCATCGCACGCTAATATGAACGTTATTTCAGTAACACGTCGGTTGAACTTTCAACTAAACCGCGTTGAGTTGCTAATTTTTGCAATAACCCGGCCTTAAACAGGAAAACACCAAATTGATTAGATGAACAGGAAATAACAAGTGACATAAAATTACTACATAAACAGTTAAAAAAAATCTTATGGCTAAAATGGTCAATATTATTTCAACTTCAACATCAACGGCCCGTTACAGTCCACTGCTGGACTATGAGCCTCCTCCACTTAGGTGGAGGGTTTTTCCATAATCTCCACGCTTGGCAGGCGGGTTGGAGATCGCAGATTACTGTATCAGAGAGCGCTGCTGCCCAAAGAGCCAAACTTTTTATTTATATAATTTCCATTGTTCTTAAATGTTTCGCTAGTGACGATAAAGAAGTGACAATTTGTTAGGTATGTGTACATACCTATACCTCTTTGCCTCTTTGGCTGTTGCTGGCCGCAAACATTTGGATTTATTTGAATTAGGAAGATAAGTTTTGACATGAGAAAAAAGAGCTGATTCTAGGTTAGACTGCGCGTGTGAAAAGATCGTTTGAAAAAGTAAATAAAAAGACATCCCTCGAAATATCTATCTTTAAGTTAGAAACACCACCTCCACCTTCTACAATTTAAGGCAACTTTTAAAGTAAAAAGCAAATATACCGACAAGTTTTTTAGTACTTTATGCCCTAGTCGCGCAGCGCAGGAGACGCGTAAACTTCACTCGTACGTATCAGAATGTTTGCAGGAGCTCGAGCAGTCTGAAATCAGCAGGAGTCAAACACCGGCAGATACACAGGCGCCGCCATATAATGTACTCGACGAAGAGCAGGGGTGCTCAACCTAAATGAAATTGCATTATTGTAGATATTAAACAATAATCTATACATTTTAGAAATCAGTTTGATTTGAGTTTATTGGAATAGAGTTGACTGAATTAATCTTAAAGAAAAATGTAAAAAATAGGCAAACTAAACATTGTTTCGTTTTACTAAAAGTAACATTACAGATAACTTGGTTTAAATGCTGGCTAAAACCTAAGAATGTAGATATTAGTTTTCAGCCTACATCAACTCACTATTATATCCCTGTAAGATTTTTTAAAGAGTCAATAAGTATTATTACACACACACACACACATAAACACACACACATACACACACACACATACACACACACACACACACACAGGAATAACAATAGTTCCACTCTGTACGAAAAGGAAAACGTTTACAGCTAGGGGGCCTTACTATTTTTATAGGAAACCACTTTAAGTAGCACGGGATACCTACTATTAAATAAAATGAAGGTAAAAGCCAGCAGGTTGGCG
Organism: Carpatolechia fugitivella; assembly: GCA_951230895.1. Classification (NCBI taxonomy): domain Eukaryota; kingdom Metazoa; phylum Arthropoda; class Insecta; order Lepidoptera; family Gelechiidae; genus Carpatolechia; species Carpatolechia fugitivella. Next base: position 530,710 of record OX579651.1, read on the forward strand.
ACCCCTGGTTGTTTGGCGCGGCCCGAGCCGGCCGAAAGTCAACAGCTCGCCGCAATACAAAGGCATTTATTGTACGAATTTCACGCGCTGCACCTAGGGTTGATTGTACTGCGACGTTACACGGTTGATACTCATACAAATAAATGTCTATACAATTTTTGATAAGAGCGTCGGTGGTCTAGTGGCTAAGGCCGCTGCCTCCCGTCCGGGAGACGCGGATTCGATTCCCACCACCTACCAATGTGTTTTCGAATTTTGAATTCATATGTACGTTTATTCGATGAAGGAAAACATCGTGATGAAACCTGCACACTCCTGCGAAAAAATTCAGTTTGGGCCAGCGTGGTCGACTAAGGCCTAATTGCCCTAATTCTGGGTAGGCTTGAGCCCCTCGGTGGGGACGTATATGAGCTGTTGATGATGATGATGAATAACGTGTTTACCTAAGGTGTTTACTAATGCAACCTCTCGAGTGGTTGTTTATATCATAAAACTGTTCGTACATGTATAAAAAATACAAAATAAAAATAAATAAAATACTATCCATTGTTCAGTTTCATAAGCTGAAGTAGCACCCACCCGCGAGGCTTTGAGTTATTTAGTTAAAATGTTTTTTTTTTAATTGAGAGGATACTAGTACAAGATCTTACGCTATTTTTTCTTCATAACTATTCAGATTTGTAACAAAGCATATAACTTGGCACAAATGTTGTTTGAATGAATTTGACCAGATTTCGCCCGATTACCAATGGTTCCACCGTGGTGGGGTAGTTTGGGGGGGGGGGGGGTTAAAGTCCGCTCCTTCCACGCCTGAAATGAAAAAATCTTACAGCTGTTATTTGACAAGTAAAACAATATTGCTATCATTTTCGTATAAAAAACACATGAGGAATCCGTTTAACATAATAAAACAGCATCATTTAATAGTAAAAATATAAGATATTATATGCAAAAATATAGAAATTACATCCAAGATTTTCATATTCAACGGGAAATTACTCCAAAAGTAATGGGTCGCCGGAATAATAAAATTAAATTGTTATAAAGCCCAATTAATCTTCCTTTCAAAAATATATACTTCATGTTCAAAAAGAACTAAAAATAAAACGTTAATACACATAATATCTACATATACCTAATAAATAGGTACATACATTCATAATTATGAAATTACATAATACTACGTATATTAAATACGAATGAAAAAGAAATTAAGTTTTATTTATTGCTGTATTTATAACTACTAACGTCTATGAACAGTAAAGATAAATTTGTTTTTCATACATAATGTACAGAAAACAAACTTAATTTTGCAGCTGTTACATCTCTTATACTACGGTATCTGCAGTTATTATTTATCTTAATTTTTATACAATAAGTATTGTCTACTTTTACCCCATATTAAGACCCTCATTGTGGTAAAAGTATAAGTAATATGAAGACTAGATAAGTTGACTTCAAGGCAGCACGTCAGAGACCCATTAATTTTGGAGTAATGTCCCGTTGAATATGAAAATCTTGTATATAATTTCTATATTTTTGCATATATCTGATATTTTTACTATTAAATGATGCTGTTTTATTATGTTAAATGGATTCCTCGTGTGTTTTTTATAGGAAAATGATGCCAATATTGTTATACTTGCCCAATAACAGCTGTAAGATTTTTTCATTTCAGGCGCGGAAGGAGTGGACTTTAACCCCCCCCCCCCAAACTGCCCCACCATGGTGGAATCATTGGTAACCGGGCGAAATCTGGTCAAATTAGTTCAAACAACATTTGTGCCAAGTTATATGCTTTGTTAGAAATCTGAATAGCCAAAGCGTAAGATCTTGTACTATACCTGCACATGCCTGCAAAAAAAACTAAAAACTTGTTTGTGGGTCAACTTAGGCATAATCGTTCATATTCAGGGTAGGCTCAAACCCCTCAACGGGACGTAGAAACTGGTAACAACAACACATGCTAACTCAATAATATTTTTTGTAGTGTAACTTCGAGCTAACTTTTATTTCACATTCCATTACCTCAAAGTTCTTTTATTTCAGAATAAAAAACATCAACGCGCGCCATCTTACTTTCTTTTTAGAAAAAAAGAAAACTGTTTAAAGGGTTTTAAAAACCGTGTTCAAGTTGGCGGGGTCGTAGTACCCAGCATCCCTACAGGCCGCAGAGTCGCGGGAAGGGTTGCATCACGTCGCCACGGAACCCCATGCACACAATTATTCGTCACGCTCATCCCTAACCACTAACCATACACATTCTGTACTATTTGCTACACAGACTAAGAAACACCCTTATTTTATTTTGTATATACTGCAGCCAAGTCACAGATTTTAAAAGGAGTTTAATTAGACTGTGACAATTTTACAGTAGAGTGGCGCAATCTGTAATTGCATTTATGAAACCCTTTTTTCGTCACGCCGAAAATAAAAAATGCATTTTTTTATTTGAACAATGGCGGTGGATAACTAGTTCCTAGTGTAAACAAATTGGTTCATTCTTTGTGTTTTTGAAGTTGGTTTGTTGGTTGGTTACAATGGATACTTGATTTTGATTCAAATAAATTGTATCTGACGTAACTTGTTTAGTTGGACTTATGGTATTTATTTTTACACATCACGTCTAGTCTGTTACGAAATGTCTAACTTTTAATAAGGTTAAGCAAAAAATTAAAAAGTTATAATGTTTTCCCTTTATCACCAGATCGCACATATTTAATTTGAAATCTAACGTTTATATTTTTTTCTTATTTCTTTGCGGTGACATATTTCTTTTTAGAATAACAACTACGCAAGGTGAAAGCCAAAGGTCAGAAAAGTCTCGTCGGTAGCGAATTTTACAAACAATTCTGACACAGTGGCTTGACACCGCACACAGACTTGAGAGTACAAACCTTGTTATACCGACTTACTAATACATATACCATCGCCCTTAAATCAAACCAGTTAGAGCTGAATTTGGCTACTTAAATTTCAGATTTAAACTGGTTAAAATAAAAACAAACCACCATCGCTTACCAACTAATAATTCGCTTGCTTTCACTCGTATTCCTTTCACGTAGGAGTGGTTTTGTCAGTTTCCTGTACATAGTTAAAGTGATCAAGGGACAATGCTGTGTCGGTAGATTCTCAAAACGTCACTCCAGCGCTGTGCTGCTGACGAGGCAAGCAGAAGGAACGTGGGATGACATTTGTTGATCTTCCCAAGTAGGCTGGGCTGAGTACCACGTGGGACCTATGTCAGCTATGCTGTTGGTAGGCTATAGCATGAAGTCGAGGCTCGAACATTGTCTAGGCCGCAATATCCCCAAAAGGGTCGGTATGTTGTTTAGTATCGATCTCAAAATTAACATTTGAGAAAAACTACAAAGATCTGTTTACTCAAGAGTTTATTTTGAATTATAGCGAATTTGTCGTCATGTACGAACATTTTATATCTTACAATAGGAGTAAGTATGAAAGTTTAAACATAATATTTTAATGACACACATACTTCTAAATAATAAATATGTGTTATGTTTGTCTGTTTTGCCAGGTGGACTGATGACTTGAAAAAGGTCGCTGGTGGTGGCTGGATGAGGAAAGCGGGTGATCATGCGCTTTGGCGTGCCCAAGGGGAGGCAGCAGTCTAGCAGTGGACTGCAATAGGCTTATTGATTGATTAATTGATGTTTGTCTTATAAACTTACTTACCTATCAAACCCAGCATTAATAATAATAATAATGAACAGGATTTATATTACTATAAAGCAATTGTCAATAAAATAAGGGTGAGTAGGAGTAAAATGTACCATATGTGGTTAATTCCACCGCGCGTTTTCATATTACGTTTCGATACAGGTTCAAATTAAGATTAAAATGATTCGTTTTATTGTATTTTGATGGTTTTATAATACATAAATTCGACATTGTTAAATAAATTTATTTAATAAATCTTTTACATTTTGCATGTAATTCTTTTTAGTCCGTAAGTAAAAACGTGGTGATACATTTAATATTATTGAGTTTATAAAAAGCAATTTTGTAAGTTTTGAAAGACCCTACAGATTTAATAAAAATAGACTAAATACACTTTGTGCAGAAAACAATGATTTGAAAACCATTAAGACATTGATATTTTTTTTATCTCAGGCTCGAAAAATAAGCAAATCTTAAAAAATATAGCATGCACAATATAGACAATGTTCATTGTTACCATGAAATTCATCTACTACGTTACACAGTAACCCCTAAGCCGGTTGACGCAGCTCGTAGGTATGAAATGTGCGCATTATAGCAGGATTAGAGGTAATTCGGCGCGACACGGGCGGAATTGACCGCATATGGCGCCGAGCACCGAACCCGCACCCCGCGCCCAATATGGCCGTTAGCTTTAAAATTAATCGGCGACACAGTGCTATTATTACAAGAACGTAAGGGACGTTCTACAAAATAAATTATTTTCTTAAAACCATTTATCATTACCATGTCATACAAGTCTTCTCTAAAACTAAGTTACTTACGGGATATTGCCAAATTTTAACAAGTTTTTAAAAAGGAAGCGTGAAAAGTAGCCTAATGTGGACAACAAATTACATGAGGGATATTTTTGTTTAGCAGTGGGAACATTAAGCGTTATTTTTGAAAATGAAAAATGATAATGTAATATCCGTTTTCATTCGACGACTAACATTTTTCAGAGTTGCGTTATTTTATTACCGACTAGTACTATTCATAACCAAAATACACCATCCACGATACTGTGTTAAAAAAGACTTTGAGAGATAATACGTTAATCAATCAATCAGCCTATTGCAGTCCACTGCTGGACGTCGGCCTCCCCAATCAATCAGCCTATTGCAGTCCACTGCTGGACGTAGGCCTCCCCAATCAATCAGCCTATTGCAGTCCACTGCTGGACGTGGGCCTCCCTAATCAATCAGCCTATTGCAGTTCACTGCTGGACGTAGGCCTCCCCAAGATAGAGATAATACTTATACTATACTAATATTAGTATATTCGTATAACAATTTTAGACAAGTTCTAATCACTAACAGGATTACCTAACTCAATTACTTGCTGTAACTTTACAGTATCCTGGGTTTATCGAGTTGTGGCCTGTATTGAACAGACCCTCATACCGCGGCCCTTAGCCAGCGATCCGACTGGGATGAGTTGTGAGTGATGCGATTCTGATTATAACACACCCAACCTATAAAAAAATACACATACACATATGAAATACTAAAATACCTTTCTCATAGCTAAGACCGTTGAGAACAGTAAGGAAAAACTACTGACATTTAACGTTTGAAGTTTCAAGTTTGAACTAGGTCTTTTGACGTTTGAGACGTTTCTTTGAAGTTTTGCGCTGTATTTTAATCCTTTATATTTTTTCTTGAAAGAAATGTTGGAAAGTCGTTTATCAATTTCAAGTAAAAAAATATTTTTAGAGCTAGAGAGCTTTTTTCTTCGACCTATCTTTTTTTGGGGACTTAAATTGTGGTATAGATGCAAAAGTGTATCGGATTTGAGCTCCTTACACATACACATAATACGACGTCAGAGCTTTGTTTAGAATCGTGGTCGGTATTGACACAAATGTTGCCAACCCTTCTATTTGCGGTTATTGTTTCCTTGATTCGGCCCCGCTAATTAATTTACTCTGCGCTGTCGTAACTGATTGGGCCCCTGCTTCAATATTGCCATGTCAGAACAACTTGCGGCTTGATGGAAAGTACCTATTGCAAGGGCTCCTAATGCCGATATTATAAGGACCGTCTTTGCAACAGCTCTATGTTTATACACCGATATTATTTTTTATCTTTTCTTGATCGACATGAAGTTATAGATACCTTAAGACAAAGAGCGGGCCGTATGCAACCCTACCTCATCGAGTAGCAAGATGCGACCTATCCAGGGTGTTGCCTATTAAAAAGATAAGTCTTAAAGTACAGGATTGCCTGAGCCTAACCTGGAGCTTTTAATACAGTAAGCAAAAAAACATCATTATTTTGGGTGTAACAGAATAGAAAACAGCATTATCTGATGAATAAAAAGTCCGGCCCTTCTTTTGTTTGTATAAGGTATTTTACCCCACATACAGTATCTAATTTATCATCTCAGCCAAAAGACACCCTCTTCAGGACAGATTTCCTCCAAGGCACTCCACAATGATCGCTCCTGCGATACCCTCAAGAAGAAGATAACACCAAGAAAACAAAAGAAAATTACAAAGTGTTTCTTCCCCACAGTGAACGGACAAGCTTTCCTTGTTCTTGGTATTTGCTAGCTATGACGTCGAAAAATTATTAAAAACTCAATTCTAATTTCATCAACATCAACGGCCCGTTAAAGTCCACTGGTGGACTATGAGCCTCCTCCACTTAAATGGAGGGTTTTGCCATAATCTCCACGCTTGGCAGGTGGGTTGGAGATCGCAGATTAAAAGGTTAAGGTAGGCTATATCAGAGAGCGCTGCTGCCCGTTCCCTGTTCAATGTGAAGTCCCTAAGTCGCCTCTTACGACACCCACGGGAAGAGTAGGACTTGGTGGCAAATGTATTCTATTCTGCCGTCACCACACGGCTTAAAGATATTTAACTTTGAAACTTAAAGACGTTTAAATTAGATGTCTTTAAATTATACCATTAACAGTAGCTTGATGCTAATGTTTAACCCCTAACCTGAGCTCCACGTAGCTTGGAAAGACCGCAATCGGCACGGAGCGGTTTTATCGACTGTGACCGAGTAGATTGCTGCTTTCAAAAAAGCGCACTTTAATTTTGGGCCCGGTAATGGCGCCGTGGACGCAGCCGTGCGTGACGCCCGCGTATTTATTTTATTACCTATAAAACTTCAGCGGTTAGGTTCTAATTCTGTTTGGAAGACTTGTCTTTACCTTTGATGATTCAGGTTACGCAAACATTATGTTTGATGTCAAAGAGAATTGGCGCTTCTTCAGGGCTGATACTTACTTTTTGCCATGCAAATTACATTTTCAACAGAACCAAAAATTTTATGTTTTACTGCTAAGTTATCAAAACTGATAATTTATTATGTAGATAAATGGCAGACATCAAATAAGAAAATTTGACTAACATTTTGAATTTACGCTTGTGTAGATATTGATTTAGATAGAGAGCTCTCTCAAAAAAAAATACCTGCTCCAAAAACTTTATTCCCATAAAGTCAATACATTGTCTACATTCTCAAAGGAGGAATTTACTGCCAAATGGGCCAACTTGCTGACAATGGAGCGTGTCCAGCAAACAACGTCCCGAGGGCCAAAACGAACGCAACTTTCCGAAACTAGGGCTGCTTCCCTTTGACTAATGGCCAAGCAATCGATAGCGAAGTTTTTTGCGGCCCCTCGAGCGACAGACAAATTGTCTTGCAAGAAGAAATTAATTTGACAAGTCCGCGCTGCCCCAAGACGGTTGTATTAATTTATTTTGACAGGAAAAAATGTGGTGCGTCTTGTCGATGAGTTTACCAACAGGGGCGGTCGGGACGATAGTGAATTGAGGTTATTGGTTTTCTTAGTTGAAGAATTCCTCCTCATTTTAGAGGTAAAGCAAGGGCAGCCAATGTGGAAATATATTTGGATGTTTAGATGTTTGGATGTTTGTTCCACCTTCACGCACTCGATGGATTTGGATGAAATCTAGAATGAATATAGTTTGTAACCTGGATTAACACATAGGATACTTTTTACGGGAAAAAATCTTCTTCCTACGGGAAAATCTTACATAACGCGAGCGTAGCTGCGGGCGAACAGCTAGTTCAGGATAAAATTAATATTTAGATAGCTAACTTATTATATAGACATAACGGACGTTATCATGTACATGATGCTAGATGCGTAGAATAATCAAATCAAATTATTTATTTGCTATATTGGTATATAAAAATATAGGTGGTAACAGACATTAAAAAGTTCATTCAATATTCTACCAAACAGCGGTATGCAATTTTTTTTATATGAAAATAAAAATAATAATTCATTAAAACATTACTAGGGCAAATTAAAATTACATACAATATAGATTTCAAAATTGTTAAATATCAGAGCATGATATAAACAAAATTTCATATTAGATTTTTTCAATAGAATAATCATTTAAATACAGCGATACAGTGCAGGACCATTTAATTTGAAAATCTATGGGGTTGGTTATTTTCAGCAATGGACGTCTTCCGGCTGAGATGATGATAATGATGATGAAAGTACAAGACGCGCTAGTGATTCAAATTTTAGAAGCTTCAGAAACAGAAAATTCAAAGTCCCTATTATTTCATATTTCACATAATACCATCCTAGCTTTAAACACAAACAGCTAATCAAGCACTCAATCGCAAACAAAACTATCAATACCATGTATCCCTAAAGAAAACAAAGATATCCACCCAAATACTTCCTTAATACTTGTCGAAGAAAGCCCCTCGAATCAGTTACCACCTATACATGGACATAATGACATCAGGAAAAGTCAGAGCGTATCGAGGAAATATCTCGGAGGGGAGGGCGATTTATGACGATCTGATGATACAATCGAATCAAATAAACCATCTATAAATCAATGTCCGATCTAAAAGAGAGGTGTGGAAAATATTCTTTCTAGCTCTTTGGTTTTGCTGTGTTTACGGCTTTTTGAGGACTCGGGGCGGGGGTGGTTACCTTAGAAAAATGAGATGAATAGAAAGATAGATTAATTTGTGTTACTTACTAAATTAATCACATCACACTACAATATTATAAATGTGAAAATATATTTGGATGTTTGTTCCGACTTCACGCGTACTCAACGGATTTGGATGAAATTTTAATTGGAGATAGTTTGTAACCTGGATTAACATATAGGATACTTTTTACGGAAAAAAAATCTTATTCCTACGGGAAAATCTTACACAACTCGAACGTAGCCACGGGCGGACCGCTAGTTTGTACATAAAAAACTTGCGTTTTAAATGGAAAGTCTTACCAAATGCAATATTTTAACAACAGAAGTGATTTCAAATCAAATCAAATATATTTATTATAATTTACAGTTTGTAATAATTACAATGTTAGTATTTAAGTGCACCGAAAGAAAAGGGTAACCGTAGAACAAAGTAATGAGATTTTGACACCCACACTAGGTAAACCTGTGTCGTGGGCATCGTAAAAAGTGTGTGTGATTAAGTGCATGCTGTTTGTGAGCAAGAAAAGGTGCGCTAAGGCCATTTCTTGTATACTAAATAGTAATAAAATTAAATAATCATATATAATATAATAAATACACTTATTCCTTCCTATAAATGATGTGGCAGTTTATAAGTTTACTGTATTACTTTAAGAAGATCTTCAGCATCAGAGTAGGATAAACCGAAAATCCAGTTCCTGATTTTAAAAAGTATTATTGAAGTTATAATCTTTTTATTGTTTCACCAATAAATTTTACAATACACCCTATAATTTTAATCTTACACCATGTTTTGATAAAATGAAAATCGAAATTGTGAAATACTCTTATCTTTACTCGGGTCAACATACTCGTACAACATTGACCATGACAATCGATGATGAACGACAATCGGAAATCCAAATACCTGCACCATGTTATTATCCCCGATGACTTAAGACAACGCAACGACCAAATTTGGCAGATGTGACACCGCGTTGGCGTGTGCCCGCAACAAAGGGCGGGGTGCGCAAGCGCATCTTCATATAAACAAAAGCTCGGTTTCAATTAACAATGATCCGGCGGGCGGTAATGAGCGGTTACGTGGATTTATCGGCGGGTACCCGGCAATTAAACGTCTTTGTCCGTGTCGACGCGAGACGACACCGGCCCACCCCCCCTGCCTCGCCCCTCAGACGCCCCGACCTCACAAAATGTTCCTCGCAGAGCATGGAGGTAAGAAGACAGGTAATACTTAAAGGGGTTCATAATGATAGAAATGTCTAAAATTTACATAGATCATGACAGAATACATTCAAGAGCTAATCTAAGTGCAAAAATATACACAAACACATGATTATGAGAGAAGCGCAAACCTCAATTTATACATATTACACATAGTTATCTAATTCAGACTACGTTAAAAAAATGGATTTCTGTAATAAAAAAAAGGTAATTGAGTTCGTAGCCAGCTTAACCCACAATGATTATTTTGCTTGCTACTAACTCGATGACACACGATACCCAATATAGAGCAAAGTAACTGTAATTGAAAATAGGACTCATTATTCTAATCACCATATTCGTTTCTTAGTAGTGTACTTGTGTCTTCATACATCCTAGTTCGTCACAACAAAACGGCGGGACAAAGACAAAAAGCAAGCCCTCACAAGTCGCGGTATTGTTCCCGGACGCGTGTGGACAAAACACGACGCGAGACCCGACACATGCCTAATAATACTTCAAATTGAAACACCCTGGCACCAGGAAAAGAAATAAAAGCATTACAAGGTAAATTTCACATTTTTCGATTTGTGTGATACCTCGGGCTGGCCACTAGACTGAGTCTATAAAGTATACAATAAAGTAATTTTAAATGAATATGTTCATAATGTTGCCAATTGTATCCATTTAAGAACTAGACCATGTCCCAAAATATAAAGGGTTGCTAAGCCACCAATATCTGCACAGTCTTTGTACGATAACCTCTAACTGTTACCTCGTTTATTAAAGTCAATCGTTATTAGGTGCTTTAAAATACTCTGATTCCTGTCTTGTGATAAAAAGGGCACTAATCACTTTGAAAATACACAAAAAATTGTATCTAAAGTTGAACGTTTTACCCATTGTGAACATAAACATGTTAGTCAATTGAATGTTAACCATCAATTCATCAATCGATCCAACAAGGTCCATTGTAGATCTCCAATCGATTTTGAACGGCCATTGTGCCTCGTGTTAGCCGTATCTAACACCATCTTCATCACTCAGCGTTTAACGCGATGACTCGTCATTCTAGCTCCTAGTCCTACTGATCGTTATCACCCACTTTCAAACCTAATATCTACTGCTATAAGACTCTTTTCTACATTATCTAGATCTTCTTTGTTAACTGTAGATTTAGCTATATGATCCAAATGTTTTCAAAGTCTTCAATGTTGATGATATAGATTCAATGCTTAGTATAATCAAAGAAACTTGCGTCATCTTTTCACAGGTTCATTGAAAAGTACTCATTCATGTTGGTACCAATTTGATTTGATTGTATGAATTGGATGTATGAATGAAGTTTGAAAGCTCATTCATAGTCTCTATTTTGCGTCAACTTCACAGCAGATATGTAAATTTATCAGTATAATTATACTGAAAAATTTTGTGATTCACAAAATTTTTCAATGAAACGAAAAAAATACTATTTTTAAAATTAATTTATACAGGTCAGCTATATAGAGTACCTTTCTTTATTTTATGCCATCTTTATATTTGAAATTAGAAACAAAAATAAGTAAATGTCTTTCGTTCTAACTACTACTTAAAACAAGACTATCAATCAGTGTCCTTTCCCTATACGTATGGATAAGGCTAAGAATAGACTTGATCAGCGCAGACGCAGGTATCGGAGACGCAGTGGGAGTGGCAAGTGCTCTATCATGAGCTGTGTTTCCATTGAGCCTATTACCTGCTGAATGACTTGGCATTCGTGATGGACCAAAGACAACTCAGGATTGTAGACCGTCCAATTTCATCCAAGCTACTTTAATTGGTTGATGGCTTTTATTACTGATGCTTCTTTGAAGTTGTTTGTTTTAGGGTGAAAAAAATAATAATTTGGCTGTGGTTACAGTAATTTAGTATTTGACCAAATAATTATTTCCTTTTATGAGGTTTCCTTACACAAAATGACGACATTGAGACTACAAAACCGATCTTTATAAAAATAAAAAGTGTTTTATACTCGTACAATGCGTCATCTCTTACTCAAGATCAATATTGATCCTGAAAACCTTGACTTATACCATGGCTTCAGTCATCTCCGAGGCTTGGTTCTTTAAGGCACAAACCTGATCAGCCACATCACCTTTCGGGACGTGATTAATTCGCCCCGCCCCACCCCGCTATGGTAATGCGCACGCGCTTTGTCTCCGTGCACGTAGGCGAACATCCTGCGCAGAGACGTGGGTCGTGCGCAGGAAAAAAATCCTCAATGGGTGTTGTGTTGTGACATCCCTTCGGTGACAGGCGATGATGCTGCAACGGTAAGTTGAGCCGCGTGTCTTGATACTGCTTGTGGATTATTGGACAGTCAGATACAACAATCATCGGACGAAATAATACTCACTACAATCAATTCAGCATTTTTTTATTCTTTTTGTCGTCAAGGATATTTCCTGCAAATTATAATACTTTTTTAAGACTCAATAACTGTGGTCTCAGGGTTTGTGACGCGACTAATGCTTCCAATTATGAAATAACTGACAATATACATAACTTGAAATTACTAACTCCACACGTTGAAATTACTCACTTGTACCAAGCTACTAACAAAGCTATATGGGAAACTAATCTTCTTAGATGGTAAAATTGCAAAAACGATAGTTTCTGTCACATCTTTACTTCCACCCCAACTATCTTCCTAAAACAAACCGTCGATTATCCCACTATTTAGAAAGAAAATGTCTAAGGAAGCGGCTTCTATTGTCAACAAAACTACAGAACATTTGCTGTAATCACCCCCGACCCATACAATCCCCTGTATTAGCTACTGCTACTGTTCTGCCTTACTCAAACTGCCTTGAACTCTTACGACGACACAATCTACAATTAACGTTCATTCGCGGCACAGTTCGCAATTACACTTCTTTCGTAGAATAAAACACGCAATGGAAGACGTACGATACGCAACTATAGCCTAAATAGTTTGGTTAAGGCGTCGTCGGGGTGTCAAACCTATGATTAGAGCATTATTAGCGAAGGGGATTGTGGTGAAACGTAGCAGTTTCATTTGTGTGGCCAAATAGAGTATTGATAAAATACAGTGAATAATTGCACGCCACATGAGATCAAAATGTGAATTGAAAAGGAGTCTACCAACGTTGTTGTTGTTAGAAATATTACAAACTGTTTCTATAACTAGAGTCAATATTTTTATGGATTTTATCTACAGCCTACATTCTTGCTGCGCGTTGACCACTTAAAATTCAATGTGAAGAAATTACATAAATAAAATAAATCATTATGAATTTATTATTTCCTTTAGACTGAATGTCGCTGTCGTTGTATGATAGATAACGCAAGAATAGGAGTGACAATGAGCATACATGCGACTTAAAGTTCTCGAAACTCGAAAGCATGTGTCCGAAAACCCTTAAATCACCAGCTTGTTAATAATGATTATTGTAAGCACTCAATATTTCATATCTACCAGTACAAGATAAGTATCGGAGTAGTCTCACATCCGCAAGCAAATGTCGTTTCAATTAATCAAACTTAACGAAGGCTTTAATTAAAATTAATAACATTTGTTGATCATCGACGCACGACAGCCTGTTTCAGAGATAAAAATTATAAATGTTACTTTCGTTTCGACATGTTCAATCGCTAAAAGAAAAAAATACAGCGGATCTATGCATAATCTTACGTAGCTAAAGTATTCGGAGAAAGAAAAGGTCATCCACATAATATTTTTTGTAAAGAAATTGTATTAACAAAAAGCGATTTATACCCATCGATGAACCTGTCTCTATCTTGAACAATCCGAAAGTCACTAAATTGATCCCATTTAAAAAAGTGAAAAATCGCAGCGACTTCTCAGAATTAAGCAGATTACACGAAACGATTGCGAGAAACGCTCTCCTAGAGCCAATCAAACCAACTCTGATTGATGAAGTCAATTTTTTGTCAAATCTCGTGCGGCCATTTAACTTTTCAAAGAAAAAACCGAACTGAACATGCAACAATAGCCACTTTTTTCATCACAATGCGAGCTGTATGCGATCATCGATTACTTTTTTATCGACAAAAATATCAATAATCAGTTTACGCCCACTGTTAATTCCGACGTCTAGTAAAATTGAAACTTGACACGTGTTACGGAGCGAAAATAATTTTGTGGGTGCGTGATGGTGCGCTTTTACCACTTTTGTTTGTTTCTTTTAGCCGACGCCTCGGAGCAAACGTCGAGAAGCATTTAGTGCGTGACTGGTAGTTTTTTATTGCCTTTGTATTGAAAAAGTGGCCCTATCACCTGAGTCTCCACCTGACGCACTAACGCTATCTTTCTTATGAAATCGGCTTTTACGTGCGGCCAATTTAGCGAAGTGAGCGGCCATCACCACCGTCATTAGTGTCATAGCAATGCCGTCTCGAGACCCCAGTAATGATCACATTTACTATCCCCTAACGGTTTTTATGGTATTAACAGAATATGGCAGCTCATTCCAACAGCGGTCATATGGCTTTCCCATCAACGCAATTTGGTTCTACAAACACAGATCGAATATCGACTGGTAACTTTAAGCCATCGGTGAACATTTACGATAGCCATCATAGACTATAAAAGACACGGATTGTATCAATATTATTTCAATTCCCTCAAGTTTGAGCTTTCTCGCGTGCGCCAGAGATCATTACGAGGTTCACACGGCGCGCGCATGCCCCCAAAACATTCAATAACATAACTTATAACTCGAAAACGAGCCTTCAAATTACACAAAACTGACAGCTTTAATATTTGCCCTTGGCCGTGCATCGTGGATGCCAGAACACCTCATGCTGAGCTTTTAATTTGTTCCATACATCCTTTCTCGTAGTTTTTTCTGTGTTTTGTTTGAAGCCGGTGGTGATCGATCGTTTGCCCGCTTTTTTAGCTTGTTTAATTTTGGAAGGAGCTCGTTGTTTCGCCAAGTCATTAGCGTTTCGTACTGGGCTCGATCGGGGTCCTACACTCAAAGCGTTTTTTACCTTTTAATCTTATTGTTCAAACAGTCTATCTTTTAATTTCAATTATCAATCCTATCCTATTAATGATTCTCCAACTTCTAAAGCGTGGATGCCAATATTTTTTTTAAATCTATAGGAGGGTTGAGTTGTGAGATAACAAAGTAAACAGAAAATAATGTATCGGTAAGTACGTGCGAATGACATGACCGCAAAAACTACAGAATGTGACAGGAGAGAAGAAGTAATGAATGGGGACAATTAAATTGCACAGTGACGCAATAAAGTATGCATTAAAAAGCTTGCAAACGACTATCAACCGATTATCAACGGTCAAAGAATAAACGGTGATGAATACGTTAACATTACTTGAAAAACGCGGTCGGATTCAAATTTTGACGGGAAAATTGGGAATAATAAATCACCGTTTAATTCGGGTTTCACTTCTGATTGACGTATCAGGCGCTTTCTCGTCAGTATCGATGTTTGAGGAAATGTCAATTATTTTAAATCATGCAAACCAAAAAAGAACACTTACAATATTATTTTACATAGATACAGCCTAAGCATGTGTTATTTGTTGCTGACATAATTATTTCTACAAAAAGTCAAGAAAATCCGCATGGTAACTATAGACGACAGGCAAAGATAACGGGTCGAGTGCAGGCCTTTAGAAGTATACCTTATTGAAAATCTTGTGTGATAGTTAACGCGACTGAAATCGTCATCAATCACCAGCTGATTATTTTGTCAACGACTATCAGATTTAATTCACTGAGGACAGTATCCACTCCATAAAAGTTTCTTTAGTGTTTTCATATAACAAGATATTTTCTGTTCAACCTATACGCATATCAATAGATTACGCTTTTCTCGGAGTGTTCGCGACAGGAACAAATTCCGCGTCGCCGCCGCGGCCGCCTCCGCCGCCGACGGCGCTTGCCGCGTGATTTAAGCCCACAAATTCACGCTCACTTATTATTGGACAGCTACACGGAAAAATATGGTTCGCCTCCTGTAACCAATTTAACTTATTTCTGACGCTCTGTGTGGTATTGCAAGTATTACTGCTCTTATACTTTAATGGGAGAGATAGGTGGATATCTCGTAGGCATTGGTAATTGGGTTACAAGAAAGCTATGATTTCAGCTCATATACATCCCCACTGAGGGGCTTCATGTAGATAACTCTTGTTTTTCAAGAAATCTAATGTCAGCGTCGCCAATCGCTGGTTTAAAAAAGCTTTCACATAAATATTTTTTTGCGATAACAATATCGTTGTGGAGAATATTGTGCAGAAATGACGCTACTTGCCGAATAAAACTAGTCTTATTTTTTTAACTATGGTCCTGAAAAAAATATACTCAAACTTAATCTTATTAGATTACACTATTGTGTAGTATTGTACTTATCCGCACCTTTGTTCTTGGTACCAAATATTTCGTTCTCCTTATTTTTAGAGTGCAAATAAATATAAACCTATTCCATTCGATCAATTTGAAATAAACCAATCCCAACTTACACACCTTTCAATGAAAAAAATTCAAATAAATTAATAACTTTACACTTTTATTTCTCGCATCCCTAGCTCGATGCGCCTGCGACTCGTGAATAACCCAGTGTCGACATTCGCGCAGCACTAGGGGGCCTCACGCGTAGTGATACGTCGCTTGTACCTCGTAATTTATACGTCCTGATTTACGGCCCTACAGTAGCATTAAATTTGTAATCATATATTGATTTACAGCTGCGATAAGGCCGCCTTCCCAGAACACTGTCTATTTCGTGCGTAGTTTCACGGAGTTAGACAGCGGAGTGCGGAGTACTGGTAGCTTCACATACAGGGTATTGAACAATAACAAAATGTTTGTGATTAAATATTATCTTTTGTGCTAACTTTTGTACCTAATCTCTATCGTCTTAAACAAATGTAAGTTAAGTATAAAATTTGATTCTTAGAACAGAGTAAGATTAAGCATACTGTATTGTCTATTTTTATGAAAATTGCATCTGATAATACTTAAGCTAAGATAATTTTATAATGTTGTCGCATCAAAGCTGGGCAGGCTGGCACCTGTGAAAATGCTTACAAATAAGCTTTTTTGTATAATACAATTATTAGCAAGCACAGATTTGTCTAAACTTTTAAATTCTATATAAAAAAAATATAGTTAATACTTTCATTAAACAAAAACCAGCCTAATCAAAACCAAAAATCGAACAGAAATTTCCCGTACTAAACCCGAACCTTTCCCAACACGCCGCCGCCGTTGCACACTGCAATGCCGTTCGTTTTGCACTAAAATTGCTTCTAGATCGAGTGGGTGCGGATTGTATGGACGTCGGATGGTGATACGACACACAATGAGCATTGACTACCGGTTCTTTATGACTAGAAGTGAAGAAAGCCTGCCGGGTTTGAGACAGACTATATTGCCTAGTTTGCGAGTAGTGTGCTACTCAAGTAGTTTAGTCGAGTGGCAAGTAATTTAGTAGCTAAATATGTCTGACCCACAAACATTTAGTTGTGAGTGCGTTAGTAATATTGATTGAGTCGAGTCAATCCATTTTTATTTTATTTTACGAGTTGTGTAATCCTCCCTTGATAATTCCTATATTAAATAAGTCTAAATCTGTTTTAGTCAAATTCATTAATATGCAACTATGTCGATTTGTTGGACTAATGTACTGTACACGACCGTAGTGTGGTAGTGCGAACGAGTTTTGTTATTAAATAACTAATACTAAAGTAGTGCAAACTAGGCATAGCCGATAAACAATCCTTACTAATTACACACATAACTACCGGGTGAATCCTTACTAATATTATAAACGCGAAAGTTAATAAGTGTGGATGTATGGATAGATGTTTGTTACTCTTTCACGCAAAGACTACTGAACGGATTGGGATGAAATTTGGAATAGAGATAGTTTGTTGTTGTAGAATTAACACATAGGTTACTTTTTACAGGAAAAAGACTTATTCTCATGAGAAAATTATACACAACGCGAGCGTAGCCGTGGGCGGGGCGGACCGCTAATCATTAATAAAAGCATTCTAATTTTCGCTTATTTCAGGGTAGGTTTTAGCTCATCAATGGGGATGTATCAGAGGTCACAACAATAACAATACTGGTTCCACCAGTAGTGCCAACAATCGCAAGAATTAATTATCAAACAAAAATAATACGAAATTAGGCTATTTATAGTATGGGTGCTTTATTCAGGATTAGTTTTTCTACGAGTTATTATTTACGTTCTTAACAGAATATTTAAAATACAGGCCGAGAGAACAAAATTTGTATAAAGTACTGTGTTGTGTGTTTTAAAAAAATATTTGTAGACTTAGCAAGCAGTATACATCGATGAATAAGCAGATCACTTTGTATTCTGACACTTTGGCTGCTGAAAAAAAAAACGCAATAATACAGCGATGCGTACCCGCACCCGCCTCGGTAGGTGCGCCGCATACGTTCGAGGAATTTGGTAACAGCGCACCTACGACGTAGGTAGGGGCCGCGCAGTCACATTAGGAAATTATGCACCTACGAGGCGGGTTTACCCGCACGGCAGTCTTAGCACGCTCCACCTACGTAGTAGGTGCATAGCAGGCGTCGTATATAGAAATCTTTACTGGGCTTATCATTAGCAAAGAATTCCAGCACAGAAATACTGCTAGTCATTACCAAAGTCATTTACATTGACGAGACGATGAAAAGACAATAGTCGTTATAGGCCTCATATAGTATAAGGTGTCGGGAGCGGCGCGTGGGTCGATTGGGTCGACACTTCTTGTGATCTCCCGCTAGGTTCGATAAATGTTGGAGTTGGGGCGACAGGGATGTAGACTTTTGACTGTAGAGTCGTCAGTCAATATTTTAGGTTAATATAATTGTAACAATCTTTTTAAAATTCGTAAAATTATACTTATAACTTTATTATGAGTATATTATTATAACTTTATTAGAAACTCCTCAACAGCTCATAAACGTTCCCGCTAAGGGACTCGAACTTACCATAAATTAGGGCAAACTGTCCGTAGTCGACCACGCTGGCCAAGTGCGGTTTGGTCGACTTCACACACAACCTTTAGATTTTTTCGTAGGAGTGTCGAGGCTTCCTCACTATGTATTCCTTCACTGTAAAAGCGTCAATTAAGTTAATTGGATGAATTATAAATTCGAAAACACATCGGTACGTGGTAGAGTTTGAACTTGCTTCTCCCAAATTGGCGGCAGCGACTCTAGCCACTACACCACCGAAGCTTTTATTGTTACATCACCAATTAAACTAACTAAATTTTCAAAATCATGGCCACCGACCCGAAAAATTATCAAAGTTTAAATCGCTCGAAGCGTTACACGCAGTTTTCGATCGTCGCCAGATTAGTGCATATCAATCATTGTTGAACGCAAGCGGAGCATGGAGCAAATCATAGTCCCGGCCCGTCACTCGGACAAACTGACACCCGCATCCCGATTGCGTATTGTTCGAATTTCGAATTAAATTGCTATAGGGAAATGAGTCTTGTCAAATTAAATCGACTTATTTGTTTTTAATTTTTGTGGGTTTCATTTCCTATTTAAAACATTTTATTTGTGAATTTTTGTTAGTGATCAATGAAAGAAAAGTTGTACATTGTTTTACATAGAATATGTTATTAATAAATTACACTGAAGGTGTTCATTATAAAAAAATTACGCAATACGTATTCCTGTTCCGGAAAAAAGTAAGATAGTGGAAAATACTCGTCACACACAAATACAATCAAAAACAATGATGTACACTGAAAAGGCTTTCAAGTAGGTTGCAGTAGCTTTTCATGATTAAAAAAATATGTAAACTGAGATTGCTCCACAAACCTGAGACACTATCAATAAAGCAAATAGACTCTTTTGATTATTTTATGAATTTCAGTCCAATAGTCTTCAAAACCGTGACTATCTTACAAGCCGAGGCCGCTTCAGATAACAGTTTCTCAGAACCTATGAACGTACCTACAAGTACCTTCTATTATCAGTCGGCAACGCCGCTAACGCGTGAAGTCATAACCTCTAATAATAAAACATTATGTATTCGAGTCCACGTGCCCACAATAATGACTCAAGTCGAAACAAAAGTAGGTCTTTTTGTTGGTAAGAGCGTATGCTTTTATAAGAGGCCGGCGTGTAGGTAAGAGAAACAGGAGATGAGGGGAGAGGGGAGATTGACCGACAGTCAATGTTGACCACGATTGTTGAAAAAAAATACAGAGCCCTTTGCCTAACAAGACAAAATTGACTACCATAACAACACAGGCGCTCTTTTCAACACCCATCAAAACGCGTATAAATAATAATACTATATAGTGCTTTAATATGTACCTTTTTTAAAGTACCAAACACAGCAAAACATACCTCTTGATAAATAATTAATATACATGAGTATAATTCTTTAGTTCGTATCTTACTGAAAATCACTGCACCTGAAATATAGGAAACGCCTTTAATTTTTATAATAGCCATTGATAATATGCCACGATTCTAACCCTTTCTCCCCAGTTTCTCTGCTCTACGGGCCGGCACCTCTATGCTTTGACGCTGCGTCGGCGCACCTCTTTGTACGCTTTGTGCGACAGCGTGAAGGCTGGAGAGATGCATACGAGTGCGAATGAGTCCTATATAGTATTATTATTTATACGCGTTTTGATGGGTGTTGAAAAGAACGCCTGTGTTGTTATGGTAGTCAATTTTGTCTTGTTAGGCAAAGGGCTCTGTATTTTTTTCACAATTTTCTATAAAGAGCGAGCGTTGTTAAGACAGATATTTGACTCTGACTTTGATTATTAAAAAAGCGATGATAAGACCAAGTTTCGTCAATCTTTCACAGAGCTTGGTACTGTAGCATAATCGGTAGTGTGCCTGTGTCAAACCCGCAAATTTTGATAATGTTAGTGCTTGTGTGATGTCTGGTCCGGATAGCCAAAGAGATAGAGGTTCTAATCCTGTCCAAGTTTGACATCATTTTTAATTTTCCGCTTTTTATAACGGATTTTTGAGATTACTTACACGGTTTGCTATCTTCGCCGTTTTTAGAATAAATGTGAGGAAATTTATATATTTTGAAATTAGATGTTGAAATATTACAATAGTAACACTAACACATTTTCTGTATGTAAAAAAGTGTTTATGGCAACACAAGTAATAAATATTTTTAATGTTGTCAATATTGGACTTCCTGTCATCTCTACGTTGTCACGCTGCTATGTACCCAATTGTGTGTTCTGTGTGTAATAAATATTCCGTGAAGTATACGAAGCTTTTTTACTGCTGAACAGCCCTGACCAAAACACGTCAGACAGTCCACTAGCTTCTAACAAAAGAAAACATTATAAAAAGCACTTTGTTCTAAAGATTTTGTTCTGTATTAAAATATCTTTCAAAACCGTAAAATTTTTAATGATTTGTTCTTATATTAAGTTATACACGTCGCCTGCCTACAGGCAAAGATTGCAACAATAATAATAGTTAATTCAAACGCCTCTGCTACATTACTTCTATATGGTACATATAGCAATTAGATCAAATAGAAAAAAAACAAGTGTAATTTTAATACAAATATTACTATACAAAAACCGTTCCTTTCACACCACTAAATAATAAAATTGTCTGACAACATCGCCTTCTTGTAAGGCAAAGACTGCAACATGTAATAATATAGTCAAGTCAATCGCCTCTGGAATATTATCACTTTAGTATTCTATTAAATAGCAATTAGATCAGTTTTTACTTACAATGTGATTTTAATACAAAAATGACTATACACAAACGGTTCCATTCACACCACTAAATATTGAAATAATTGTCGGACAATGACGATAATGACGGCAGTTCCGCAAGTCAACCACCCGGAGCCAAACTCCACTCAAAAGAGAATTATTTAAATTACCCATACATATCACCAAGCAGTTACAGCGTTAAATAGACCAAAACACTTATCAATCATCGCGCCTGCGCAGACAGGACAGAATTAATTAAACACAATGACATTGGTGGCGATTCTAACAATCAAATTAGTTTGTTGTTTTTATTATTCTTAGGAATGATAATTAGAGATGTTTGCCCAGTATGGGAGTAAGAGGAAAAAAAAAAGTGAAGATAAAAAGATTTGAGAGTTATTTATAGTTATAATATTCTCTGACCAGAAATGTAGTTTGAAGTAAGCTATTTGTAGAAATGTGCTTTAAATTTGAGTTATTTTTTTATTGATCTACGCGTGCTTTATTGGATCACACGCAAGTCCGCGCCCGCTAAACATATTACCGCTACTGGTTGAAATAGCGATTAGGACCGTTCCACAAAAAAAAGTTTGGATCACAGTTCAATTTTAAATGAAATCGAAAGCATTACATCATTTATTTTTTTATCCAAAAAAGGTTTTAACATTGCTTAGCAATTGTATTATTTATATTTTAAAATAAGACATAGCATTGGATGTAAAACTATAAAATACGGCCATCTCGTCACGGTGCGTCAGTGTTAACAATATTATAGTAATTATCGCGTGGAGTGGCAACGGGCCGGTTCACGCTTGGCCGTCCAACAATTCGGGACATAATTAACTTGGTGGCGGAAAAATTAAATTGGTCAGGGGAAGTCGGTGACGCGAGAACGCAGTGAAATTGTGACGATCTATAGGCCGATTTACACTTCGACAAATAGCAAGTGCAAGTAGCAAATGCGAGTTGCAAGTATACTAAAATAGAAAAAAGTCGCGCCCAAAAAAATACGAATCAGCTATTGATTCAGTAAATGGCAATCTGGCGGGAGACGCGCGGGGAGGGGGTTACTTGCTACTCAACACGCAGAAAAATATACCGGATTTCTGTATTTTGCAAGTGCGAGTGTTTCCTTGGCAACAAGAAAAAACTTGCAACTTGCACTTGCTACTTGCCGTAGTGTAAATCGGCCTTAATATATTTTTCAATGACAAACTTTTCTTTGTTTTCTTATTGTTGCATTCATATCATGAAGAATAACTTAAATCCTAACTCTAACTTACAATTTATTGAGATTGTTATAAATTATTATTTTTTATACACGAAAAAAAAGCGCCCAAGTTAGCATCCAAAAAAATACGCAATTTAGTGGTGATGGACTATTATTATCTGTCTGATAAAAATGACCTAACACATTTTATTAAACTCGAAAACATAACCAAAAATATCGCTAAAAAGCAGCAAAGCTGTAATACTAAAGTTCTTATTGAACCCATACAAAATTGTAATGTAAATGGTTACAAAACACGTAAATGTCTTACTCCTAACGCAAGCATCTCCGTTCATAGTGCGTAAGAAGATATCTTTCATCTAGCGTAAAACACTTATCACTGGAGCTCTTAAAAACTCCTGACGTGGACTCTCTAAGCCCCCAATTACGATCCAATCGGACGAAAACTGCCGAAAGATGTCAAAGATGGCGAAGTGTCGAGGATCAAGTGCCGAATCAAAGGCCACTAAACGACAAGAGGCCGAGGGTGGAAGCTGTGTCAACAGAGTGCAAATATACTGCTAAATGCACTAGCTGTAACCCCGTGACGTTAACTAGGATAGAGGTGAGGTAATTTTTGTGTAAAAAAAATGGTTTTATTTGTTTGTATCTAATAGAGTCTTATCTCCAAGCAATCAATTTTGTTTTTCGTGCCTCTATGTCCAAGAACTTAGCTAGCTAAAATCTTCCAAAGTAAGTCTTGTAGACTATGAATGTAATTTAAGGGGGCGAGTTTCTCCTAGATTTCCAATAGTAAGTAAATCACGTCAATCAAAAATATTACCCTTCTTCTAAGGCAGTCAGCTTAAAAGTACTCACCCACAAAACATCCAACTTCTCTTTTTACAACAGCCGCATTCACAACTTTTCACACTTCCCAAAATACCAAAAAGTATATAAGCCTCTTCTACATTATCAGGCTAAGATTACACCGCCGGGTGTCAGTTTAGCACGGGGCGCCTTATCAATCTATATTGGCTATTGACTCGACTCTTAACCGTGTGTAGTCCCCTTACTGCTTTCTTCTGCCGTTTGACCGGGCGGCGGCGGTGCTTAAGGGGCCATGGGAAAGTTCAACTTTGGGGTAAGAAGCTTAAGATGGTGACAGATTGTGAGAATAGAAACGTAAGTGAAATGTGTAGGCATACATAAGTTTCTAAATATTCCTTCCTAGTTCAATAGCTAGCTAAGCAAGCGATGAATAAATTGAGGAGCGTAGGTATTCATATTTTAAAGGTGACAGTGTTTGTGGATATTATTATGTTACTTTACCTGATTTTCTTTTAATATGTGATTTCTTTGTCAATATTAGCCTGGACTACTTTTTACATCAGAAGTAATGTTTGTCTTTTTTAATACAGTTACGAAAATTTTATCCATACAAATAGGTTCCTGAGCAAAAGAGTAGCGAAGGCTTTTTGCTGCGGGTATTTTTATATTTGTCTAAGGGAAAATCGCAAACATTACGGACGTAGCTGCAGGTAAACAGCTAATCACATTTTAAATAGATAAATGGAATAGAAAATACGTATTCGGTAGTACTACCGCAGAATTAATATTGGCTTACTTACTACCACTGCTACGTTCGGGATTTGGATGATGCGAGCCCTGTAGTTTCTTTGAAACGTTTATCTGCCACAATATTAGTGATCTTTCCAGTTTTTAAGATAAGTATTAAGTAATTAATAATCGATTATATTCTACAAATTAACGCTGCTGTTAAGTGTAATTTCCAAAAATCACGTGTACCTAGCCTAGGAGACAGTTAGAAACAAAGTACCAATTCCACAAAAGTATCTTCACATTTCCTGCACATGATTTGTACCAGCTCCAGAATCCCTCGGGAACCATTCGTCAGCAGCTTCGGTCGACTGGTTGAATAGACGTTGGAACAAATGTCGCCATACGCTAGCAAGACCGTAAACCTCCGCAGCCCGCATTCTATTAGCCGGAGTAACCGACCGCTCGGACTTCGTAGTGAAATATTGCCGGAGAGTTTTCGTGGTCAGCTTCTGTTGTAAAGGATTGGCTTCGGTGTAAGGGTATTGGGAAGAAGTTGTTTTATATTTGAGACACAATTTTCAACGCGATGTTTAAAATGTATAGATTTCATTCGCCCTAGTTCAGGGTAGGCTCGATAACCTCGGTGGGACGATAATGGTTAATTGTATGAACTGTTTGTTAATGATGATAATTATTTAAACAAATCAATTATTACTATGAGAGTTTCGGAAATTAAATGGAGCTATTTTATGCTGAACGGGACATAGTTACTTTCAAAAATGTGTTTTCTAAATCTTCATGTTTACGGGATAGAACTTACGTTAAAGAAAATCCTTAAACAATCCAGTCAATCAATCAGCCTATGCAGTCCACTGCTGGACTGCGGCCTCCCCTCGGGCATGCCAAAGCGCACGATCACCCGCTTTCCTCATCCAGCCACCACCAGCGACCTTCCTCAGGTCATAACAATCCAGTAATTTAACAAAAATCTAAAAATAAAATAATGAAAATGAAATATCAATAAAAAAGTGGCTTGTAAAATCATTGATAAGAATAATAAAATCTAGAAGTATCTTCACATTTTATATTACAACTTACAAGCACAATAATAACCGTTCTAAAAAATGTAAATCAAACGCTACCTCCAGATAAAACTGTAAATGCCATAAAAATAAAAACAAATGAGCTCTTATTCTATTTCCGAATAATGTAGCTGCTCTACAACTAGCTATCTATAGCACATGACATACAACATAATAGGGCTATAAGAGTACAAACAGTGTAGGAAGGAAGGGCGGGCTGCCCTCTGGCCAGTGCCTTCCGCCGGATGCTCCCTTCCTCATTCCGACCCCTCCGAAACCCTTCACATATTTCCCTTTCATAGATTTCAGTGACTCTGCATACTTTTTAAAGAGTACACGCTTATCGTTACGTAAACATAAAATCATGAAGTTGACCCAACCACACTAGTCCAGCGAGGTCAGCTAAGGCCATTTCGCCCTAATTCACGGTAGGCTCGAGCCTCTGGGTGGGTACTTATGTATGTGATCTGTTCATGAACGTCTACATACCTAGGTAAATACAAGGTTGTATAAATAGAACTACAGTACTTAACGAGTTTTTAGTTTATGAGTATAATGGTACAGTAAAGAGATGTTTTATGAAAATGTTCAAAAAATATACAGTTTATTGTGGTTAGCTGGACGCTAAAAGCTACGTGCGCTGTTTTCTGTCAAGCACTGGTTTAGCTTACTTTTATGAAGAGGCCAGTACACTTTTACAAGATCGCTGAAACGTACACGCACACCTACATACACAAGCACTTTCAGACAGCGGTAACCATGTATACATAGGTACGTTCCTACGCCGTCGCCACCGCCGCCGCCGGTACGAAGTCGCGAGACTAATCGAGTTGGCAGTTGGAGTTATTCTATTTGAAGCGAGAAGCGACGCCTGCGCCGTTTTCCAGCGGACTAACTTACTCGCAGACAAGTTTGCTTGCGTCTCAGTACACATCGTGTAAAGACGTGGTACAGGAAATTACTTGATATGGCTTTAGCTTTACTTACCTCGTATACGTTTAGTAGTGGTTTCAGTGTGTGCTCCTTGGGAGGCCACTAAGGCTCTGCTC
This sequence comes from Carpatolechia fugitivella, assembly GCA_951230895.1. Taxonomy (NCBI): domain Eukaryota; kingdom Metazoa; phylum Arthropoda; class Insecta; order Lepidoptera; family Gelechiidae; genus Carpatolechia; species Carpatolechia fugitivella. Next base: position 557,231 of record OX579651.1, read on the forward strand.
ATCCCTTTGGGCATAGGAGCATAATCTTTATGTTTTTATCGGTCCGCCCACGGCTACGCTCGCGGTATGTAAGATTATCCCGGGGAAATTAGACTTTTCCCCGTAAAAAGTATCCTAGTGTTAACTTAGGTTACAAACTATTTCCGTTTCCAATTTCATCCAAATCCGTTGAGTACTTTAAACATGAAGGTAGAACACAGGTGGAACAAACATCCAAACATCTAAACATCGAAAAAAATATTTTCACATTTATAATATTAGTGTGATGTACGCATGTATGTATGTATGTGTACGTTTATTCATTTTTTTTATTAAAACACTTCATACATGTCCTCACTAAGGAGCTTGAGAATTATCTTAGCTTAGGGCTATCAGTGATACCATCCAGTCGCTCTTAGGGTGGGTGATGGAAAACATTTCGATAAAACCTTCACACGCATGCGAAAAAGTTCATAAATTGTATCTTTTTTTTTTTTTCACTAAAACCTCTAAATTGGCGGGTAACGCGAGTTTCTCGATGGTGGGGCCATACAATTAACAAGTATGCAAAGTGAAATAACGAAATCGGACGATGTTTTGAAACCTTCTTGGTGATGCACTGACAATTATAGGCAAATTAACTATACCCTGAAATGATAAGAAAAAAAACCTAAATCCAAATAGTAAGCAAGCTATTTTAATGAGAAAATTACTTTTAAAATTACACTTTTCTAAACCAATGTACTCAAAATGTACTTAGATCAGTTTTTTAAATACGCCAGAGATAGTTTTCTCGGATAAAAAACACGAACAAATATTAACTGTACTCGGGCCGGTCAATAACTTAAGATGCATTTAAATTATTTTCCTTAGTACTATCCTTCTCGTCCCAAACTAATCAGACCGTGTAAACGTCACTACCCTGTAAACACCTGTCTATAGCCGAATTTCCATTTGGAAATCCGGAGTCTGTGAATCATGCAGATACGGAGATATAGACAGCGGCAAAGTATAAGGAGGCGAGGTAGAGTATCTACCACTATTTGCCATTACTGACTGCCTTAAAAGGCAAGGTTTGACTCAGTTGTACCTGTCGCTGGCAGCCTAACAAATAAGTTGAATAATAAAAACTATTATCATGGTAGTTGATGATTCAGCCACCACCAGCGACCATCTTCAGATCATCAGTCTACCTGGCTGGTGGCTGGATGAGGAAAACGAGTGATTGTGCGCTTTGGAAGGCCTGCGTCCAGTTATGGATTGCAATAGGCTGATTGATAGTTGATGATTAGCAAGGAAGTTCTTAAAAATAAGTAAGTAGGTATTTAAGCGAAAACACGGAAACGCTGTTCTTCTATGGAATACAACAGAAGCTACAAAAACTAGGTATGAATTGAATGTTATATGTATTCAAAAAATCTAAGCTTTTCGATCGACTAAAGTTACATAGAATAAATGCAGGCTCTGTCAATATATCAATCCTCAGCTCAAACACGTCAGTAGTTTTCAGTTGTTCTACTTACCTATTTATACTATGGTGAGGTGAGGTGAGATGAGGTAGATCCGAGCGGGGGCGAGGTGTGGGGCGCGGGGTATCGCCAATCCGCTCCGATAACTTTCATAATTAGCTTGGAATAATTCCCGCCTGTTCTCAAGACGTATCACACGGTACAGGGTGTGTAATGCCAGGTAATTCTTGATAATCCAGATTATTCAAGGTTTCAAGGATTAAAAACGCTGGATTTCATATAGTAGATCTTAGGTTGAATATTGTGTCAATAATATGTAAAAAAAAAAATTCTCCTTGAGATACAACTAAACCTCTGCACACCCCTTTGCGGACAGGAGTGTGATCATATGTTTGTATGTGTTTTTTATCTCACGAATTATACAAAGAGTACGAAATGTTACTAGAATAATTTTTAAACTAGATAATACCTATAGTTTGATATCATTCCGTAAATGTTTACATACGAGTAGGTATTGATTGTGTTTGTGTTTGAGTTGTGTTTGTATTATGTGTGTAGTTTAGGTACGAGGTAACGAAGGTTGGGCTATTTGCAGGCATCGTTTGGTTCCACATCATCAGCATCTTAGTAAGTACGTAAGTAATTATAAAATTGACAAGAAAAGAAACGCAAAAGATGCGATTCATGTAGAGTTTCTTTGGTGAGTTCTTCTCCACAGAGTCCGCACATCGTGTAGTGACCACCCAAAAAAAATGTAATGACGAAACTAAGAGATGTAACATGTAACATCCAAAAGTTAATAAACTTTTCATTTCATTACATTTTAAACTTTCGCGATTTTGACACAGTTGAAAATTTATTTAGCGGGTTGGTTTATATGTTTGACGACTATGGAAAATACAGGAGAGAGAAAAAATGTTTAATATGCCTTTTGAAATACAAAATAAGTACCTTACTAATCCATAGCAACTGTTTTATTCAATACTAGCGTCGCGTCGTTGTGTAAGATTTTCCATTGGTAATAAGACTTTTCCCGTAAAAAGTATCTTATGTGTTAATTTAGATTACAAACTATCTCGATACCAAATTTCATCTAAATCCGCGTGAAAGCAGAACAAACATCCTAAACATCCAAATATATTTTCACATTTATAATATTAGTGTGATCCGTTCTCGAACTTATATTTTTAATTGATTTTAAAAATGATTTACATGAATATTTCAACTTTCTACTATTGCTACGGTAAAGTCTACGCCGTAGCGCTTCGTAGTCAAGTTCGTAGCGGAAGCCTACAATGTGCTAACACATAATATAAGGTACTGCCAATACTTTTACATGAAGTATCTATATGATTAAGATCATCAGAGGTCACAGACAAATGTCACATCGATAGTATTGTCCAAGCCCGATAAAAAGATTACGCGCTTGCGTACGTGCGCGTGACTCGCATACTAATGCGCTCTCCCCTTTCGCGGCTTTAATAGATTTTAATCGTCCTCTGAAAGTCGTAGATGATGAGATTTGCGTTTTTATCACCGTGTTTTGTTGTGTACGTCCGTGGCTCATTGACATGTATAAATAAATACTTTGTCGTACGCTGGATGGGTATGTAATGGAGAGAAATACTTTTTGGCTGACTTTTAGCTTTGAGTTCAGATTTTTTTAACTCGGGGATAGTCTAATTTGTCATTGTTTTAGGTTATTTTGAACAGATTACACTTGACGTATTTTACAGAATTGAACAATATATAGGTACGCTTTAAAATTTATGAATTATTCTTTCAGTATATTTTTTCAGTTTCATAGCCCAGACAGTAAGATATAATTAATAGGTTCATGAAAATTATTAGGCAATATTGCGTACACAATAATGATATGATATTATCTTGGACCGAACAGAAGTCAATGTGTTATCTTATTAAGGTACTTAGACAACGTCTACCGCAATTTGAACGACATCGTCAAGAAGCAGAGTGGCGCAGTGGAAGCGTGCTGGGCCCATAACCCAGAGGTCCGTGGATCGAAACCACGCTCTGCTAGACTACTTTATTTGCTTTTTATTTTTATTTGAATTCCCCTGAATATAATATATTTAAAAAAATGGATCTAGTAAAAAGAGCTGAGGGAGGAAATCAAATATCTTTGGTTTTCATGTTTTGTTGTGACCCTAGTTTTATATTCTGTTGTTTGTTGTGTCTGCGGGCGACAGAATTACACGCTTGTCAAGGTTCATTTGAATTCAAACGCGCGCGGTGACAACGTCACTTTGACTCAAACACGGGAGTTTTGTGGAAGCTGATCCAGTCAAGTCTGGTGAGATTATAGTTTGACTTTTGAAAATAACTAGTTATGTATTTTAGTTATTTATTTCCTTTGAGGCGTATTACGGCGTATAGCCTCTATACTCTCCGTGGAAACAAAGATAAGCTGGTGAAGTCCGTTAACTTACGTTTCTTAGAAAACGTTGTTTATTTTTATTGATTAAACACTATGTTGAAACGTTTCAAACGATAATTTCTTACACGTGTGTTACTAAAATCGGAGAACATATTGACTATGCTTATAAGGACGATATTACCGCTCTCCTGTGGCCCAGCAGCCGCTACAAGCTGCTGCACCACACGAAGAGTGTTGTAGAATAAAATGCAATAAAGTGTGGCAATATCCAGGGCACAGTCCGAACAAAAAGGTATTTATATATTATATATTAAATAACAAACATGGAAAATTAGTAGAAAATTGTAGATAAGCTTTAGGAGTCAATTACTATCGGAGATCAAGACATGAAGTGAAGAATTTAGCAGAAAAAAGACAAAATCGAAACGTAAGAAATCTAAATTTGAAAATGAAAGATAAAACTGCCAGCAAGAAAGGTTGCCAAGGAAAGAGGACGAATGCCTCGTTACAATCGTACTATGTAGATTGTAGGTATAGCCGTTGAAAAAATGTAGAATCACCATATCTCTTGAGCCATATACCGATACCAATTTTAAATCTTCGAAAGTCCTAACTAAACCGAACTACTGGCAAAGTAGCATTCCCATTCTTTAGGCACGCGCCCGGAGGCACTGCAAACAGCTTAGCGAGGGCGATTTGAATATTTTTATCTAGTTTACTTTCAATATTAATGTCGGGCATTAGCTGGCCGACAACCCTTGTTGTTTTCCGATTTGCATGTTCTAAAGTGACGGGAGAGCACCCAATGCGCAAGCACAGAGTTCTCCTTTTGAAAACGTCAGTTCTTTTACTGCATACATTACCGTGCGTGAATCTGCAAAAAAATGCACTGTGGAAGAGAATCGGTTATGGATTGCGAATGATGATACAACCTGACGTTTTTGCATACTGTGGTTGAAGCAAATCGAGCATTATCGCAATGTATTCGCTAACACGTAAATAAATAAAGATAAACATGATTGTGCGTTTGAGTGGCTGGTTTAATGTATGTGTGAACCGCGCGCGTGTTTTCAGGTGCTACGATATGGTTGATGCGTTTCGGTTATTTTTTCTTTTCATCTGAATATTCAACTGGTATGACTGCGCACTGTGTAACTGTGAAAAGTGTATCTATATATAGTTTGTTTACTGGGTAGTTCAAGGATAGATTGTTGAGTTTACATTTAAGTTTTGTTGTTGCAAAGTAATTTAATAGAATTTTTGGTTTCCTTATTCAAAATGTCTGCTGCTATTTATTTTACCCATTCAAACTTTTGTTATCATTATAGTAAAAAAAAATGGCCCACGCCCATTGCGATATTTTATGAGCTGATAAAGACATTTATTTAGATATCATGTCGTGTCCACGTCTTTTGTCTAGTAGATATCAAACGCATATCTTATCACACACCAAGATAGAAGAACTGTAAAAGATTATTAAAAAAATATACCTTACTAACATAAATCTAGGTTTTATTTCCCTTTACATCACAACAAAACGCCAAAATCCGGGTTCGTTTTAAGATCAATAAGAAGGCGATAGGAGGACCTGTACTGTACACGACACACATAGCAACCCGCCGAGCTGCCGTACCGATAGTGGAGCGATGTCTGCGCGTAATATTCTTAGGGTGCATCTCATTTGGCTAAGAACTGCCTTTGTCAACAAACTTGGGGGCGAAAAATCGATACTGGCCGCAAGAGGCCTCGATCATCGGTGCGTACAGTTTAAAATTTAGAAAAAGAATTTTGTTGTGTTCCAGGTTTGAAAGAAGGTGTTTTAAAACAATATTGAAATAATAAACGATTGAGATACAAACAGTCAGCTGTATTAAACACATTGGTATCAGTTAGAAAAAAAACAACATACCTACTATACACAGTTTAAATTATGTTAATTTTACTTTTACCTGTCTTTATTTCCTAAGCATCATCGTTTAATTTAGTGGAATAAAATCAAAGCATGCCGATTACATTTTTTGTCATCGGTTATACTATCTTTGTGACTTTGTTATTATGTGCAATAATTATTATATACTTTACTTGACTGTAGATCATATAAAATATTGGAAAAGATCAAAAAGCATTTATACACTCTTGAGAAATACTTACACAAAAAAACTGCACGATCAATCAGCAGTCGGCTATCAAACAATCGGAAACATTCGCGCTGAATGCAAAACATGTAAGTCGAAGAAAAAGTTATCTCTCCATCGACACGAACACATATCGAATAACAACTAAAGGTATTTTCACACCAGTTAAGTAAATGGTTCTCATTTTTATTTGGAAACTACATTTATTCTTAGAAAGAGTCTGATAAAGCTTTTTCATTATAATTTTAATTAATAATTTTAAAATATTTACAAGCTTCCAATCGCAATTTTTCAAAATACTTTCAAAATTTATAAATTTTCAATATTTTATTATTTCCGTACAGAATGTTTACATCATTCACATCTTTCTAAATATAATTTTATTATGGAATTAAGTCTTTGTTATAGAGTCTTTATAATAATAACGATAAACGGCTATTATTAAGGATATTCCCTTAAATCAATAAAATAACATTTTAGCTAGAACGTCTGTCACAACTTAACCAAGCCTCAAGTTGCTTAATTTCATGTTCACCATTAGGACACAACTTTTACTTTAAATTAGTCCAGTACTTATAGTAACTGCGTCTAGCCCTATTGTCAAAGAGTTAAAATTCAAACCATCAACTGGCCATTGACTTAACTTGTCATTGCAATGTGAAACTACCTTAAGAGCAAAGACAGTAAACGCTAGCTAAATGTTCACCCGTTTATAATTTAACGGATAATTAGTTAATGTGCAATTAGCGGCCAAGTAACGAGGTAATCGCAGGTTATCTGATCTTTACTAGAACATAATTAGTTTATTATTAAGTGGAAATATGAATATAGATTTTGTTTGCTATTGATGCCATTGTTACTTTTTATTATGGTAATAGAATACTTGTTCAGATTTACTGAGGGTTTTGAAGCATTCGAATAAATTAATAACCACCGTTATGTTAGGACTTATCTTATAAATTTACTACTACAACTACAAGGTTAAACAGATAACTCTATAATATTACGCAAAAATTCCAAAACAAAAGCCACACCGCTCTCAGAATTCAAATCAGCCAGCGAGCTTTATTACGTCGATATGTAAATGCCGTACAACGTCACTACCCTTACAAAGCTCCGTTTGAATTGAAAATTTAGTTCAACGAGAGCGTACGCCAGTGTGGCTACGTCTTTCGGAGACACAACTTCTCTACTCTGTATTGTGGGAAATAAGGAAAAAACAAAGAAAAACGCAAAAAGAATTAAAAAGTAAGCTAACTGGCCATTACGACGACTCTTGCTACAAACAGCCAGTACCAACAACTAGCCTCTAAAGATTCGAATGTAAGTGTCAAACTCTTTTATTTTTTAATAGAACACACATTGTGCCTCGTTTTGCGTTCCAAAATCAAATGACAATCGGACTAATAAGTAATAAAATAAAAGTGATCGTGATTGGCAAATACGTCATCGTCACGTGGCTCTGGCTCGTTAGAAATAAGGACAGAGATATTTAGAAGAGGACGGGGAGATCGCGTGTGTTTCGGTAAGTAAACAAAGTTATGTTGCATAAACGATGGCATAAACGTTTATTTTATTCAAATATTTCATACTTGTAAAATGTTATAGTCTACAATGTTTTGTTTTATCTTTCACTTACCTACTTAGTTCATTTATTGTGGCAATAATAGTAAACAAAGATAAGTTTTTACCAATCTGCGGGCTCAAATCAAAAGTTTACTCTTTTCCTATGATTCCAAAAGATACTTATTTTTTTGTAAGCGTATGTTAAATGTAAGTAGGTAAGTAGGTAATTTGTGAGATTATGGGACTATAGCCTGCTCATGCTCATCATTGCTATTGTGTAGATAATGACTACAGCGATGACGTTGAAACCACTTACTCATGTTTACATCATATGAGATCAGCACATTTTATGACATGTCATCGGCCACAATTCTAAATAGCACTTTTATGTCAGTGAAGTTGACTATACTATACTTATCCGTACCAGACCCACGTGTTCAACTAAGACTGGATCATTCTAATTCTAGTTTTTGATAGGCACCCCTCAGACGGGTTATATCGTCACCTTTTTGGTAAACTTGCGAATCTGTTTTTTTTTCAACTTTTCAGGAGAGTAAAAAAACGTGCGAGAAACTACTTTTTATAAGTTTTTTAGTTGATGCCATTGACATTGCTATAATGTTTTTATGCAACTTATAGTAAAATTATATGTTCTATCTTTTGAATACACTAGTTTTACAACACTTCTTTAGAGTAACGAGTTATTGCACATTCGCATGTTTACATCTCCATACAAAATTCAGCAAAGGGCTCGTTTTCTGCCATAGTAAAATCACCCAAGTGGCAGTTTCGCAATTTTGCAAACCATCATGAAATAAATTTGTTTATTGTCAAATGGTAAAGTTGCGAAAGCCGTCCACATGATTATTCAAAGGTTAAAAATAACAATAAAAACTGAAGATGTACGAATTCTTTTATTTATAATTTCTTATACTAAATGAACTTGAAATGTGTTAATCAATAATTGTTTGATAATTGTTTGTTTTATAATTGTTTAACAGTTGTTTGTTTTGTATTTTTGGTTTAGTTTCGTTTTTAGATGTCTTTTTAGGTTTTGGGTTTTTTGAACTTGGTCTGACACTTGCAACGTTGCAACATACACTAGTCCAAGAATTTAGACACGAGAAACAGCGGTAACTTGGAAGAGAAGATATTGCGTAGCTTCCCGAATGCTGGGCAACCGAGTTGGATTCGACGGTTGACCTCTTTCTCGAAATTAGACTTGCCTAACTGGACTCTTTGTCTTAAGTAGACGTAATCGTCGGCAACTTCGAGCGCAGAGTAACCAACTTTTACTGAAGTGAGTATAGCATGGACGTTCGATATGACTTTGGTTTTGTCCATGTCCATTTTGAAACCCACTTGTTTGGAAACTCTGCTGAGTTCTTCGTGCATTATGCTGATTTGTGCTAAGGACCTCAATGGTCTCAGCCATGACCACTATATCGTCAGCAAGCTGAACATGTTGATGTTGATGCCAAATCCGTTCCTTCCAGTCCAGAAGCTTAAAGACATCTTCCAATGCTACTGTGAACAGTTTCAGATTGGAGATTTTACATCTAATACAGCATAGTGGCAGGTTATACTCCTCCGTTTTCCGTTTTTCTGCAGCGTATGTATGTGGTCCACGGTACTGTAAGGAGCGGCCTCCTTTGAGGTGACTGGCTGTTCGTTTAGTTCGATTGGATTTAAATATTTTGAAATACGAATGGTTCTTTTTTGTTGTTTTTGACTCGGGACGTCAACTGACTACCGAGTGGATGATATTTTGATCTGGAGAGTAAAAAATAATAAATATATATGAAAACTTATAACATTCGCTTTATCTTCAGTTTAGCTTAGCGCCCATCTGGCTACTGCCCCCCGCTTTTATTGTACTATAGCCTTTTCGGAATCCGGCTTGTTCGGGAGGCTGGAAGTGTCTAACTTGCGCGCAAGACGGTTCGTGATGACTCTCGAAAACAACTTGTAGACATGGCTAGGAAGCGAGATGGGCCTATAGTTCTTCAGCAGGGTTTTATCACCCTTTTAAAAGAAAAGCACCACCACGCTTCTGTTCCATGCATGTGGCGTTTTGCCTTCGAGGATGACACTTGCGAATATGACACTTTTGCAGGTTTACTAGATAATCATTGATTTACAGAGCTAACCAATCAGAATGGTAAACCTACTTATCACCGTTTCGCAAAATTACTGTGGTGATTAATTCAAAAATGTGTAGTTTCGCATTTTTACTGCAATCTTAACTACCGATCTTTTAAAGGTACATTCCTGAAAATTTGCCACAACGTGTATCATCGTATTTGTGCTAAAAAACACCAAATGTCATTTTCGCGATTTTGACAGATTCGCAAGTTTACCAAAAAGGTGACGATATTATTTAAGCTAATTACTCGTACAATTTGGTAAGTAAATTCGTTATTGTCATAATAACTAAGAATTCTAAACTTTAAGACTACAATAAATTTAATTGGTGAACATCCTCCGTGGCCGAGTGGTCGAGATTTCGCCGCTTATTACGGAGGTTCCGGGCTCGATTCTCGGTGGGGACACTGTTAGGCAAAAATCTCTTTGTGAGACTTGTGAGAGTTTTGTGAGAGTTTGGTTAAGATTTTGCGGGCTGAATCACCTGATTGTCCGAAAAGAAAGATGATTCCGTGCTTTGGAAGGCACGTCAAGCCGTTGGTCCCGGCTACTATTTAATCGTTACACGAGCCATGTCAGTGGCCTCTGGCGGCTCTATAACACTGGCACTAGGGTTAATGAGATCGGTTTTCGACCTTCCAATCCAACCCACAAGATGAAGAAGAATTCAGTACTTTTTTTTTCATTACCAAGAAGGTCATTTAGTCTTCACGCTTTAATATGAGAAGTACTAGGATGACTAGGAAATCAGAACTCCAAGGCTGTGGTTATTAATCTAGTGGAATTTTAATATTGACGAGGTATGTGTGTGGAGGAGACACGCGATGACCTCACCAAGGTTGAAGAATGGAGAGAGGCTGTTACGTGACTTACTGCACGAGTATCTGTGTTAGGGAACTAGGTAATAGATAAACATACCAGAGCACAGATAATAACAATAAAGTTATATTCACTTGGGAAAAATACTTTCAGAAAAATCCTTTTAGCTTCATGAAACATGCTAATTTCTCGTAATTTCTTTCAGGTTTGTATTGTCTAAAAATTCGGTACCTCGCCCAGAATCAACAGAATAATCGTTGTAGGTTGCGCAAGAAAGAGAAATAAATAGGTATATAAAAACTAAAACAATATACTTGCTGTAATAAGCATTGTAGGTTTCTATATTTTGAGAACCCTTAGAAAAACTTCGTACCCATAAAACGCTCATAACACTTAATCCCCAAAAAAATGATCGTACCGAATTTTCATCTACGAACCAGATGAAAATTATTAAGCTGTAGGTACTTGCTTTAATCATAAAGTGATGAAATCCCTCTCAATATTTGGAACTCGGAGAAGGGTTAGGGCGCGTCTAATGGGAGAATTTATCCGAGTTTATGTGCAGGCATCCCTGTTTCATTAAAGTGCAGTTTGTGGACGCGGCTTTAGGGCGATTCATTTACTCGTTTGGTGAAGTCGGTTTTAAGTTTATATTAATCGTAGGAGAAGGATTCTGGTTATAGTATAGCTGGTTATAATCTTGATGGAGTTAATGTTGCTGATGTCTTATCAGCTAATGAAGAAAGATTTTCAAACCCGAGTGAGTCAAAAGTGCGTATTGTAACTAGTAGTAGTAGGGTAAGTAAATCTTTCTCCATTATTTTTCTCTGTCGATCTGGGTCAGGTGGCTCTGATTCAGGATAGGCCTCAGACCCTCAGTGGGGACGTATATGAACCGTTGACGACTAATAATTAGCTTCATGTTCCGTCTAGGGAATTGGATCAGAAAAACATAACTTTTTTTCTGTTAGGTCTCTTTCTTTGAATTTAATATAATATGACGTGTCGTAATTGGTAATAAATTTCTCTTATTGTTTTGCAAAAAAATTGATAAATAAGACAAATATTAATTTTGTATGATAGAAATTAAAATGTTAGTCAAGTGAAACTAAATATATATAATTGGATGATTTGAACTTTAACCTGCTTATTAGATTTGGATGAACGGTTAAAATATGGAATATGGTCCTTCAATCAAAGTATTACGTTCATGATATCTCACCAAACCAATTCTACTTATTCACCAATCGATGACCACTCACAGTGTATCGATCTTGCACTTGCATCTGTCCCTACCAAGGCCCACGGCTACCGATTAACATAACAAGACCCAATGGTACCCCCATTACGCACCTAGAGCTACAATGGGGCTACACATCCACCACCAATTTAGTTTTACAGCTCTAACAGCAGCAGGCACGAAGAAAACAGTACGCAAGGCGCAGTTACGCAACTGAAAAAAAAAGTTGCCGAGCCTTTTGTTACTCTGAAAACTAGAATTTGACAGACGAATGCTTCGTTTGTCAATTGCCATCGATTACTTACAGCGAAGTTGGCAGCCGGGGGCTAATTTAGGGTGGCCCTGTCTGAAGTTAGCCGTTTTTAGCGCTAACTAGATAACAAGTGGTTTAAAATTGGAATTTACATGATAATGCGAGGGGATCGTAATGAAGTTGCGAGGGTGACGTCACATGACGTGACGTGGGTAGTGCGTCACTACATATTAATTTATACGCCGTCATTGTGCGAGTTAGTGGCTATACTTATCCACAATATGGAGTGAGTGATGAATGATAGATATCAATACATAGGTATTAGTTACGTACAGGTATTTTCGAAAACTAACATAATGAAACGAATTATCTTAACTGCTTGGTCCTGTTTTTGTTATTTTAATTATAGCAATGTTCACATAAATATAGATTAATACATTATCAGCAGTTAAAAAAAACACTACCTATGAAATAAAAATAACTAGTACATAAGTTTTGAAAATAAACTTTAGCAAATTATTTTCTTGACATCAAAATAATCGACATATCTAATTAAATCGAAAGATCTAATTAGATATTACTCAGGGATACTAGTGGTCCAGGATAGAATTTTTAAAGTGTAAGTATAAAAATATTATCAAGACGAAAAGTTATGTCTTCGAAATATTTGCTCAAATTACAACACAGCACAGGTTAGTTACATACAAACAAACTCCGCCAGTCTGTTTTCCTTATCACGCGACCGTAAAAACAGGCCGCCAGCGCCGCGCCAGCTCAAAAAACAATGAGAGCGAACAACGTCACAGCCGCAGCCCATGTGCTGCAAATTATCAATATCCCATGATAGAGCAAACCCAGCTTGTTTGTGCAGTCTTGTTTTTGAACAAAACGCGCCCGCGCCGGTGGTGGTGGGCTGCATAGAAAAACAAAAGAAAAACACTACAGCCGGAAAATTTTGTCTGAACAAATATTTTTCTCTGACACGCTTATATTTTTTTGTAAATGCGGTAGTTGGTCAAAGGCAGCTAAAATTGAAATGTAAAGAATAAAACAAAATGCAAAAAAGTTTCATAGCAGAGCGTGGTTTCGATCCACGGACCTCTGGGTTATGGGCCCAGCACGCTTCCACTGCGCCACTCTGCTTCTTGACGATGTCGGCGAAATTGCAGTAGACGTCGTCTATAAAATTAAGATAATAACATTGAATAAGAAAGCACCAAGTCAATGACAGATAAAAAATATTATAAAGGGTGTAATTATTACTATTTGATTTTATTTCTGAGTGGTTTTCAGTGTGTTGTCGTAATCGACAAATTTTTTAATTTTTTAGTGGAAACTTTATTGGCTTATATATTTATAATTTAGTTTTAATTTTTTGTGTTGTTGATGCTGTCTGTTTCCCATTGTAATAAAATAAAATTAATTATAGGGGGTGTTATTATGAGTTTTCTATTGTGCAATAAAGTGTTCACATACATAGGTACATACATTCATACAAAGCCTTATTACAGCTAATTGAAAGGAAGCGCGTCGTCGTCGCCATAGAGCTCATTAGATAAATTTGTCACTAAATTAGAGCATTCGCTGTATTAGAGCATTGTTTTAAATATCGAGAAATCTAAACTATAGACTAAGAAAGGTGACAACATGTAAACAAGGTAGGATATATTTTATATAGTTAAAAAAAAAGTTCTTTGGAAGTGGTGATGGGTGGGAGAATCCATTCAAAATGCGCTTGTAAATTCATACAAAATAACAATTGATCGACAAAATTGTCCCATCAATAAATTCATAAGAAATAAAATGTTTGAATACCACTCAAAATATTTAAAAAGCTCTTGTAAGCTGAGTGTGAAACAGTTACCAGTATCAGTAGCCCGAGGCTGCACTTACTGCCGAGCGAGTGATCCTCAATAGTTTTTACAAATTGCCATTGAACCACTTTGTATTGTTGCGAAAAAATTCAGACCCTTTCGGACCCCTATTATACTTAACTAAAGAGTTTTACAATAGAAGATGATTGAGAACTTCTAAAACAACATATAATTGAAAACTCAATGTTTTTGCAGTTTGTGTAAAATGTTTCATCTTACAACAGTATAATGTAATTACTATAATTTAATGGTTTTCTTCATCGTATGGATTCTATAGTTGACAACCGGCCTCACAAACCTTCCGCACCGACCACAAAACTTGCACTTGCCTGCGAACTTAGATAATGTATGAATTTCATAAATCCGCGCCGACCAAAAAAAAGAAAAAGAAGCGCAGAAGAAAAAAACACGCTGGCAACACTGGCGAATAGGTTGTAAACAAAAGATTTGATGCATTTTATTGATTTAAAAATACTTTAATACAATTTTCCAAGTTTATCGCATTTGTTATACGTATTAATTAAGTGTATTTTGTGTTAATTAGTGTATAAGTGTAAAAAAATCTAATATTTATCCTAAATTGTGTATTTAAAAAACGTACCGTTGACAGTTGAGTATTTTATTTGAAATAATTTGCTACTGGGCTATATACTACGATACTTTCAATATAACTAGTTACTTAGGGACGTGAATCGATTTGAAATTACTTAGTTTTTTGTTGAATAGCTTATTTTTTTTTTTTTTTTTTGTATATTTCATTAATCATAACCTCAATTTAAGTGACTGCTTATCAGCTGTGCTACAGCCGTGCTTTAATCTTGCTTTTTACTGTTATTTATTTTGTTTAAAATGCCAACTACCAGAAGTGAGGCAGCCCGTCAACTAGAAGACAACTTAAAATTCTCAGTTCATGTTCAGCTTTAATAACCACCACGTAGCTAGTTCGTTCAACAGAAAAAAAGCAGAACGCGGTGGCTCCTTAATACTTGTTAATAATAGTTTTAAATATAAGGAACGAGTTGACATAGTGAGCCTGTCTGTTGAGCGTACTATTGAAATAGCCTGTATTGAACTTGAACAACTTATTGTAATGAGCGTATACAGACCACCAGATTCATCTTTTGATTTATTCGAAACGATAATGGATGAAGCGTTGACTAAAATCAGCGATAAAAACAAAACTTTTATAATTTGTGGTGATTTTAATGTTAATCTGTTAGAGGATAATAATACTTGTACTAGATTTAAATGTTTATTTTTATGTCACAACATGAACTATCTTTTTTTGGAGCCTACTAGAATTACTGCAACATCTGCTACTTGCATTGATAATATATTTTCTAACATTACGCCTACTTACAAATCGGTCATCAATAAATTAACCTCTGATCACTCTGGTCAGATAGGTATATTCAATATTAAAATAAAAAAGGACCAAAAAGAGGATATTACATGTGTCCCCATTAGTGACACTCGGCTAGAACACTATAGGAATAATATTTTAGATAAATTATCGGAAATACCATACAGTGACGATCCAAATTTATTGTATAACTCAGTATTTAACTTTGTCAAAAATGAATATGATACGGTATTTAAATCAAAAACTATAAAAGTTAATAACAAAGCTTTGTTTAGTGATTGGGTGACAGCGGGAATTCATAGGAGCAGACGAAAATTATATGAACTCTATGAAGAGAAATCATATAACAAAAGTACGGCCTTTCTAGATTATGTTCGTAGTTATTCAAAAATGTTTAAACACGTTTGTGCCATAGCTAAATCCAATTTCATTAAAAATAAAATTGAATCTAGTAGCAATGTAATGAAAACGACATGGAAAATTATAAATAGCGAGACTGGAAAGGCCAAAGCTACACATAATAACTTCAAGCTTAAAATAGATAATCAATTGTTAAGTACAGACCTAGAAGTAGCAAAAGCTTTTGAAAATTTCTTTACGGACATTCCAGTTTCAACAACCAAGTCTTTAAATTCATCTCCCGCTGCTGCTGAATCTATACTTAAGCAGAACTTTGAGGAATGTAAAACAGATTTTAAATTTAGGCACGTAAATAATGAGGACATTATAAAAGCGTTTAAATCCCTGGAAATGAAAAAGACGGCTGACGTCCATGGTCTATCTGTAAAAATTATAAGTTCCATTATAGATTGTATCGCATCTCACCTTTGTTGCATATTTAATCAATGTATAGATAATGGTGTGTTTCCTGACTTGATGAAACTAAGTAAAGTGATACCTTTATTCAAAGCCGGTAGTACATCAGACCCCACAAATTTTAGACCTATATCGATACTACCAACTCTTAGCAAAATATTTGAAAAACTCATACTTAATCAATTGCAGAGTCATTTTTATGTCAATAATTTAATTCATGTTGCTCAGTTTGGTTTCACAAGGGGTCGTTCAACAGCCGACGCTGGTGTTGAGCTAATTGACAATGTTTTTGTTGCCTGGGAAGACGCAATGGATGCAATAGGTGTATTCTGCGATCTATCCAAGGCTTTTGATTGCGTCCATCATGACATTCTTGTCAGGAAGCTACGCCATTATGGTGTAAAAGATCAGGCTCTTGGTCTTCTGGAGTCATATCTAACAGATTGGATTCAGATGGTCGATGTTAATGGGAAAAGATCACCCGGATCTTCAATAAGTATGGGCGTCCCGCAGGGTTCAATTCTTGGACCTTTCTTGTTTTTAGTATATATTAATGATTTACCTTATCTTGTTAAAGCAAAACATGGGTTAGTATTGTTTGCCGATAATACTTCTTTGATATTTAAAGTTAAAAGACAACAATCAAACTATGACGACGTAAACAATGCTATCTCTAGTATAGTGAATTGGTTTACTGTTAATAATCTATTACTTAATGAAAAGAAAACTAAATGTATTAAATTCGTATTACCCAATGTGAAACCGGTAACTACAGATATATTTATAAAAGGACAGAAATTGGACCTTGTAGATTCGATTGTCTTTTTGGGCATTACTTTAGATGCCAAACTACAATGGGATTCTCATATAAATAAATTGTCGAACCGACTGAGTTCAGCAGCGTTCGCAGTTAAAAAAATTAGAGCCCTTACCGACGTAGACACCGCTAGACTAGTCTACTTCAGTTACTTTCATAGTCTAATGACCTATAGTATTTTATTGTGGGGTCACGCTGCGAATGCTAATAGTATATTTATTTTGCAGAAACGGGCTGTTCGTGCAATTTATAGATTAGGGCCTAGAGTGTCACTGAGGGAAAAGTTTAAAGAAATCAATATTCTGACATTTGTGTCTCAATATATCTATGACAATCTTGTGTATATAAAACGAAATATAAGTAATTTTCAGAAGCACAGTGATATACACAATTTTAATACTAGAAATAGTTGAAAAAGTTGGTTGCTTATGTCAGCCGACTACATAAAATTAGTTATTATTTTAAAGGCAATTGTATACGCTATTACAATAAGGTCCCTACTGATATTAAAAACTTGCCTTTAGACAAGTTTAAAATAATGATAAAACAGAAATTGTATAAAAAAGGTTACTATAGGATATCTGATTACTTAGAAGACAGGTGTCCATGGGAATAGATTGTTTGAGTAGCAGGCTTTTTCGATATGTAATAAGCATTAATTTTGTAATTGACAATATTTTATTTAAAAAAGGAAACGCAAAAGATGCGACGACTGTGGAGTTTCTTCGATGAGCTCTTCTCCACAGATTCCGCCATTGTGTTAGTGAACTCACCCAAAAAAATGTAATGACGGATCTAAGTGATGTAATAACATCCTATGGAAATAAATTATTTTGACTTTGACTTTGACCTCACGTGATAGAATCTATTTCAATCTGTAGAAAGGTCTAGTTATGGTGACTTCAATCAATCAATCAGCCTATTGCAGTCCACTGCTGGACGTAGGCCTCCCCAAGGGTACGCCAAAGCGCACGATCATCCGCTTTCCTCATCCAGCCACAACCAGCGACCTTCCTCAGGTCATCAGTCCACCTGGCAGGGGGGCGTCCCACACTACGTTTCCCGAGACGCGGTCTCCATTCGAGAACCCGTCTGCTCCAACGCTCATCGGTTCTGCGACAGACGTGGCCAGCCCACTGCCACTTCAGCTTGCTACATTTCTAGACAATATCCACCACCTTGGTCCTCTGCCGGATGATTTCGTTTCGGATTTTATCCCGTAGCGAAATACCAAGCATAGATCTTTCCATAGCTCGCTGAGTGACATGTAGCCGGTGGGCCAGCTTCACCGTCATGTTCCACGTCTCGGCTCCGCCTATGAACTATATGAACTTATGAGATTGTAATCATACGTTAGAGATATGTTTTGATCCATGAATGAATTTATGAAGCATGAAGCCTCTGACGTTGTGATCTGAAACCACCGCAAGCCAGAGCAGAGCTGAAATCAACTAAGTAGTTCTAAAGGCCATTTAAAATACAGGATGTGAGCAAAAAATCACTGCTGGTTTACGTACTACCGTATGCCGTTTTGATATAACAAGCAGCCCACTTATTACATTAGTAAAGACGTCATTACTTAATTTTTTCAATACTCGCTACCTTCTCAAACCTGATTACCAATTAAAATTAATCGGAAAATTACATTCAAAGTGTCCATCTTGCAGACCATTCGTTATATCATACGAAATTATACAATTTAGGCGCAAATATTTCGTAAGTATCATCATTATACGCGCCGCCGCGCCATATGTGGCCACGACAAATAAAATAATAACCTTCTAAACGCAGCAAATGAGGCGACCCCTGGCGGAGGAATTAGCAAATATGGCATATCATTTCACACATTGCCGGGGCACGGGGTGAGCAGGAGAGTGATAGGCCAGTCGCTGGCTACAATGGCACCTCCTCGGGGAGTCTGCGGACGCCAATAAATGTACATGGGCACCCTGCTGGTATGCTGTGGGATAGTGGTGGAAGAGTACTCACGATAAACTGCATGAAAAAATATCAAAAATTGATTTATGATGATATTAGTAACGAAAGTGATCAACACAAAAATTAAACCTATTGTTTTGTTAATTAGTTTGCATTTAAAAGAAAAATAGTTTTATTTCACTCATACTCAAGCTCATGTTAATTGTTTAACATCAAACCTGTGGTTTTTGTGTGTGCTTCTTAGGAGTCAATCTTCATTCAGCTCTGGGTATAGGAGCGTGATCTAGTGTGAGGAGATAAAGCGTCGGCATCTCATTTATTGTAACAGTCAATTGAATTATAAATCATTAATTAGAGTTTTGAGAATGGTTTTTATTGATAGTTCACAATACTACACTAGTTAGAGATAGAACAGCACTAGGCATTGTACGTTCTTTATGGTATTAGGTTAATCTGTGAGGGTCGCGCTTATTGCTTTACACCGGCTCAGCGCCTGCTGAGCTCATAAGAATTATTGATCTGGTTAGGTGCATCTAAAAGAGCATTAGTATCTTCAATTTTCATTATTGGTTACAGTCATCATCATCATCATCATCGTGTGGGTGCCAGTCGGTGTTATAGAGCCGCCAAAGTCAGTGGACTTGGCTCGTGTAACGACTAGATAGTAGCCGGGACCAACGGCTTAACGTGCCTTCCGAAGGTGATTCAGCCTGCAATGTCCTAACTAAACTGAGGAAACTCTCACAAAAAGATTTTTGCTTGACAGTGTCCCCACCGGGAATCGAACCCGGAACTTCCGTAACGGGCGTTGAAATCTCGACCACTCGGCCAAGGAGGCTGTTACAGTAACACTAATAGACTAACATGAGATAATTATTCTAATTTGCCATTCTTGAGGTGAGATGGACATGTGAATAATTTAATAAGAAGTAAAAAATAAACGACGCTCATTAACTAGCTCTACATAGAGCTTTCTTGGCCATATTTTTTCCATAAAAAAAGATATTCTAACGTAACTATTCATTTCGTTTCTATTTTATAATTGAACATCCAGAATTCAAAAAATTACTCGAACCACTAACTTTAACAAACGTTGACAAATCGTTCCTAATTATCGACTAACTTTCTGAAAAAAAATCACACGCCACTCTAATACAAAGGGTTTTAGTCACAGCACTCGCTCCTACATGAAATTACCCTCGACTCATAAACCAAAATTAAAACTTCTCGATACATTGCTCTTGCACAATGACTCCAATGCGCTTCTGACTAAATACTCTGCATTACGGTGTCGTTAGTCAAATGACACAGCAGCTTACAAATCACGCCTTTATTACTCCTTTTTCTTCAAACAAAATTTCACTTTACACTGAACACATAGGGTCAATTTTCGAGGTGAAATTATGAATGTTGCAGAACATTCGCGTGAATAGAAAGTAGCGATAAAAAATCTTTATGAATGGGGTTGGCGTGTGACGGTGTTGCCCTACTTTAATAAATTATTTTGGCAATTCCACCAATTGTTTTACGAGTCTTCGCTAGTTTCGTTTTTATCGCAAGTTTATCGGGAAACAAATTATTTTTATCATCTATCCGTAGCTAGGTTATTGTCTTCATATTTTGTTTGACTAGAAATTCACAAAATGATATCTTGTTTTTATTTTCGTTCATCGTCATGACAGCTTGTTGAACTGAGTTTTACTACGCTACTATCTGTTATATTGTTTTATCACTTTATTTTTAAATGATTTTGTAAACAACCATCATGTTCTGGTATGTTTGGTAATGTTTCCTTTAAAAATTATACCATGATTATTTATGAATTTTCTTTATTTCCGCAACTGTCAAGACTCAGTACCCTAAACGGAGATTCATTACACTGCAAAATATTTTGTATTATTTTACCCCCGCGTCCCGACGTCGTCGTCGTTCATAAAATAATAGTGGTCGTCGTCAAAAGGGACGTTTAACAAATGATACGACGCACTTCTATTGTTAAACCTTTTGTTATTTTGCTCGTACTCTTCATCTCCCGTCATAAAGTGACCTAACGCACCCCAATTTGCTCTACCATTTTAGATCTTATCAGCATCATCAAAAGGCGACTTTACCATATTTATATTTTTATAGCTTTTTATATTTTATTTTCACATGATCCGTAATGCGTACGGCTAATAAGTCACATGTGTATAATTATTATTTTATTGCCTTCGATTCGAATGCAAGTCATGAACGTTTATGTTTTGATTCTCTTTTGTACGTTTTGCTATCAGTTATACTTTCATCGTCTCACTGTCGTGTTTAAGCGTAGGAGGTTATTGCAGAATTGGCAACTTTTGTCGTGTCTTCATTTGATTCTACACCTTATTGTGTGCCGATAAGATGTTTATCGTTACGTTTAGCTTGTATATTACTGGTATCATGTCAGCCGTCAACTGTGTAATGTATAATTAGCTCCGGTTGTAGGTGAATGAAAATTATAATGTTACGGTCGTATAAAAGTCGAGCTGTTGGGCAATAAGCAGGGATTTATTGAGCTGTTCCCGTTTGAATTATTCATTCAGTAATGGATGACGGTTGTTGCGTACTAACTCGTGATTTTTTCTCGACGATAATTTTGAAATAATGAAGTTATTATATTTTCTTTACATGGTCGTAATATTCTATTAATGTACGTCGTACATGATTCTTGTGAGTTACGAGCAAGGAGCCGTATAAATACTTATGATATAGGTTTTTGTAGTAGTTTGCTTTTACTACTTGGTTGTGAGAAATTATTTAGGTCATCTACAGTGAAATGCAGATAAAATTTTTCAATTCACAATATTTTAAATTCGGACAGTAAAAAGACGTATGGAATAACTTACAAGAGATAGCTCAACGATCCAAAAATGTACTACACAATCTACACAACAGCGCTTATAATTTTAGGGTTGGGTGTATTTTACTTTTAAACTCAGTTTTTAAAATGACTATTAACAAAGTGCCGCTACCAAAATAACAAATATTTATATCACCATATTATCTGCAAACTAATTCATACACAAATTTTTCAGACGAGCATTATTCAAAAAGCGTCATCACATTTGCATTAATCCCAAAAACGAAATTTTTAAATGGGCCCCATAATCTTAACGCCTTAAAATGATGACCAATAAACCCCATTGCAATAAAAATTATTATCACAACGCCAAGTAGCCCAAACATCATGCTGTCACGCCTCTGCGTATGGAAGCGTTTTCCCACACATTCCCTCTATATCTCTTTGATTCGTCCGATGTGTTTTACTGCTGCGTTTTGTTTCCATATCTGGTATAGCATCGCCACGTGGCTTCTATGGGTCTGCAGTTCTGGTGCTGGGGTTGAGGGCAATGGGAATTGAAACGGTGTTGACGTTTGTTCGGTGTACATTGATGTGTGTTATTGTGGAACTTTTTAGGTGTTGTTCTTTTTTCTTTTGTAATATTGGAAAGAATCTCCATACAAAAATATAGCCCTGCTAGGTGACAACGACGACGACGGTGATACGCAAGTTTTTGTTGTTATCAGCTACTGTATGTTCTCTCCAACCTGCATCAGGGTAATTAGGCCTCACCGTATAGCCCTGCATAAATATTAAATACGTACGCAGTTTCACACAAAAAATAACTAAATAACTACCAGTAAGTTTAAGTGGTAGGAGTACTACTTGTTGCTTAGTGGCTCTATTATTGAAAAACATTTTTTAAATACACTAAACTCTCCTCAGAAGTCTTCTACATCTCACAAATCAAATCAAATCAACGGCTTGTTACAGTCCACTGCTGGACTATGAGCCTCCTCCACTTAAGTGGAGGGTTTTGCTATAATCTCCACGCTTGGCAGGTGGGTTGAAGATCGCAGATTAAAAGGTTACTGTATCACAGAGTGCTGGCTGCCCGTTCTCTGTTCAATGTGTAGTCCCTAAGTCGCCTCTTGCGACACCCATGGGAAGAGTAGGGGTTGGTGACAAATGTATTCTACTCTGCCGTCACCACACGGCGGTCATCTCACAGAATGCTAAAAACTCAGAACATACAACTAATAGCATCCAAAAGACGCAATGGTAATGAAATTGACACTGCCTAGAGCATTATTTTTGTACTTTGACTGGTTTTTGGGCTTGCCTCCTCCCAGTTACAAGCGGTCACGTGTTCTTCATTATTTTCGCGCCAAAATGTCCCGAGCGCTTTGTTAGGAGATTAGGCGTGCGCGGCAAGGGTGACAGAGTTATTCAACCAACATTTATTTTTGTTTCTCGCATGGAGCTTTTCGGTTCAATGATGGCGTGTCAATAAAAACACGCGTTTGAGAATAAACTTAAAATACATTAGATATGCAAAAACTGTGTGTTATTTCGGCATTGATATAATCTTTACTTCTTTACAAACTTCTATTATTTAGTTTCACCAATCTCGGAGTCTGTCTGTCTGACTGTAACGAAATCTTGTAACACTTCCCTATTTTCAATTGAGCTGAAATTTTGCAAACAAGGTGACAATTCCATATTATTATTAACATGACTTTTATTATCTCCGTCAGCCAAAAAACGTTGCTAGAATATGATATTGGCGTCAAGAGTGGAACATGCTTATATATTGCTCTGTAATCACATCTAAAGCTGACTATTTAAAACGGTTCTTTTAATGGTTAAGTCTTTTTTGTCATTGCAAGTCCGTTTCAAATACCAGTAATGTTTATTTACGAAAATAAATCAATACGTTACGTCACCACAGTGAACGAAACGCGAGATTAGCATCGTTATCCCCAATTCCATCTAAATACAGCCGGATTAGCGCACAAAGGCGCTGGTGACAAAAATAACAAATATGGCGGCGGCTCCGCCCACGACCGACGCGCGCGCATGTGCCACTGTTTTGCCTTGGGGTGTATTGGGGGCCTAATGTGGAATAAAAAGGAAGATATTGATATGACAAAAGTTATTGTTATGGTTATGGTGTAGGTTTATAGAGCATTGTTGATATTGTCTTGGACTTGTATCTTTTTTTTCGTTTCTTTCAAGCCATTTTCATATTGATCGATATGATTTTAGGGTTAAATAAAATTAAAATTAAATCATAAAAGTATCAATGATTCTTTTCTTTTTCTATTTAAAATCTTTTATCTACATCGAAAAAAGCAGACTTTACCTACAAATATTATAAACAGGATTTTCTGAATTTTAGTTTATTTCGAGTCAATTTTTAATAAATATAAAAAAGTATAAAAGTCAGTCACGTCTGAACATTACAGTCACGTAAACGCTCTTTCTAAATATTAAAAAGCTTTTCAATTTTCAAACAGACGTTATCATAGCTTTTCCGGCGTACTCCCAGTTTGTGTGCAACTAAAATACAGTAACCAATAAAACATGCTACATTAATCTTTTTTCTACAGAATAGGGACTACTTTATTTTTATTTTATAAATCCAAACTTCTCAGTTTCTGCTATCGAACACTAAAATAGTTTTTGCTTTATCTATAAAATTGACCGAGTTATAAAGGTTTGACGTTAGGTTATAGTTTGAAATTCAAGATTAGACAGCTCTCTGTCTAATCTTGAATTTCAACACACATACCCACATACCCACCTGTGACGTCATTTGTTAGTAACGCCATAATAAATAATCTCCATACAAAAATCGTTTTTGTAAGAGACAGACATATTGAAACTTTAAAAAATCACTGTAAATTCGTTTTTCAACCGATTTTGTTTTTTTCTTCGCGAATCGTCTGCTACTAGTCTATATTTTAAAAATAATTCATAAAATATAGTAAATTCATAAAATATGGTGAACAGTCCGATCCTCTATTGATTACTTCGAACAAACATGCATATTAAGCGAAGTATACTTTTGTTCTTTAATTTTATTTTCTTTTCTAGAAAGAAAATCTACAATTACTGAAAACAAAAACAATATTTTAAGTAATAATAATCTGCTTTTATTGTAAACTGTAACTACTCGTATTTATACTGTAAGGGTATGGTAGGTATTCGACGCTCTTACGGCGAAGGAAAACATAGTGATGAAACCTGCACACTCCTGCGAAGAAATTCAAAGGTTATGCGTGAAGTCGACCAACCCGCACTGGGCCAGCGCGTTAAGGCGTAATCGCCCTAATTCAGGGTAGACTCGAGCCCCTCGGTTGGGACGTATTGATGAGGTTTCTTTATTACAAAATCATAAAATTCATAAATCCCGAAAATTCATCCAACTAGGAATAACCTCTATCCTACACTACATTTTCCACTATCTAAAGTGTCAGTTAAATACATTTCTTGAGACGTTCGCCCATCTGATAAGGTCCAACAGACCCCGGCATCGAAGGGGTTATCCGTGGCAGTTAAGGGGTTATAAGGGTGCTAACTATGTGACGCTATGAAAGTACTGGCGGAGTGTGATAGCAATATTTAGGTACTTTAAGGGACTTTAATTACTAAGAATTAATTGTAAAGCTGGTAGTTTCGAACTATTACTCAAAGGCATATTATGTTATGTTTATGTCTCATGCGGATATTATTATGGTAGGTATATTTTACGGTTAGGTTTAGGACCAGTCTTATGTTTAATAAACAACATGTATCTAAATTGTATTAGAACAGAAAATTAGGTAACAGAATAAAAAAGATACCATCGAGGAAGATTTCTTTCCAGACTTTTTTTTCATGAAAAGAAACATGATGTCACGTCGCCGATTCAAAGGAATAACTCAAATTTACTTCATAGGAATCTACCTAAACAAAAT
The DNA here is from genome assembly GCA_951230895.1 of Carpatolechia fugitivella. NCBI lineage: Eukaryota > Metazoa > Arthropoda > Insecta > Lepidoptera > Gelechiidae > Carpatolechia > Carpatolechia fugitivella. The sequence continues at coordinate 582,808 of OX579651.1, forward strand.
CCCTTGAAAGGTGAAATAAATGATCTTACGTACGCTAAAAATTGGCGTCTAATGCGTGTGTTCCAAAGGTAAGTAAAAGGGTAAATTTAAGCTAGTTTATACAGAAATAATACATAAATCTTCCTTCATCATTATCTAACTACGTAATTAAAACCGGTGCTTGCCACAACTTCCATCACAAGCCAAACCTTTCTTAGCTCTTCAAATTCAAAACCAAATGACATAACCTCCTATATCATGGTTCGGATCCGGAAGAAGTTTTAAGGCAGAAAAATCATTACTTCTGCGGATTGTTTTGGAACGGCCGTCGGGGGCCGGAGTAAGGGGGCTGGGATGGGGGCAGCAATCAATACAGGGCCGGACTCGGACGGAATACTAAACAGCGCGGTGCGTCGTCGCCACGTGCACGCCGCGCCGCGCCGGCGTGAGAGGGAAACTTTTGTTGTGCTCCGAAGGTGGATGTAAATTGCTGATGTTATGAAGTCAGTTTTTTGTTTTTGAAGTGGACAGTATGTTTGTCTGGTTGCATTTAGTAAGGCTCAAAACGGAAGCGAAAAATAAGTTTCTATACCCAAAGATAGGTCGAATGGGCTGAAAAAAAACCAGAAATGCATGATATCATTGATGTCAGATTATAAATTTACAATATTTTTTTTTTTCTTACTCAATGTAAATTTACATTGAGTTCATAATACCTTAATTGAAATCGTGATTTTTTAAATTATAACGAGTTAGCAATTTAGCATTATTCCGTTAAAAAATTAACATATTTGCTTGAGTAGGATATTTAGGTAATTTTACTTCACCTTACACTACCGCGATGTGAAGTATCTCCTAAAAAAACTTTTAAATCAAAATGAAGCCCTCATTTTTATAGCACCCATCACCAGCTCTCCTTCACCAAAGAAATATACTTCACCTAGCAAAATATCTTAATGGAACATCGATCAGCAGTAAACTCGATTGCAGATAACCCGTTGAACGCAAACATCAAACAAAGAGCACTCGTCTTGAGAGCAATCCAATCATCCACTGTAACTATCTAAGATAACAATACTACAACCATACAACCCCTGAGAATACGCCCAAATACGAAATCAACTTAACGTTCATCCAGCCCTTGTTGACTTTTGACGTTCTATATTGGCAGTGTTATCTTAGTTTACTTAATCAGCAACGCAATCGGGCTCGTGCGGTCTCCTGGGCCGTATAACCGCCCCTTGGTTCTGGCTGGGTTAAAAGGGGTTTCTTCATAGGAAAATATTCTTTATCTTTTTAATTATGGCTTGACGGTTCCGGCAGATCATCTGTTTTAATTTTCCCTCCGTCCTCTGGGACGAGCGCTATTGATATGTGGATATTAGGATTATCTTTGTTAGTTAGCGCGAGTGGCTGACAGGGCTGTTTTGTTGCTATTCGTTGTGTAGTAGTGTAACGAGGCATTCGTCCTCTTTACTGTTTTATGACTGGCAACCTTTCTTGCTGGCAGTTTTATCTTTTATTTTAAACTCATTTTCAAATTTAGATTTCTTACGTTTCGATTTTGTCTTTTCTCTGCCAAATTCTTCACTTCATGTTCTGGTCTCCGACAGTAAACTTGTCCTTGTTACTATTTATCCAGTTTTATAAAATATATTAAATAAATACCTTTTCTTTGGACTGAACCCTGGTTTTTGCCACACTTTATAATATTATAACTATATAATATATATTATATAATATTTATAATATATAACTAATTTAGATGTGGCGGTATCGACTTGAGATCTTCCTGTAATGATACCGTTTTCTTTGAATACTTAGTTTAATAAATAAATAATAAATAAATAAATAAATTATCCACTACAACATTCTTCGTGTAGTGCTCAGCTTTGTGGCGGCTGCTGGGCCACAGTAGTATCGATGAAGTTGAAAGAATTCTTAAACTTCAAGAATAATTTATTCATTCTAGTTCTTAAAATAAGTCATGGTGGCGTCACATTTCAGTAATGAATTAGTTATCATCAATAGCTCATACACATCCCCACCAATCGATTTGAGTCTACCTTGAATTACCTCAACACCTTAGTCGACCCATTTCGGGATGGTCAACAACATAAGCAATCAATCAGTCACCCACTTATGAACTTATTTTTATCAAAATAATTATAGTAGACGAACACCGGATCACGAGTATTTACACTTTGTATAAAGAAATTTTTAGAAACGTAAACCTCTAAAATTTCACAACGCACTCGTTAAAAAAAATGTGCTGCTCTATTCAGCCGTGATTCGTGATCATTTTATTTTTCCCTAACATGCTTTACAAATGCGCTGAAAAATCAACCTGACGAGCTTTAACCAAATAACAAAAACACTGCAACAATCAAAATAACAAAATGTAAAGCCATCAATATTCCCATCAACGTTACACTCCATGCAATCATTCCGTTCCAACGACCTCTATTATTGCTAGTACCCTGGATTGAATATCCTATTCGAAAAGAGATATGCCATCAAAAACATAACGAGTAAAAAAACCATTGATTGTTTAGTGCGATTGCCAAGTCAATCTATGTATTTATCGCATGAAAACACAATGTATCTCACAAGTAATACATTATTATAATAAATTTGATTGTTTAGTGCAATTGCCAAGTCAATCTATGTATTTATTTAAAACATAAGAGATTTTTAATATTGATCTGGTCACTATAAGATGTTGTTAGGTGAGCTAATTACGTAATAACTTAAGACAGAAGGACTCTTAAGTAGGGACTGAATAAATTAACCGACTTGGTATTACATGGATCTCACAACTTTTTACGGTAGACTAAGTTGCGTGCGAGACTTGTTTTTTTTACACGTTATGTTTTTGATGGCATCTCATTTCTTTTTGTAGATCGCATGAAAACACAATGTAAAAATGCACACCTACGCTCCACCTACCCTTCACCTACCCTACACCTACCCTACACCTACCCTACACCTACTCTACACCTACCCTACACCCACCTACACCTACCCTACACCTAACCTACACCTACCCTACACCTACCCTACACCTGCTCTACACCTACCTACACCTACCCTACACCTAACCTACCCTACACCTACCCTACACCTGCCCTACACCTATCCAACATCTATCCAACACCTACTCTACACCTGCCCTACACCTATCCAACATCTATCCAACACCTATACAACACCTACCCTACACCTACCCTACACCTACCCTACACCTACCCTACACCTACCCTACATCTACCCTACACCTACCCTACACCTACCCTACACCTCTTATTCAATTATATTCCATTATACAGGTACACTGATTCATTTACTGCAAATATAACTTTGTAATCTTATATAATGCCCCAGATTTATATGGGGTTACAAAGTTATCTAGCAGATGATGTATCTAGAAAACTGGGCCGAAATTGGAAAATATTTTAGTTTTTCCTTGGTTTATACACTAAACACAAATTTTGTTCTAAATTAGAAACTTCTATGTCTGCTAGAAGTGCCTTAGAGTTTTGATGATCGGTCAGTCAGTGAGAGAGTGAGTGAGTGAGTGAGTGACAAGATTAAGAAACTTTGACTTGTTATAAATCCTAAACTACTGGTTCAAATTAAATGAAATTTGAAACATACTGGATTTATACAATGCCTGCTTTATTACTGAAACTTCAGGTTTCTAGTTTTATCCACAACGAAGTTATAGGGGGGTCGAAAATGGCCCAAACTGCTTCGAGAAAAGGATGGTACGGCCGTGCCGCTTTTTTGCTCGACTTGGCGGGGCACTGCCGTGCCCCCAGATTTTGCTGAATCCAAGAACCGCCTAAGCATAACTAGAACTTAGCGTATACAAAACTGAAATCTACTCCTGTTAATTTAATATAAAATAAAATGACCAATGTATTATTAGGTGTGAGTCTGAAAATGTATGTACATATGTAAAAATCGTGGGTAAGGATATAATTTTATGCAGGTATAGTAGCAGGCTGCAGGACACGCAGCGCAGCCCGACCACCAGCCTGATAAGGTCAGGTTGTGGTATCGGATGAGGACTGCACGGGAGGATGGATTCAGCAGTGGGTTAGATAGATAGACAGTAAACATGGTAATTTTGAGAAGACAATTTTTTAATCGTGAATTTTCGTGTAATGCTGTTACCGTGGATTTTTACGATTGGCAGTAATAACAAAGCTTCTTTTTGTAATCGTCAACTTTCGTCCTGCTCTAATACAATCGATCTAGTAAAATATAGGCAGAGGTCAGTGATACAATATTTCCCTCCCCCTTGCAAAACCTCTGCACCTCAGTCCCTCCAATCCTCAAATCTGGTGTCAACTAAAACGCATCTGTCATTGTGAACCATAAAAACTTAATAAGCGATCCGTCACCATAAAATAAGCATTAAAAAGCCGTCGGACGCTTTTAAAAATGCATCAAGAAATGAAATCGGTAGTTAATTACCAAGAGACTTGGCGGGTCGGGTTTCAGTGGGGTAGCGAGTGTTAAAATGTAATTCAAATCGCGAATGTACAAATCACCCTAGGGTCTTGTTGATATTACGCTGTTTCGCGAAAAATTTGTTATTACATGAGCTTTTCGCTGTACTTTTCAGACAAAAAAAAAAAACATTTTAAAGCAAATGCGAGTAATGTTCCTTTCTTGTCAACTTTGAGTCTCGATACTATCTTTAGTCAAAATAAATGCTACAATAAATGTTCGGTTTGCAAATACCCACAAAATAGACAAATAATAGTAATAATTCTATATTTCTATAATTTGCTTCAATATTTGGTTTGGTTTTTGTTTTTTTTTTGTTTTGGCGGAACAGGGCCGAACTCAGGAATGTAAAAGAAGCTAGTTTCCACCGCTTGTTCCCGCTGTCCACGTTAAAGTTGTTACAATATGAATCACTGAATGATAATTTCAAATATACACAATCATTAGTCATTAATATAAGATAAGATGTAAGCTTTGATAAATAATAAATGATGAAATAAATAGTAATAAAACATATATTTTTTTTTACTTTTTTAATATACAGGTAGTGTCAAAGATAACAAATATAATATTATCTTAGATCCGACCAAAAATAACTTTGTATTATACAAAATCCTAACATTTATAAACCTATAAATAAAATATTTACATACCTGTTAACGTAATCAATACACAAAGAAAAACTCCCCACAAAGCGGCCTAACTGATTTAATTCCCGATGAGCTCATCAAAAACTTGAATACAAACAGTGTTCCCTCATATTTGCGCCAGCACTCCAACTCTGATATGTATGCAAATACGAGCACATAGACTGAGACGTACCTGTGTAGTGTATGGCTGATGGTGTTGCCAACTTGGCGGTTCTTTAAACAATTCTGAAGTATTTTTTAAGCCTTGACATGTTATAAAAAGTGACGTAATAATAGTAATATGAACAGGGCCTCCTCCGAGTTTTAAAGTACCATACAACGTATCTTCTTAGTTGATACTTTTTTTCTATTTCGACCAATAAGGAAATTTATGCTAGCAGCTGATATATCGTGTCTACTTTCACCTAAGGGTTCAAAATAACCTTGAACTTGTTGAACATGCTTTCCCAGTATAGGTTACCCGACTTTACATTAACATTATAAGCATTTATTCGCAGGTACAGGTGTTGATTAGGAATTCAAATAAGAATTAAGAATTGATTCATAGTTCAACTCTTTTAAATTTATCTTACAGAGAAAATTTATAGTGTTAATATTTATTTTCGTGTATTATTTGCTCTCTTCCTTTTTGTCTCAAAAAGATCAATACTTCGTATAAGAGTAAATGCGCCTGAAAACAACTGTAAGCTTTTTTCTTTGTGTTTTATATCACACTAGACCTGCTTGACAGTACGTTTGAGCGTGTGTGAGTTGGCAGCACTGTCGGTTGCTTATGACGAGCCCCGCTAGTTCACGGATGAACGGATGACTTGCTCCTAACGAATCATGCGGCCACCCTTGGCGACGTCTGCCTACGCAACAACGACACGAGCACGGCTGTGGTACCGCCAAGTTGGCAATAACTGTAAAGTGCGTATTTAAAGATCTACCATTCAAAAAAATAAGGGTTGTTTCGCCGTAAGAGCCTTCGTGAGGAAACCCGCACACACCTGCAAAGAAATTCAATGGTTGTTTGTGATGTCAACCACCACGCATTGGGCAGTTGCTACTACTACGTGGTTGGGTCATTTGAACGACAGAAGAAGAAGATGGGTTCGCATTTGAGCAAAGTTTTACTTGAAGGAAAATTATTATGGTGCTATAAGATTCACATTAAAAAAACACTCTTATAAAATAATATTTAGTACAACACACGTCACACCTGATAAGCTTCTAACATTGGGAAGAGTTTTGCAAAAATAGCGGAGGAACAAATCATGATACTTGTAGCCAATAACTTTAAAAACTTACCAAAAGACTTGCCCAACTTTTTCAAAATATGTTCATGTGAACGATAAGCAACAAACAGGTAGATATACAGACATGTAGGTACCAACGTGGGATATTTACCGACTGTTATTTACTCGCCGTGTTCTCAATTTGAAATTTGAGCGACCAATAGGAGCGCTTAGGCAGGGGCGGCGGCTTGGTGCTAATTGTGTTTTTGATAGGGTTGAGAATTATTGCTTAGAGAATGGACTGCGAATTTAAGGGTCGTTAGTCGATTAAAAAAATCGTAAAAGGAACATTACGAAAAAAACTTCGTTATTTAAAAAATAGATAAGTTTTTGTAATAGTCAGCTTGTTCTGAAATGATTTCCTACATCTGACTACTTACAGCATACTATAATTATTACATTGTATAATTTATTGATAGGATTTTAATATTACTTTACTTGTCAATGATTTCCGTATGGCTTTAACTATTTATACTCGTTTTATGTCTAACTAAAAGTATCTCATTGCGACAGAATATCCAGATCACCTGTGACTATAAACTTGTTTATCATAACTTTAAGACAAAGTCATGTCATTTCAGTATTGTAAGATGTAAGTACTTAAGGACAACTTTATTTAAATTTCTGTTATTTATATATGCAAATAAAATCCTACAGTTAATAAACACATAAAGATCAGTAGAGGTTTGCAAGACGACGTGTAAAGGAGGCGAATTCAAAATTTAGCATAGCAAAGAAATGTTTAGTCGGGCTCCCCTAGCTCTGGCCCTCTGAATAAATTGCTGTCGGCCCATGGGACCCTGGTACCGAAAGTGTTGCAGAAGGCGTAAAGCAACAGTTCTTTTTATCACTCCTGTATAAAGAAAAAAACTGAAATGATTTTTCTTTTTAAGTTTTTTGAAAACATTATTACTTTTGAACATTACTATAAAAATTAAGCCAGTAAAAAAAAATCTCGTACTCTATAAAATCAGCAAGACACTATTTTTTTCTTAGGCGACAATTTTAATTTGATTATTAAGAAAATAAACTAGTTTCTTTTAGAAAAAGTTCAAAGTGACCACGTCGCCAAGTTTTCTCGTCTTGACGACTTAATTTAAAACATCTTTCAACTTTGCCGACGCGAAACTTTGTTGAAATCGTCTTCTAACTTTACAGGTTTCCGCAAACTCCGGCGTAAAACAGTGTCACTTTGGGATACGATTTCGCTTCGGCCGTCTACGAAACCGCAGTTTACTTACAATGCTTACATAACATTCATCCATCCATTACAAATGTTGCCTACTAATGATTCAAAACTGAACAATTTTGATCTAGTTTGAAGGCTGATATTGACAATGATAATTTTCTTATTTTGTACAACTATAATGATACTATGGCTCTATGGCCACGTTTCATTATTAGGGTATTAACTCAATTTTTTCCATGTGTTTTCTGTTTTACTTATTATTCTAAACATTTTCTTGTAATCATAACGTGTAGGTTTTCAAAATGGCGACTGACCTCACACAATAAGCCGCGATTTAAAACTGTACTCGGTTCCAATAACAAGACACATTTTTATCATCACCCTTATATTATGACACGATCTAAAAAAAATTAATCAAATCACGTATCTCATCATCGGCCTGTAAATTAAGAAACAAAATATCCCTTTGAAATTGACAAATAACACCCTGGCACCTACCTAGTTAGCGGCTTTACGGAGCCCCAACCCTACTGTGACACAGTCGCTTCTAAACCCAAATGTACAAATGAAAATGACACTTGCAAATTTGGTGTTAGAGTAGAAAGTGGAGTCGGTGGTTCAATGTAAAAAGGTCTTGTGTGAAGTGTGACGTGGTGTGGTAAACCAAAATGGAGCTTGTTTTGGGCTAAAGGCGTCAGCTTGCATGATAGGATTTGTATATGGAAGTATGAACTAATCCCCGCAGATAACTCAATAACTGAGTAATGAGAGGACGGCCTTTGATGGCGGTCTCACCCCCTCCCGGTGTAGAGGGGGGAGGGAGGTGACGAAATCCTAATTGTAGATAAAAAGATAACTTTGACAGGGGACGCGGTGCGATATTGATCATTTTTGTGCAATTCTCGCCCTCTGATTGAGCTGTGGTAGCATGTCCTTTTTTTAAATACGCTTCCTGCTTTTATTCTCATTTGTTTACCTAATTTTTTTGTAAATTTATCTAGCTCCCCCTTACCAGGTGGACTGATGACCTGAGGAAGGTCGCTGGTGGTGGCTGGATGAGGAAAGCGGGTGATCGTGCGATTTGGCGTGCCTAAGAGGAGGCCTGCGTCCAGCAGTGGACTGCAATAGGCTGATTGATTGATCCAGTTCTGCTCATTCTTCGGGGATATGAGCGTGACCTTTGTGTGATGCAGAACTAATATGATAAGTATTAAATCTTTTTCGCAAAGTTCATTCTATGTTTACAAGATGTTGTGTAACCTCTATCAAAATGAAGCAGCAGAAAAAGCATGTTGCTCTTTCAATTCCACCTAAAAACATTAATATTATTATCAACATGAAAACCCTTAAACAGGCCGCGCACGTATGCTTCCCACATAGATTTTTCGATGCCGTAGCCAGGTTTTGGTAATGAAAAGCCCACAATCTGTCAAAATTTAATCATAATTATATAGGTACTCTGTAGTTCCGAATTTGCAAACTCTGTGTATCCGAACGTATGTGACATTGACAGCCATTTGAGTTTCGACTGTCCAGTAAAGCGGTGTTTTTGTGTGACTGTGCAAGTTTTAGTTAGATTATGGCAAAACAAAGAAAGTTAAATCGAACAATTTTTTGATATGTTAGAGATTCTGAGTTTTTCTAACAAGATTTATATTATTAATAGTTGATTTCTTGCGAAATTGTCTAAAATAAGGCAAATAATAATGTGGGGAACATGTGACCAAAGCCTGTTGAGTCGAACTAGTTTGTGGGAGCTATATATCCTTTGCCTGTTCAAATTACCTACTTTTTTATACTAGCCTTTTCACCCGACGTTTTGTGTGGTTTTTATTACTACACAATATGATTTAGATTTCTTTTAAAATCGGGATTTTATTTGCAAAATCTATTCAAATATCATCTAGAAATGAGCAACTTACATTCGACATTTATATATAGTTATCACATAAAGGATAGTCTCTACCCACACAATACGATTATGTTTTCCCACATTTTTTTTCAGACTTTTCAGTGTTTTTGAAAGAAATAATTGATTAGGAATCATACAGGGCGCTATTCAAAGCCTAAATCCATATATAACACTTTATTTCTTGCAGCGGTTCTTCGGAGCCTGTTTAAGGATTCAAAAAGATTGCATGAATTTGCATGGCTGCTAAAATATACTTATATTTATTTATGTTCTTCTCTTTATCTTGGAGATATTTCATATTTATCTTGAAGATGTCTTAAGATAAAGGTTTTTCCTAATGAGAAAATGATAGTTAATACAATAAATCTGTCTCTTAATTTTCTGTCACTGCCCAACCAAGTCCAAACTAAGCTTATGTGTGATCAACCTTTTATCAGCGTGCAACATCTAAATGATATCACACCTAGCAATCTGTCGCATCTGTCTGTCTGTCAGACGACTGTGTTAGCCCACCCCAGACCCTGGGCCCGGGGGACCTCAAAACAAATTGCAAAATTAAAACTCCCTTGATGATATCTTGTTCACAGTTCGCACTATGCATGGGGAAGTCATAAAACATTTCGAAGAGGTGTCAGGAAGGGATGACAGGTTTTAGCCTTTTGCCTTTTGAGATGTAGTGTCAGTTTTCAAAACGTTTCGCATTTAAAATTTCTAAAAGTGTTTTCTGTTACGCAAAAGGTAATAGGCAGCGTTTCAGTTGGTTATTATCACTGAGACAGTGGTGTTTCAGCCAAATCTCTGCGATTTTAAGAAGCTACTAACTAAGTAGCAAGGTGGATGCAAACTACCATTTTTTGTTCTCAAGACGCGTGGCCTTAACTACGCTCAAAAAAAAGTTTCTCTTTTCAGTTATATAAATACGACTTTAATCTCCAGGGCCATCTCAGCTCATAACACATGATCAGGCCAAATACAACTAAGTATTTTTTCCTGCTACACTCGATCAGGCAATACAACCATTCTCATAAATCTTTTCATCGCCAAAATGTTTAACTCTGTGCCAAAGTAACCCCAGTAGTCTCTTGTCTTGGACAAGCGTAGCGAACGCCATCTGTTCTGGCGCATGCTTTTTACGCGTGCGTTTTATAGCCAGAGCGAATGTCACGCGAGTGGAACGACTGGAACTATAGTGGACCGCACGCCGACCAGACTCGTCTCGAGGACTCTTGTCTTGCCAAGTCTTTGTCTTTGGTTTTGTTTTTTAGAGTACAAGAAATAAATTTGTTATTGTTCATAACAACAGTCAGAGTTTAAGGTTAAACAAAGTGGCCACTTTTAACAATTACGACTTACATAACTTATTGATTATATTTAGAACTATAAAACAATTACTAAAATATATTTGTAAATCTTCTATTGTCGTTAAACACATAATAATTTCAATCGAAGTCACTGATAATTAGTAAATGATTTATTTCAATTGGTGGCGCCACTGCAGCTTATGTTTAACCTAATTATGATTTCATTAGTATTTTGTTGTAGTTTATCGGAAAGTCACGAGATTGTTTTCATAAATGTAAACAAAACTAAAAATTTAAAACAAAAAAATATATCATTTATCAAGAGGTCTTATAATAAGCTGCCTTCATCGTCATTATCTTTATATCTGAAGTCGTCATCATCATATCAGCGTGTACATATCCATGGCTGAACAAAGGTTTTCCTAAAGATCTCATCCTGACGACCCGTCCTGAGACTTGCCCTCCACTATACAGGTAAAGTGAATAGTGTATATCAATGATATCATTGTTTCACCAGCATGTAACAAATCAAAATAAGAAGAAGATAAACTGCAACTATTTCAACTTTAACTCGTCCGTGTAATCCTCTCAAGTTATTATATTATTATTCAAAGTTTACTGCAGTGATGACGTCACTAAAACTTGAAACATTTTAAAACCACTTAAGACTAGTTTCTCCAGAAACCTCAACAACATTCCAAAACAAATTCCTAAATGAAAAGCGTGGAGGCAAAACTTGTTCACGAGGTTATGGTTCCAAAATTATGCATAGTAATGTGCCGTATAAATTACATCGTTACGAATATACTTGTCGAATGCTAAACACTATAATAATTAGTGAAACAGAAATTGTAACCTGAGTAAAGTGATTTTATCGCAACTTATCGCACTGGTTTGAATATATTAGCAGGTTATTACAACATTTACATCTTTGTTCATTCATTAGTTCGGTTATTTTGTGTGAATGACTTCACTTGTAATAAGTTGATGTTGACTGGAATCCTTGTTCTTGTTTTCATTGCGTGGGATGATGATAGTTTTTTTTTTTGCTAAATGCGAAAGTGTATTTCCTTTACGTAGCAGCAAAACAATTAATCGATGAGAAGTTTTGCAATAAATGTGGACCAAAAAGTAACTCTAAAGCTTGCGATATGTAATGAGTCGTCACGCCAGTATAGTTCTGTATAGTTTAAAACCAAACACAACGCAGGCATAGCCGTGGGTAGACAATAGTCTCTCATAATATACATTTAACAAAAATATACCAAAATATAAACCAAAAATCTACAAAGCAAAAGCAAACCTACCTCTTCTAAAATATCCGGACACAAAACGAAAATACAGCCGAGGTTTCAGATCAGGGATCACTCAAAACGCTCTAACGTTGCAGAGAAAGTACGAGGGTGCATCCTATGAATATGTATTAGGGAGGGACTGGGGGTCTCCCCCTACCCGGGAGGGGAGGGGGCCCGTGTAAATGGAAATTTCAAATAAAAATAGCTCAAATATTAACATGAGCCAAATTCGTGTTTCGGCCGGACATGTGCGATAACACGGCCGCAATAAAAAGGTGGTTTTTGGCTGGGATTCCACTTTGGACGGTGTGCACGTGTATTGGCTGGGTTGTAATGGTGCGTTCGGAAGTAATTAAAAACTGCGCTGTTTGGTTTGTTGGTGGCGTGTTGAGACTGGTCCTTTTGTTTTTCGGTTTTATGATGCAAAAATACACGGTTTTGCGAGGTATCGACGTAAATCTAGATTGATAATAATATTATAAAAATACACCAATTTTTAAAGACCATTTACCCAGATTTTTATAGTTCTTAAAAATCAATTCGCAAAGCAATTTTTCAATCGTAAAATTGAAGAGAGCTGGCTCTAGCTAGAAAAATCGTAGACGTTTGCTACGCGCGCTACGCCGTAGCAGTTGCAGAACTAAGAAAGGATTTTGTAACAGTATCGACGATATTATCTAGCTTAATTTTGTGATATTTATATACTTTACTTCCTTCTATTGGATAATATCGTTTTCAGACTGAAACTTATTTGTCGTCTGAAACAATATTCAAGCTATATTCGAGCAAGTCATCAAACATCTAAAGAAAACCCCCCTATTACATAATACAGTATGTCAGCTGTAACGAGGCTCGTTTGTGTACCGGAAGTGCGTCACACGGCAGTGACGTCACGGCGGACACCGGAAGTGGCGGCGCCGCTCGCCGGAAGCGGAAGTCGCGTGATATCTTGCAGGTGACTGACCGCAATGATGATGTATTGTTCGTGGTTAAAAGGAATGCTGTGTAGATTACAATTATATTAATTTTACCTAGTTATTAATTTACCTGTTTTTCTTATATTTTTAGAGTTTCGTACCTATATTCTTTATTGCACACAAAATTTATGAAACAGTTACAAAATGTTTATCGCAAAGGTGATGTTATCGCTAAAAATAAATCTTTTCCAGCCAACCCAAGAATTTAGCCCTTATCTACACGAAAAGAAGTAGAAGAACAATGCAGTTCAAACACGACCCGACTGTACTTACAAATCATCACACTAAATACTTATTACAAATGTGAAAATATATTTGGACGTCTGGATCTTTAGATGTTTGGATATTTGTTCCTCAACGGATTTGGATGTTTGGAATGGAGATAGTTTGTAACCTGGATTAACACATAGGATACGTTTTACGGGAAAAATCTTATTCCCACGGGAAAATCTTACCTAACGCGAGCGTAGCCGCGGGTGGACCGCTAGTCCTAAATACACAATGGTACAAACGTGTCCTAACGTTATTGTCCTAACGTCATTGTCCTAACGTCATTATCCCAACGTCATTGTCCTAACATCATTGTCCTAACGTCATTACCTTACGTCATTGTCCTAACGTCATTGTCCTAACTGGAGATTTCTAAAATTTACGATCTTTTTCCCTCATCCGCAACTTTCGCCGAGTTTTGAAATTATGGTTGTTCTGGAACTACGTAGCCATTGTAACTCTACTGGTCCTGGATAACAGGAAGATTGTAGATATTTCTATACAGGGTGTATTTTTAGCTGAAATCATATTAGCATAGAGGGAACAACGTTGATGGACTAGTGGCCAGAGCCTTCTTTTTTTATATTCGAAAGTGCAAGGTTCAGTAACCGTGTTTTGTTTATTTATTCTATGTAAGTTTATTTCGTCGTCGTCATGAGCATCGGTGGTCTAGAGGCTAGGGCCGCAGCCTCCCGCCACGTACCAATGTGTTTCCCAATTTAGAATTCGTATTTACGTTTTCGATGCTCTTACGGTGAAAGAAAACATCGTGATGAAACCTGCACACTCCTGCGAAGAAATTAAAAGGATGTGTGTGAAGTCGACTAACCCGCACTGGGCCAGCGTGGTCGACTAAAGCTTAATCACCCTAATTTAGGGTAGGCTCGAGACATTTCAAAGTTGTGTGAAGTCTACTAATTTTCATTGGCCAAGTAATGTTGATTGAAATAAATATAGGTATACTAGGACGACATACCGACCAAGTGGTTATTTCTAGTGAGGCTCTTCAGAACCAACTTTATAAGACTTCAGTGAAGTAGGAGATTAGGAATCACGTTCCTTATCGTCGCCGGTCGACGACTAGCGCCGCCATTCTCTGTCTGATAGCGAGCTCCAATTACTTAGACAAACTTTTAATAAGGCTAGGAACAGATTAGCAAAACTTAAAACGTATTGAGCAAAAGGAATATCGTATTCTATGATTAATTGAAAGTTAAGCAACCACAATCTGGCCACCTGACGAAACCTGGCGAAACTTAGGTATTTTCATTTAAAGCGTCTTCCGTGTTTTGTTAAGCACGGCCAGCGCTTTCAGCTATTTTTGCAGATAGTGATAGATAGCTGGTCAAATAAGTAAGTAAGTAACTCTTTATTGCATAACACATATAGGACATACACATAAACATTATAATAACATGTGCGCAAAGATTGCCTTATCGATATTAGCGATCTCTTTCTTAAAATCTTTAAATAATTTGGTGCGATAAACTACAATACTTTTCGTATGTAAATGAGTAACTAATCGTTAACAAACATTTTGTTTTTCAACAAAAAACCTGCGTTAAATTTGGCCTATGAACATTTCATATTTTCACTAAAGAATTACCACTTTCTAATATGGTGATCAATCATTGTTGACAATAAAACAGCGTGCATATACCTATTTAAATTATAATTATATTGCCTTCTATACACCATTGATACATAAAGTAAAGGTGTGCTCTTGCATAGCCTCAGCAATTATCGACACTTGTCTGCAGTACGTGCATTCATAAAGACCACGCCAATCCGCGACAACCGCTGATATGCACCTACCCTAACGATAGACAGCCTGACAAGACCCACCGCACACACAAACGATACCAAACTTTAATTTCTAGACGTTAAAGCTCCTTTCAAAATACACAAAACGTTTACGTCGTTACGTGATTAGTGAAAAGCGGGAACTTGGAAATCATTTGCGAATCTGCGAAAGGGACAGGTGATTTGATATTATGCAAATGTGGTGAGCGCGAGTGGGATGGAGCGATCGCTGAAGTTCAGCCTGTTAGGGATAAAATTTATATGCGGATGAAACGATTTATTACGAAAGCGTTGAGTAGGTAGGTGCTTGAAATTAATTACAGCAAGTTTTGCTTTCGTTCTGTCCCATTGTGTCGGTCCTACGATTTTCCTCGTCTTGTCGTATCGGAGGTTTTATTACGAGGGGAGGCAGGGGAATTTATGACAACTCTGCACTGCCTATTTTTATTTCCGACGTTATATTTGGGGATGATAAATGTTTAAGTTGTTATAATTCTACTAGAAGATTCAACTCGTAGCTTGACACCAATGATTCTATGTAAAAAAATGCTTTGAAACTAAAACCAAAAGTTAGTTAGTACTTATTTCTGATAAATTATATGTTTTATTATGCTTATTAATAAAAATATAATTATTTGTCAATTTAAATACAACTAGATTTCCACCCGTTGCTACGCTCGCGTTGTGTAAGATTTTTCCCGTAAAAGTATCCTTGGTGTTAATCCAGAGTACAAACTATCTCCATTCCAAATTTCATCCAAATCCGTTCGGTAGTTTAGGCATGAAAGCGGAACAAACATCTAAACATCCAAACATCTAAACATCCAAACATCTAAACATCCAAACATTTAAACTTCCAAACATCTAAACATCCAAACATCTAAACTTCCAAATATGTTTTCATATTTATTAGTGTGCCAAGTATTTTACTGTAACGGGCCGTTGATGTACTATATATAGGCAGATAAGCATGTTCTTAAAATTAAATTGATGTCATACGAGCATCTTGTCCTAAGATCTTGTCATTTTTCCCGTGGAGTTTTCCAAATTTCCCAAGCAAATAAAATATATTCCTGATGTGATTTCAAACCACCTTTTCTATCTTCATGCCAAATCTCGTCAAAATCAAAGTTGACGACATAGCTACATAACGCTAAACTTTTCAAATAGTGGTACGTTGTTCTTTTTCAAAATAATACTATTAAAAAACTGTGCAAAAAAATGGGAATTTTGAGAAGCCGTAGAACAAATGTTGTACAGTTTCATTAACTAACCTACCACAATAGAAGTTTTTCGCAATTCTGTTATTATCACGTTGTAAATAGACATCGAATTACTGTCTCATTTATAATTTTACTAAGCATTTAATGTGATAATCTTATGCCTTACTCCGCCCCTGGGGGTTGAATTATTCCTCTAACTGTGAACAATGAGACCCGCTAAGATACCGACCCGCAGAGGTCTTCATTAATGGTTCGTCTTAAGACCACAAATGTTCATCTTAATAATGTGTAACCTCTAAGTAGGCAGTACTTGAGCGCCGGATTTCAGTTAAATAGTGTCATAATGTGGTACTCATGGTATATAATAGGAGATCGGACTGTTCACCATATTTTATGAATTATTTTTAAAATATAGATTAGTATTTTATTTCATTTTTTTTGCACATATTTTGTGTGCGTTATGCTGTTCAACATCTTTAAAATAAAATAAAAATATATTACTTTTTTGTTTAGATCAAATCCCAAATGTGGAGTTTTATCGTTTATTTTTTACTTTTGAAATATATGTTTTATAGTATTACATTGTGCACTCAACACATTACATGTTAACGATTTAAATCAGAGTTATACTGTGTCCAAAACTTGCAGCCCGTCTGGGGGGGGGGGTCCTACCTGTCCTAAGGCCTTCCACAGACCAGTGATTACATAAGGGTGCACGCACACGGGCCCAAATCTGCGATAGACGAATAGACGGATAAGTAAATGAGTACGTCCGCAGAAACACGACACGACCAATACTAACGGGAACACAGAGGAACCTGAGGAATATCGCTGTAACCTCGAAAATATACTACGTTAGGGTTACATAAATAATATGGGCTTAACAGCGCCGTGTCTTCGAAGAATAAAAATAAATGTTTTTTCTTGAGGTATCTGGTGGTAACAACCAAAGTACACTATAGTACACTATAGTATATATATACTAAAACACAATATATATATATATATATATATTTTATACACTATGTATCTTAATTAAAATATAATTAATAGAATGATAAAAGAATACGCTTATAAAGAAGAGTGGACAGCAAGAGACTCAGTTCAAACCATAAAGCTTTCCTGACTGATTTTAATTTGATTATGAATTAACTGCTTCCCTCCCCTTTTTTATTATTACGTAATTTCAAGTACTTACTTATTTTTGTCATACTGAATGTGAGTAACATTGGTCGATTAACTAAACTTAAGATGTTTTATGCAAAAACACCTAATTTTAAAATGTTTGCACAAAATTATGTAAAAGTCATACAGGAGGAGGAGGTTACATTCGATCATATGTAGTTTTATTTTTTTGTTTGAGAACGTAGGAATATTTCATTTGGATTTCAACCTAAGTAAGACAGCTCTATTACACTATTATCCTCTAGGAACAACATCAAAGCCTCGCCAGTAAATTAGACGTTTTGCAGTTACTAAAAGATATTTAGCTGCGGGTGGGACTCCCCCCGCACCCGAGCACCCCTGCCAACCCCCGCGGGTCCTTTACACTATTTTAAAGGGTTGTTTACACCTCTGCCTCCCCAAGAAGCTCGTCCTCTCAAACGCCTGTGTAAATATTTCACTGTTGGGGAAATGTGATTCAGGAATGTAAGCGCTTGAAGCTTTTAAATAGATGATACAAGGTATATGTATAAGTTAATATATTACATATATTGCGGCATTGAATGTAAAATAAATAAAAAATAAACAAACTTTAATTACTACATTCCAAAGGCCGTGGTCACGAAATGATATAATGTCTCTGTTATAATGACTCATTGCATGAAACAAGTTTATTTTAGTATTTAAATAATAAATCTTTACCTATTTGTTATTTGTCAAAACAAAAGTAATGTACCTATTTAGAATTTGTTTTCAACCCTGCTATGAAAATAAAACCCATTTTTTCGCGTTGAAGGAAATCATAGGCTCGAACAAAACAAATCTCCTATAGTTATCAACTGCAGAGTACAGATGTACGCCAAACACAGAAGCTACATAATGTAACGAAATCCCAAAAAAAAACCCTTACTCGGACCTCCGAGAGGCGACTTCAAACGGGTCGGCTAAAATATTCCATTTGACAGGCGACATTCGGCCTTTGATCTCCGCCGAATTGCAACCAATCACAGGCGTCCGACTTTGATTGCCGAGGGACCGTTAATTGCGGACCTACAAGGCTGCGACCTTTGCCTGGGAGGCGTGTCAGCCCTTAACACTCCGCTGAGTGCCAATTTGCTCCAGAAATGGCCGAAATGCGAGCATCCCAAACAGAAACAGGGTCCGAGAGAAGACGTTGAAGTTTAATGCTGTTGGCACGTGTTATTGGGCGCAAATTATTGGCATCGACGTCGGGCGATTAGGCGTCTTGGAGATTAGAGAGGGGATGCTCTCGCTACCCCGGAGAAGGTTCATTGCGGTTCAATTACCTATGTATGAAATAACTACTTCAAGGTATATAATCTCCTACACACGTACAAAATTCCACTCAACATATATAATGCTTGACTGCTTGTTCATGTTGCTAAGTTCAATACACCTATGAAATACGTAAATAAATTTTAGCCAACCATTATGAATTTGATCGTGTGCTTTGGCGTACACTTGGGGAGGCCTACGTCCAGCAGTGGACTGCAATAGGCTGATTGATTGATATGAATTTTATTGAATTTACGAGAGGTATAGAACCTATTCTTTGTCTTTGATTTATAAAAACAAATACCCATATATATGGGTATACTGTTTAAGGATATTTAATTAATTAAAAACGCGGATTGACCAGCAAAGCATTTAATGATCGGCTACAGACTCACTTACCCACATTACAAAAATATAAGATTATTGCATATTACCCGCCGATACCATATCCCTCCACCATAAATCTAAAACTATATAGAACTAAAACTTATATTTAACATTTTTATTTCTTGTCGCTCTAACAGATCTCTGTTTAGTATTTTTAACAGATGCATCTGTGACTGGTTCGTTGATACTCTGTGTGCAACTCGACCCTGGAACCACCAATTGCCTCGTTGCGGCATTAGAGTACATCAATTCCGGTTCTGGTTCCGAATCACTGCTGTCAGACATCTCTTCCTCCACTCTTAGTTGTTCTGTTGGATACTGCGTTCCAGCCACTATAGGAGAATCCGTAGGCACTTTTCCTTCCTCAGCGGGCGGTTCTTCAGTAGTTTGAATTTTTGATTTGCTAGTAAGATCTTCGTTAGTAGATGGCGATTCAGATTCATTGTTAATTCGAGTACTTTCATCAGTTGTTTCATCACGTTCGTCAGGATTCTGATAATCTCCGAACTCACTTATATCCTCCCAGTCATAAGATGCGTTGTTTCCTTTGTACGCGACCATTTGATATACATGTTTAATTACATTACTATTTATTTCAGGAATATAAACTTCGTACATCCTAGAACCGATTTCGTTTTTAATTATTCCGAATTTCCATGTACGTTTTGTACCGTTTTTATAATAGTATCTTATTAAAACTTTTTCGCCTTTTGTAAAATCAGTTCTGCGATGTCCTCCGTATTGTTTATGCTGTAAGATCTGTTTTTCCGACACATTATTTTTAGCTATGGCTGTTGACGACATCGTTGAAGACTGGTTATTACTTAAATTACCATTACTTATTACTTTCGGGCGTAACATATCAAGTCTACAACGCAAAGAACGTCCAAACATCAACTGGGCTGGCGAGAAACCTGTTGTACAGTGAGCACTATTCCTATAGTCAAATAAAAATTTATTTAATTTACTCTGTATGTATTTTTGAGTTTTATTTTGTGTCATTATTATTTTAAGTGCCTTTTTCACTGTTTTTACACTGTTTTCTGCCTGCCCATTTGACTGCGGATGATACGGAGCTATTGTTAAATGTTGAATACCATTACAAGTACAAAAATCCTCAAACTGATTCGAGCAGAAATTAGTAGCATTGTCAGTAACAATTGTGCAAACTGAACCAAATCTACTGAAAACATCGCAAAGCTTTGATATGATTGCCTCACTATCAGTACTTGTCATTAAAAAACACTCTAGCCATTTGGAATGAGCATCAATGAGCACTA
This sequence comes from Carpatolechia fugitivella, assembly GCA_951230895.1. NCBI lineage: Eukaryota > Metazoa > Arthropoda > Insecta > Lepidoptera > Gelechiidae > Carpatolechia > Carpatolechia fugitivella. The sequence continues at coordinate 603,329 of OX579651.1, forward strand.
AAAACTGTTTTCCCTCTAGAGACAACATATCGAGATGCACGCGCTCCCAGGCGCGCGCCGGGAACGGCCACGCGGCCAGCGGCGAGCGCGGCGGAGCGCTGCGCAGCGTGTTACAAACACTACAAGAACCTATCTTTTGTTCTATATGTTTATCTATGTTAGGCCACCACATACGAGATCGTGCCTCCATTTTCGTTCTAACCACCCCAAAATGAGTGCTATGTAATTCGTCTAAAAGACGTTCTCTGTATATTGTGGGCACTACCACTCTATGGCCACGCATTATACACCCGTTCTCTAAAGACAACTCCAAACGACAGTCAAAAAATGGTTTAACATCTGGTTTAGTGTTTGTTCTTGGCCAACCATTAATAATTAATTTTTTAACTTCTTTTAAGGTGATATCCAATTCTGTTTCTTTTTTAATATCGTTTACTGTAATTGGTTTTAATACAGAATCAGAAATAAAATTAACATACATAGATGTATCTACCACAGAGTTAACGACTTCCGTTCCTAAATCTACAGTCGTAGTCCTCGATAAAAAATCTGCTACATTCAATTCGCTTTTGATATACTCTATGTGAAAATTATAAGCAGTTAAAAATAACGCATATCTCTGTAATCTATTAGCTGCCATTTCCGGCACCCCTTTTTTATTACCGAAAATAGATAACAGCGGCTTGTGATCGGTGCGGAGCGTGAACGGAACTGTGCGACCGTATAAGTAGTGGTGAAATTTTTTAATTGCAAAAACGATACTCGCTGCTTCTTTCTGTATTTGTGCATAGTTACGCTCAGCCTTGGAAAGTGAGCGCGAAGCGTAGGCGACAACGCGCTCCCGGCCGTCGCGCTGCCGCTGTGCCAACACGGCGCCGAGCCCGCGCGGGCCCGCGTCCGCCGTCACCACCGTGTCCAGCTCCGGGTCATAATGCGCAAGGACGCGGTCAGACGCTAACTCCATTTTAATCAACTTAAATGCATCTTCTTGTTCTTTACCCCAGTGCCATTTTTCACCCTTTTTTAACAACAAATGCAACGGACTTAAAACACTAGACGTGTTTGGCACGAAACATCGGTAATAATTAATCATTCCGAGAAAAGATTTTAATTCACCTTCATTCCGCGGCGCGCTACTTTTTAAAATTGCTTCAACTTTTCCTTTCGATTTGTGCAACCCGTTTTTATCTATTTTAAACCCTAAGTATTCTACTGAATCTTTAAATAGTTCACATTTTTCTGGTTTTAATCGCAGTCCTGCTTTTTGCAATCTTGTTAAAACTTCCTCTAATCGTTGCATATGCACTTTTTTACAGGGTCCCGTAATCAAAATGTCATCTAGGAAGATACAAGTTCCTTCTATTCCTGAGAGTAACTGTTCTATTGTCCGCTGAAAAATAAAAGGAGCATTCGATAAACCGAATACCAAACGATTATATCTAAACAACCCCTTGTGCGTATTAATGCATGTATATTGTTTCGAGTCATCGAGTTCCAACTGATTGTAAGCGCGTGATAAATCTAACTTCGTAAAAGCCTCCCCACCGTGAAGTTTTGAAAATAAGTCTTCGATACGAGGCAACGGATAGTTATCAGTACACAATACTTTATTTAAGGTTACAGAAAAATCACCACAAATTCTTATATCACCGTCGGCACGCAAAACAGGCACAATAGGGGTTGCCACCTCCGAATGATCCACTCTTTCTAATATTCCTAAATCCAATAAACGTTGTAGTTCATCTTCCACCTTTGACTTTAAAGATAAAGGAACAGGACGATGTTTTAAAAATTTTAACTGTGTATCTGGTTTTATTCTTATTGTAATTTTATATTTATTAAACCTGCCGAGTTCATTACTAAATAGCTCGGAATACTTTTGTTTTAGGTAACCACTAACATCGTTCTCAGCGCTAACTAAATGGTTCATGTTCACCGAGCACAATTGCAATCCAAAACTACTAATAAAATCTCGACCTAATAGTGCGGGCTGATCGTGTTCAGTATCAACAACAAACAATTGAATCGGTTTGGTGCAGTTATCCAATGTCACTGGTATATGTAAACAACCTATTGGTGAAATTTTGCTTCCATTGTAGCAATTCAATACAACACTGCAAGGTTTAAGATTTAATTTTGATTTTAAAAATGATAGGTAAATATGTTTTGGTATAACAGAAACAGCACTCCCACTATCAATTTCGCATAAAATATTTACGCCGTTCATAGATACCATCTGTCGCATTGGTTCGCCATTTACACATTCAATGTTAAACAAGTCGTAATTACCTTCAACAATGTTGTCATCATCCACAGCCAAAAAATAATTAGCATTACTTGCACTCGTTTTACACATCCTAATCAAATGCCCTTTTTTATTGCACTTCCGACACGTATAATCGATATAACGACACTTTTCTTTCAAGTGATTTTTGTAACCGCACACTTCACACCGTTGTTGTTTAGACGAATTGTTGTTTCCGTTATTCTGTAATGCATAACGCGTGGACGCAGCGCTGCCACCTCCATTGCCCGCTCTCGACGCGACTGAGGAATTCGCTCCGCCACCGCCGCCGCGATGTAAAGCAAACACCGGCTGGACTGAACCCGTGCCACCTGCCGACGACGACGTTTCGTGACGCGCGGAGTGCAACGCCATACGCGCACAACGTACACTTTGCGCAATCTCTAACGCTTTGTCAAACGTCAACGTTTCGATGTTCTCAGCAAACAATTTCTCTTTTTCCTTAGATGGTTCTAAGCCAAGAACAAAGCGATCTCGAAGTGAAGTATCGAGTTCGGTTTTAAAACCACAATACTGCGCCAAACTTCGCACTCGCGCTGCCCAATCTGTTAACTCTTCTCCTGATCGCTGCTGAGCCAAACTAAACTTTAGCCTTTCACCAAAAGAACTCCTTTTTGACTTGAAATGGGTGTCTAAAGTCGATAGCATTGACTCATATTCCACCTCCTCAACCAGCTTAGGAAACACTAGATCTCTTGCAACGCGGTAAGTATCTTCCACCAGCGCCGTGAGCAACAATGCACGTCGTCTCATGCCCAGTTTATCATTCTCTTGGTTGATATTATTTGCCGCACAAAACTGGGTAAAACGACTTTTGAAAATGCTCCATTCCTGCACGCGATGATCAAAAGTGAGACTGCCACCGAAAATGCCCATCTGAACTGATACTTTTTCCGCCATTTCCACTATGTTGAAATGATACACAACTTCAATAACACGCGTGAGATATTCGTCGCCAAAAATATACTGTTTAAGGATATTTAATTAATTAAAAACGCGGATTGACCAGCAAAGCATTTAATGATCGGCTACAGACTCACTTACCCACATTACAAAAATATAAGATTATTGCATATTACCCGCCGATACCATAATGGGATATTATTCAAGCGTAATGTAGTGCTAATAAATTAATCTCACCAAATGTCTATCCTTAATAAAAGCAATAATAACGAATATTTTATTTTACTAAAAAGAAACTGTATATGTAAGATCTTCATAAACATTACAACCTTGTTGTAGTTTTGCTAAGATTCTTACCCTAAGGAATAGGGACCCTTCGGCAAGCATTCGATCGCTTGACCCTTGCAAGGTACAGAAGAAACCTACAGACGGATCTTTGATTGGGCTTATTTGGATAGAAATTGCTGTAAATGATAATTTGGGATGACATGGGAAACTGGAAGAATTCAAAGCTATGTAAAACAAAGAACGCCAGTGGCATAATACTATTTTTCGTAAAAATCTCTAGTTTGACGAATTTTACGACCCAGCCATCTGCATGTACGAATCTGTTGCGATATTCAGATTTTTTTCCGCAGTAATAAGTGATGTGATGTGAAAACCAAAGTTGTAATAGCAGACGCGGACTTTCTAAGTTTTTTTAAATTCGTACTTTCTGAAATATACATTTACAAAATGAATTTAAATCGACAGTCAACTAAGAGCAAATCATCAAAATTTTGACCAAGCGTTTGAAAAGCTGACAAACAATATGAAACTTAACTAATAATCTTTAATTTCTACACACGACTTCATTACTCCGATTAATGAAAAAAAATTCTTAATTCCATACAAACACGATACAAGTTTGTCCCGCTATCCCGTCTGTCCTATGTCCCTGCTACGCAGGATGTGTTAGTTGTCCCGGCGCTAAGCTGGCTTCCCGACATACCCTCACACTCAGACTCACAGGATGAACACAGAATTGATGATTTATGGCCGCAAGCCTAAATAATATAGCGACGACATAAACCATGTCGTGGTGGTCAGAATATTCCTGCAGTTATGAATTTTCAGCACTCGTCGCACATTTGAATAAATTCCAAATTATGGTCAAGGAATATCGTGTATGATTCAATAGATATAAAAGTCCTAGAGAAAAACAATATTGTTTGAGCTTGAGCTTGTCAAAAGCTTAACCAAAAACTTTTCAAACTATTCTTAGTGAAATTCTGAATAAACATTCCAAATGTTGGAAAATCTGATTGTCGAACAGACGTAGCACGAAAATGCATTGCATGGTACAGAGAGGCACAAGTCTGATTATGAGCAAAATAAATCAATCACAAAAATGATTTTTTCCACTTCTATTTTTGTTTACTTTATTTTTGACAGGACATAAAGATGACAAAAAATGTAGATCTTTTTAAATATAGTAAAAAGGGTCCCAATTCCTCCCCAAATTCAGTTTTTCAATCTTTGCCCATTGCTTTTTTAAATTAACACCGTCCTGTTTTCTCAAGCCTTAGGTAGAAGTCTAGTAATAAAAAAATGGTTCACTCACACTGCCTTGTAGAAGAAGCCTCCTGTACGGAGACAGGAGACAGACAGATGTCTTAGATCAATCCAGCTACCGGTGCGACCAGTTCGTGGCTTGCTCCTGCATACACCACCGACGGAGAAGGGAATTATCATTTTATGTTATAGGAGTTTAGTCTTAACAACATGATTTAAGCTGAAAGGTAGAGAGTAGAGTGAATAGAAACCTTCTAGATAAGTATGTTCCATCTGATAAAAAACCTTTTGCCAAGATGGAATTGACAATATGTTAAATAGTTAAATTTAACCAAACCATCTACCTATCACCTACCCATCAATTTGCTGAAAAACGAACTATCTCAAATTGTTGGCAACGCTGGATAGAAATCTATAAACTGAAAGTCAGACTTCAACACACCGTCCTCCAGCCGCATCTCAACCCCACGTACAATGTGCTTTTATTTGTGTACGACTCAATAAATTCCTAACTTGGCGAGACGTGGCCTGAGCGCGGACGTATTGAAAAACCGGAGACATTGTCTACAGCTCGCCCGAGTCTTTTTGTCACCGATATCTGGCCCACTGTCTGCCTCCACCCGACGACAGCTAGCAAAGACGACTAATCTTTAGGTTAACTTTTTGAGGAGTAATAAGTTTCATATTTGTGATTTGACTTTTATATTTTACATCACATCACACTTCAAACGAATATTATAAATGTACGAGTATGTTGGGATGATTTTTCTGCTTTTACACCTAAACCCATAAAATTAGGAACTAGGAAATAGGAATTAGGTTTATACCCTGGATTAACATATAAGATACTTTTGGCCGTGTGGTGACGGCAGAGTAGAATACATTTGTCACCAACCCCTACTCTTCCCATGGGTGTCGTAAGAGGCGACTTAGGGACTACACATTGAACAGGGAACGGGCAGCAGCGCTCTCTGATACAGTAACCTTTTAATCTGCGATCTCCAACCCGCCTGCCAAGCGTGGAGATTATGGCAAAACCCTCCACTTAAGTGGAGGAGGCTCATAGTCCAGCAGTGGACTGTAACGGGCCGTTTATATTATGTTTTATACTTTTTATGGGAAAAGGCTTATTCCCTCGGGGAAATCTTCCACAACGCAAGCGTACCCACGGGTAAACAGCTATTGCTTGATAAGGAAAAAAAAAATAACTAGAAAAATAAATAAAACGTAAAAGTAAATACTCGTATTCAACAAATAGATGATGCTGCGTTGCTGGGTAAAAAAAAATACTTATAAAATAAAGATCATAAACATTATTTACCAAACCACTACACCGATCATCTAACTACAAAGTAATGTCTTCAAAACTCGGAATCATAAAAGAACTTTAATTAGAGCTTGTACAAATAAACCGTATATCACTTGGAGCAGGAATGGGCTCATTAACGAAATATAATGTAAATTCCGAGATTGCCGACGTCTCCACTAAAAGCAACTTGGTGTTTTCTCGCCGATACCACCCGGCACCCGGCGCCCGACATTACGCGTGTGCACTGATTAAAGAGAAGAAACATCACCTGATATTGTCACCTGATTGTATATGAGAGTGCTGCAAGGTTCAACCTTAGGTCAACATCTCTTTTGAATGTATGTTGATGTACTGTAATTTTAAGTGATGCATCAAATAGAACTGTTATTGAGTAACTACTACACATTTCTTAATCACAAACTTGAAAAGCCAAATGACTTGAGTGTATAGTCTTAGAAAAAGAATATTTTGTCTTGTCAGGGCAAGTATCGTATTGATGGGGCACGTTTAATTTGTTTGATCTATTAGGAAATGTTTTATTCTTTATAACACCAACGATAAAACATACCTATGGATTTTACTCTGAATTTGGTCAGGTCGTAGGTATGGTCCCTGTCTTAGCTTGCGCGAGCGCATGTTTCAGTTAATTAGCGCGCAGACACGCCACGTTCACACTCCCCCGCCCTAAAAGGAGATCTCAGTTAGAGAGCCGAACATCGCCGAGCATTGTCCACCATTGCTGGGCACTAGCAGCTTGATTCACTTCACACTTTTAGAACCAAGTTTAATTTATATTTAGTAAGGCCTCTTCTGTACAGTGGGTGTGCTGTGACCACGGAACATAAAACACTGACGTAATAATGTTACCAGTTTTTATTTTATTATTGTTATTAAGCCTTGACCATCCTATACTGTGCTCATCCTTTATTCCACATTGTTTGCATCTTCATCTCTTTTAGTAACGATAATTGCATTTCTTTTGTTTTTGTTTTTCTGTGATCTATATTAATTCTGTCTGATTAAATTAAGGTTTACATTAAATGAAAGTATGTCTATACTACCATTGTATTTTATAGCACTACTAAGCATTGCCGGGCAGTGCAGCAGTGCAGCAGTGCAGTGCACAACCAGTCCTATTGTTTTATTCGTTTTGTACAGGTTCAGAGGTGTCTGTGACATCGTTCGTTGCGAGATAAAAGTGTTGAACAAACCTGTTACGTGAAGAAAGGCATTAAGAATTTATATTAAAAATATAGAACGTTTCAAAAGTGTTTGACTTTTTCTAAAATTTTTAATTTAAAATCCTTCTTAAGACTGCTATATTGCTAACTTATCTCTAAACACAAAATCACTAAGTTAAGTGATAGATGCTTACACTATTTTAAAGTTTGGTCATAATTTTATTTGTACCAAATTATCATCATCATCACCCACGACCACTGCTGGACATAGGCCTCCCACAGGCTGGGTTAGGTTTTCAACGTGAATGGTCCTGCTTGCATCCACCGGCGGCGGCGGCGGCAGCGGCGGCGCCCCTTGTGGATTGATTTGTACCAAATAATTGTCATTTTTTTAAAGGTATCAGTCTTCCATTCAACATTATTATTATAATTGTACTCCGTCGCATATAATATTTATTCAGTGTATCTTCTATCAAAAGTTTTAATCCAAAACTTCATCAACGCAAAACCATTCACTACTTCTTCCCTCACACACACAAAGAAAATCCACACAAGCAAACGACAAATTAATACTTCACATCCGCTATTTCAATCATACCGGGCTCTTAATTGGCACGTTAATTGCGCTAGAGTCGATATTATCACACTTACATAACGTGCATAGACGGTGACGTAAATAGACGCCAGCAAAAAGGGTTTGGCGTTGAAGGTTGTAAAAAGACTCGCAAATACACAATACTTGGGAGTCTTGAGCTGTATTACTTCATTCCTGGCGCTGCGTCCGCGCAGCGTATGGACGTAGCTATGTCACGTGGAGGGAGAGACAGATTACTCACAATTGGAGGACGGAGAGTAAGGGGATTAAATTAAGATCCTACAACATCAAACTCATATCAGCAATAATAATAATTGCTGATATGAGTTTCCTCATATCCACAAACGTAATTATAAGAAGGAGAAACTCAAATATTACCATACACATATTCCGGCAGTGGACTGTAACGGGCCGTTGATTTGATTTGATTCCAAAACGAAAACAGACTTAGAATGGATATTTAAATAAATCATTGAAATAATCTGCCCGACCAAAGATCGAACCTAAAAATTTCGGTGGAAAAAGCACACTACTTAGTTACCAACAGGTTGTTTCAAATATCGTCACGTTCTTACTTAATTTCTTTAGTGATATAAAATATTGATTCAAGATATTGGTAATCGAATCCGATGTTAAGCCTGATTGACATAAATAGGAACTGTCCAATGAAAACTTTTTATAATTGTTAAAATGATTCCAATGGCAATTTTTAAACCTAGCATTTGTTAGGTTATCTAAAAAGACTCATCGTGGACCAAAGGAACACGCCACTACGGATCACTCTTTAGTTACTCCCACAATCTTTACCTCCTCGACGACATGCGCGCAAAAACGAAGCGAATGCAACCTGGCGAACGGTAGCGAAATAATAAGATCGCACAACAAAATAAAGAAACGTTCAGACAAAAGGAAGCCAGCAATAAGGGCAAAATGCTTAAAGTAACGCGGTGTGGCCTGCTCATTGTCTTCGAGTGGCCAGGAAAGAGAAGGGGCATGCTTGGAGGAGGCATTTTAGTAAATAATACCATGTAAGTTAATCTTTTTAGTTTGTTTTCTTGGGTAGTACATCCTATGAATTTTAAAAACTTTTCAATCAATTTGTATAAAAGTAATTTTATCGTAATCAGGCCATATTAGTTGTTCAGTTTTATAGACGGAGCTACCTGCCACGAAGCAACAATTTACAAGTTACAATTTGATATTCATTGCGTAGCCATTTCGCCTAAACTGTAAGCGCTCTTATTTTATCTCATTGTCTACGCAATGTACATCGAATTTTACTTGTAATTTGTAACTTGTACATTGTGTGTGACAATCAATTATGCTCAAGTTGTTGTCCTTTTTTCCCTAACTAAATGAAAAAGACAAGACGGTCCTAATTGAAGATTTCGAAGATTACCAATAGAATAGCGAGCAATAACAAACAATCCTAACGATGGTGTGCAAACTGCAAACAATAGTACAAACAATAGTACAAACAATAGCAGCTTGGGTCCGAATTCGAGCTCATTCTTTATCTCATTTGTAGGTCTGTCCATTCGTGTCTGGTCATCGTAACTAGTGTCAAAGTTTAAAACTACTTTTAAAAAGTACGGTGATTTAAAATTTCATTGTTTTTGAGTGTATGTATGTATGTAGATTTCTCTGGCACGCTCGACAGGTATCAGAAGACGATCATGTTCTTCTTGCTGTCACTTTCACGGTTTCAGTGGCAGCTTAGGAAGACCATAATTCCAAACAATATTTTTACTGGTGAGAATATTTTTTTTGGTATCCAATCTACAACATAAATTGTCTTATACAGCATGAAATTTACATCGTTTTGTTCCCGCCGTGTAGTGATAGTACCCGTCAAACTGAACAACTTTTCACGAAAAAAAAATTCCTGTGACAAAAAAATTTTTGGTCTCTCCTTACAAAATGGGTCGGTCGGGAGTCTCACTTTGTATGGAGAGGCCAAAAAATTTTTTTTTCGTGAAAAGTTGTTCAGTTTGACGGGTACTATCACTACACGGCGGGAACAAAACGATGTAAATTTCACGGTGTATATTTTATTCGCGTTGGTAGCGTTGATAGCGTTAAAAGTTTAATTTCAGAGTGTCAAACTATCATGAACCAAGAAGTCAAAAAAAAAGGTCAAGATTTTTTATTCGAAATAAGATTTTTACAAATCATTTTTCGACGTCAAAGCTATCATGGATGGTTCACTACCAGTGTACGCTCACTGTGGAGAAGAACACATTACACTCCATTTTTTAAGCAGTCGTGTAAAAATAACAAATGTCTAAATAGGTAATCACCATGATATTATTAATTACAACCGCAAATACCTACAAAATGATTAAATAATTAAGTAATTGCACGCAAAGCTCATTTAATACTAGAAATTTTAGAAAAATATCGTTAATTTTGCCACACAATCAGTAATGCATTATTATCATTATGAAATGCACGCTAATAAATATGGGTAACTATATTATTGAATGACTGTCAGTGATAAAATTTGCTATCGAAACGACGCGCCTTTAATTGTTTTAAAAAATGTTCAATTTAAAACATAACATCATAGGTAAGCCAATTATAACTTACCATTTATAAAACAATTCGCATGTTTCGGGAAACGTAGTGTGGGACGTCCCCCTGCCAGGTGGACTGATGACCTGAGGAAGGTCGCTGGTGGTGGCTAAATGAGGAAAGCGTGAGAGTGATCGTGCGCTTTTGGCGTGCCCTTGAGGAGGAAGCAGTCCAGCAGTGGACTGCAATAGGCTGATTGATATTTATATAAAACAATTTATGTTCATCACTATTTGAGCTCTGGCTAGAGTTGGGCTGCCACATATTCCACCATAGAATATTCTATACTAGTGCAAATTCTACGGACAGAAGAAAGGACATACATATTGGTGTTTTTTTATTTGTTATGACTTTGTGTTTGACCTCCGTATCACCAAAATATTATGACGACGAGGTTGTAGGGTGTGATGAAAATAATTATGGAAGACATTTCTGCATATACTCGTAGTTATCTGAGATAATAAATAATAATGATAGTTTTTTTTTTCTTTTACTAAGTGAAACTAACGGATTGACTGATATAATCATCATCATCATCGTGTGGGTTGTAAGGTCGACAACCGACCTCACAAACCCTGGTGTCAGTGTTATAGAGCCGCCAGGCCGCCTCTGATATATTGAATGATATATGGTATATGTAGTGTAACAATTTTTACATTTTGTTTATATTTTAATGAAGTAGGGTAAATCGTCAATAACTGGCCGCCCACTGGACACATACTGAAATGGATAAACTAAGATTTATATTTATTCCACTCACCCATTTCAAGTAAACTTATCTACTTATCTTACTTATCTTATCTTAGTCAAGTATCATCTTCACCAATTAACGGCTAGTAATGAAAATGCTGGCTAGTAACTAGGTGAAAAGACAAGTAATGTTCAATAAAATATAGGTACCTATATAACTTGTGAAATAAAAAATGATTTCATCTTTAGTACACGTGTTGATTATTTTTTATATTAACTAATTCCCCTGATTTAATAATATGGGTGGTGTCCCGTTATCATTCTAAGTAAGCAAGGTAGTAAAGTAGCCAGTTATTGACGATTTACCCTAATAGGGGATCGGACTACTTTTTTTTTTATTTTATAAATCCAAACTTCTTAGTTTCTGCTATCGAACACTAAAAGAATTTTTTCTTTAAAATTGACCGAGTTATAAGGTTTGAAATTCAAGATTAGACAGAGAGGCACATACCCACTTGTGACGTCATTTGTTAGTAACGCCATATACAAAATCCATACAAAAAATCGTTTTTGAAAGACATAGAGACAGACATATTGAAACTTTAAAAAATCACTGTAAATTCGTTTTTCAACCGATTCTGTTTTTTCTTCGCGAATCGTCTGCTACTAGTCTATATTTTAAAAATAATTCATAAAATATGGTAAATTCATAAAATATAGTGAACAGTCCGATCCCCTATTGAACACAAAATAAAATATTTGTTTCAGTATTCGGACTTCTTCTGGTACTGACCCAGCAATGCATGGCAGGATTAGAAGAAGACTTCACTCTTGAACCCTGTGTGTGCTACCGGAACTACAAAGCCGTCTGCGGCTCCGACCGCAAGATCTACTGGAACCAATGTGTCTTGGACTGCGAGAATAATCAACGATTGGAGAATGGCTTAGACGTCATCACAACAAGGGAGATGGGGTTCTGTTCAAGCTAGTACGTAATAAGAAGTTGAATCTCCATTATATCATGTTTTTTTTTTTCAAATTACCTTTTTCCAAGTAGGTAATACGTTGCATTGGTGACTAACGTTGATATGAGTGTTTCTTAATATAGCGTCGAAGCATAATGAAAAATCATAAACTTTAACACTTGCATAATATTCTCTTGACTTAAATTAAATTAAAAGCACCTAATGCACATTATATTTAAAAAAAGCGGCTAAGTGTAAAATGACTATTTTTGCTGATTATTATTTTATTTCACACTTACTATATTAATTCTGTAACGCGGCGCCATCTCATGTAATATTTTTTACTATAGGGCTAAAAAGTTTGTAAAAATACTATTTTTATTGTAAATAAGCGCCGACTTTCAGATATATTCATTTACTTGTGCTACGAAAATCAAAACAGCTAGAAAACGCAAAAAATAATAATATCTAAAACCAAAAGAAACGCAGTTTATGAGGCTATTACTCTAACCACTGTGATACCTTATAACTTATGTGGTAAAAATTACGTAGTATAGACCATAAAAATTCTATAAAGTAACACCTATAATATTTTAAATATGGTTTTTTTTTTATTAGGTTCACAAACTGAAATGTTACACACCTATAACCTACTTATTATAAAGATCAATTTAAATAACATCGTTCGTGTACATTCTAAACAAGTGAACACAGCTTGCATAAACAATAAATGAATTATGTCCTCGACTAACTAATATAATACTTATACTAAAACTTTAACAATTTTGGATTTAACTGAGGCTAAAGAACTAGAAAATATGTCAAATTTGAACCTGACTCCATTGTAACCAGCTGTCATTCTATACATGGGGCCATATTGACCTATATTGGTTCTAACACAAGGCTGCGAAAAAGTTCTTCTGTTGGCCAGTCTACTACCTGCCCGCGGAATTTCAATTTTTATAGCTTGTAACAGCTCTATAGAGTCTATATATCCATTAACCAACTTATATAAAAATAGAACATCGGCCGATCTCGTGTATGAAGAGATGACACATTATAAAAATTTAGTCTAGGCTCGTATGACACCAGTTTTTTGCATGCGTTATTTGCGTATGCAAGATGGTAAATAAACTTTTTTTGTACACGCTCTATTTTTGAAATATGTACTTGATAGCATGGATTCCAAACTGGGCTTTCATATTCTAGTACACTACGCACAAACAGTTATAAATAGGGATAATGACACCGAGATCCTTAAAAACCCTTAATTGTCTGGTCACAAACCCAGTGAGTCGGTATGATTTCTTAACAATTTCATTTACATGCGTTCTAAAACTCATATCCCCATCCAGATAGACACCGAGATCTTGGATACACGTTACCTGTTTTAGAAATATACCATTAATAGAATATGTGCCAACCAGAGGTGCTCTTTTCCGAGAAAAAATTATAAAAAAGCATTTATCACAATTAAGTTTCATTTCGTTCATCTCGCACCAGAGTTAAACATGATTGATCTGTTCCTGCAGAATAGATATATCGTCAGAACTTTTCACTAATTTATACAGTTTGAGATCATCAGCATACATTTTAAAGTCACATTGAATGCCCTTTGCCAAACTGTCTATATGACAAAGAATAACGGGCCCAGATGTGAACCTTGTGGCACTCCTGAAGGTATTTTTTTATCTGAGACTGAAAGCCACGGATCGAAACCAGTTGTGATCGATTTCTTAGATAAGACTCACACCAGCGGAGTGGAGACCCATGTATTCCACTTTGCTGGATCCTATATATACTATATATTTTAATTATATTATAGAAATTGATGGATAGCACGATTTGGTTTGCTCGTTGAAATGACGCTATAATGTCGCGTCAGGGTACCGCTTAAGCTTAAGTTAGTCAGACGCTTCATTTGATTGACTATCTATTAATTTGCTTGCATATCCGACCAACTTGCTTTGATACGGTATTTTTTTTAAACTTAGCGGTACCCCGACTTGACATTAGCGTCATTTCAACGAGCAAACCAAATCGTGCTATCCATCAATTTCTATAATAAAATTAAAATATATAGGTGTTATTTTATCGAATTTTATGGCTCAACAATAGGTATTACTTTTGACTTTTTAAATTTTTGCTTTTTTTGCTTCGGGGGTTTTTAAATTTTTATTTCATAACTTTTAAACTTTATTACAAATAAATTATGATATATGAGTACAATTATATCTAAAAGGATCACTATCAAATTGGAGAGTATTTTTTAAGAGAGTACTAGTGTGCTGGATATCCTGGCTACAGCATCAGCTCATCGTGTAGCCACCATTGCATTGTATGTAGAATCAAATACCGATCAAAATGAATCCAAACACGACATAGCTGCTATTATTTTTTCAAGAGTGTACTAGAGTGCTGGATATCCTGGCTGCAGCATCAGCTTATCGTGTTGCCACCATTGCATTGTATCTAGAATCAAATAATGATCAAAACTAATCCAAACACGATAAATCGGCTATTATTTTTTCAAGAGTGTAATAGACTGCTGGATATCCTGACTGCAGCATTAGACCAATAATTCTATCATCATGCAAAGTTATATAGCATATATGAGTTTTTCAAATTTTGGGACACACGTACGTTTAAAAGTAAAAAGTAAATACACATTATGCGTCTAAGAACCCTACCGCAGTTACCAAAAGAGCTGATGACCTTGAAACGGATAAACCGATTTTGATGAAACATATCTAAGAACCATCGCTAGAAAACCTGCTTTCAAATAAAAAAAACCGCATCCAAATCGGTTGACCCGTTTAAGAGCTACGGTGCCACAGACAGACACACAGAGCGGTCAAACTTATAACACCCCTCTTTTTGCGTCGGGGATTAAAAAGAATTTGTAGAAAATATATTTGTATTATAAATTAAACTCCAATTCTCGGCTTCCAGATTTATTCCTTTAGTGGTGCTAAAAGAGCTTGCTTTTTACCAAATTTCATGATTTTAGGTCAACGGCAAGTACCCTACAGGTTTCGTGAGTTTTGAAATTTGAAGAAATTTTTAGAGCTCTAAAGAGCCACGCCTTTTCTTAATCATCGTTCTGAATTCAAAACTCAGCAAGTAGCTGGTTTTTTAAACCGGTAATGTGGTATTTTCTAACATCCGTATTTTTTGCGTTTGTTCAGTAACAAAAAAAAAAACAATGTTACAAAAAAAACAAACAAACAAATAACACAAACAATAATAACAAACAATAATAACAAACAATAATAACAAACAATAATAACAAACAATAATAACAAACAATAATAACAAACAA
Organism: Carpatolechia fugitivella; assembly: GCA_951230895.1. Classification (NCBI taxonomy): domain Eukaryota; kingdom Metazoa; phylum Arthropoda; class Insecta; order Lepidoptera; family Gelechiidae; genus Carpatolechia; species Carpatolechia fugitivella. Next base: position 618,727 of record OX579651.1, read on the forward strand.
TAATAACAAACAATAAACACAAACAACAAATATTCAAACACACACAAATTTTGACATATATTTAGGTGATTGGCTATAATCGAAACTAAAGATCCAAAGCAAATACAAGGAGACAATTTTTAACGTCACAGTTATAGGGATGATGCATGGGTAAAGAAAACGAGATTCTCTTTTGTCCTTCAGCACTATTTCTCTGTGGTCAGCACCCTTCCGTCAGGTAATACAAAAATATTAGACACGTGTTTATTGTTTTATCAAATTAACAAAAATACTCACTATAGACTATCTGCCGCCCACCTAAGACCGATCAAAATTGTTGGTGCTTTTCTTCATGATATTTGAAAAGAACAGGCTCTCATGATCTCATAAAGCTACTCTACATCTCATACTCAGTCCATCGAGGACAACACGTTTATAGCAAAATCGTTCACTAGACTTAAATGGTAATTAACGAACATTTTTGGTGATTTTCACTCCTCCATAAAAACTGCTGCGGCGGATTGCGCCCTCTAAGACTCAGCTTTATGAGATCACGAGAGCGTGTTCTTTCCAAATATCAAGAGGAAAAGCAGAAATTTTTATGATATCGGTCTTAGACGGGCGGATAGTCTAAACTACTACGTCACATCACAACTAGGCATAAATTTTACTAAAGCGAGACGTTATACGCTATTTCCACTCGAAATTCTCCAAAAATTTTTGATTACGTGAAAATATAAAAAATACGTATTTAATACTTTTTAATAATCTACCTGATAGACAAAGAAAAAAATTGTCATCGTCCCTATTTTATTCAGAATTTTGCTTCTCACCGATACCAGTCGGTTGATTTATCATATTCCAGCTCAGTCTGGCGCGACGGTTGATTTGTAAAGCCAGCGTGGATCCAGGCGCCGAATATTCGCATATACAGGGTGGTAGCTGGTAGGTGACAAGTTTTCCACTTTCTTTATTCTTGATTCTTTCGGTTTCACTTTCTTTATTCAAGTTGTGCATTGCAGAAACGTTAACGCCCATACACAGTACCACTTTTATGCAAATAAAATAGTTGGATTAAAAAATTAAAGCAATATATTTAGTAAGTAGTAGCAATGTATTATTTACAGGCGCGCATTGATCATACATACAGCGGTCGTTTGTTAGGTGCGTCATAAATAGGAGAAAATAAAAAAAAAACCCTATTTATTTAGTTACACTATTTATTTATTTTGTGGGCGGATTATCTTAGCCATGTTACTAAACACATTTAATAGCTGTAGCCTACGAAGATTATGTCAAGGGTTTGAACCCTGCTCAGGGAAAAAAAATGTATGTTGAGCACTTGTATTTGCCTTGCGTCTAAATGTTACTTATCTACCTACGAGTATATGCATTTCTGTCTAGTTTGCAGTTAGATGGCTGAGTGCGAGATGCCTTTACATTATTATTTTTTTGCTATATGGGTTTGTACACCCTGTATAAATGCATACATCCGTTCACTGCATTACGCACCCAGTGCAACCGCCTTCCCAAATACCTCATTCCACACTATGAGAAAAATCAAACCAGTAAATCTGATATCCGTCAACCTGCATGCTGTTTGTAAACAAAATGCCATGTTTTTTATGATGGATTCTACACTCCTTCACAGCCTCCATGGCGAGTACCAAAAGCAAGCATTCAAGTGAATCAATACTACTTTAGCGCTCACTGCTCTTGTACAAGTACCTACCTGTCTCAGGCACGGTACCGACCCATTCTATAAAGTTCATGTTTATTATTAGTAAAATTGTATATCACAATAAAATCAACATTTATTTACCTATTTTAAGGACCAATTGGAATGGACCGACTTTCATTACTGTAGACAATGTTTGTACAACTTTTTTTTTTTTTTCATCAATATCAGCGGCCCGTTACAGTCCACTGCTGGACTATGAGCCTCCTCCACTTAAGTGGAGGGTTTTGCCATAATCTCCACGCTTGGCAGGCGGGTTGGAGATCGCAGATTGAAAGGTTACTGTATCAGAGAGCGCTGCTGCCCGTTCCCTGTTCAATGTGTAGTCCCTAAGTCGCCTCTTACGACGCCCACGGGAAGAGCAGGGGTTGGCTCGTCCTCTACTCCGCCGTCACCGCGCGGCTTACTTTTTTAGTAGGTACTTATCTTTGTTTATTATCATCTGTGTATGAAGATTATTACTACGGAGGTTCAATTAAAATTATCATCACCCTAATTCAGGATAAGCTCGAGCCCCTTGGTGGGGACTTGTATGAGCGGTTGGTAATAAATACGGAGGTTCCGGGTTCGTATCTCAATGCAGTCAGACACAATTTATTTTTCTTTTTTTCTGTTTTTTAAGAATTGCACGCTGAATCACCTGATTGTCCGAAATAAATGATGATTTCGTGCTTCGGAACATCAAGCCACGAGGCCCCGGGTGCTATCCACGAGCACTGCAGTCGTTACACGAGCCAAGTCAGTGGCCTTTGGTGGTGGTTCTTTAACATGTCCAGGGTTAGTGAGGTCGGTTGTCGACCTTACAATTACAACCCACATAATAAACAAGAAGACGAATCGTAGAGTATTCAGTCCTTCTTCATCTTCTTCATCGTGTGTGTTGTAAGGTTGACAATCGACCTCACGACTCCCTCAGTAGATAATAGCCGGGACCCACAGCTTAACGTGTCCTTCGAAGCTCGATATTATCTTTCTTTTCGGACAGTTAGGTGATTCAGCGTGCAATATCTTAACCAAACTGGGTAAAATCACACAAAAACATTTTTTGTTACAGTATCCCCAACGAGATTTGAACCCGTAACCTCTGTAATAGCAGATGAACGCTCGACCACTAGAACATGCACGATTTAAAAGCAAATTTTAACTCACAAACAAAATCCTTCGACTAAATAATTCCAGAACTACACTATTGATGGATGTAAGGTTCAGCCACCTCAAGTCGTGAATGGGACATCTCTAATCGCACTTCTTTTATTTGCGGACAAAGGGCGCGGACACACGGAGCGGCGCGCGCGCACCTTCGCGGAAGCGCCTAATGAAGATCTTAATTGGGTGTCCGTGTGTGTCCGGCCTTATCGCCTCTGTGCCATGATATACTGCGCTAGCCGGGTGCTTCTAAACGTGTTATCTACCGGAGTGTATACTAAATCATGTGTCTGGAGTATTTAGAGGTAATTCCTAGCCTAGCTGAGACATAACCCTTTCATTTAAACAGTTTTTCCATTTTTTTTAAGCATGTGTGGATGAATAAATGTCTTTGTATTTATTTATTCTGTAGCTGTATGGATGTATGGTAAGAGCGTCATCGGTGGTGTTGTGGTTGAGGCCGCTGTCTTTCATCCGGGAGACGCGGGTTCGATCCCCACCACGTAGCAATGTGTTTTCAAATTTCGAATTCATGTACATACGTTATTCGACGCTCTTAGTTACCGAAGAAAACATCGTGATGAAACCAGCACGCCCCTGCGAAGATGTTCAAATGTTGTGTGTGAAGCCGACTAGCCCGCACTGGGCCGGTGTGGTCGACTATAAAGGCCTAATTGCCCTAGAAGGCTCGAGCCCTTTTGATGGGAACTTACACAACGTGTTAGCAAAATAACGCAAAACCCCCTCGGGTAGTAGCTCACCGCTCAGCTCATGAAACTGAACAACTTACAGAAGTTCCACAAAATCATCACCAACAGCTCATTACGTCCCCACCGAGGGGCTCGAGCCTACTCTGAATTAGGGTAAGGGGAAATTCGAAAACACACTAGTACGTGGTGGGGATCAAACCCGCGTCTCCCGGACGGGAGGCAGCGGCCCTAACCACTAGACCACCGACGACGGTCTCAAAATATAAAAAAAAATACTTTTTTATACAAACTGACCAGCTGATGATCGAGTCAATTTGTATGAAAGTTCTTCATACAAATTCAAAAAGTTGTGGAACAAAAGTGGTTCAGTTTCATGGGTTAACCTACCACCCGAGAGGATTTGCGTTGTTTTGATAACACGTTGTATAATGAGCTGTTGAAAATGAAATGAATAATTTATTAAATGAAATTTATATTTGTATTTGTTATTTAGGCTAATTTATTATTTATTTTATTTTAATGTAATTAATCAAATTTTTATGAACATTTAATTTAAATTATAATTTTAATGTAACTTTGTTTTAAAATTGAATTTTTATCCTATATACCCCATTGTAAATACATAATTATTGTATTGTATTGTTTGTGCAAATATGGGCTAATAAGCCTGAAATAAATATTATTTATTATTATTAACTTAATGTTACATCTCTTAGTTTCGTCATTACATTTTTTTGGGTGAGTTCACTACACAACGTGCTGACTCTGTAGAGAAGAACTCACCCAAGAAACTCCACCCACACCACCAGCATGCATGGATACTCGCGGAGGCTTTAACTGTTGGTGGTGGTAAAATTAGGCCATGCATCGAACCCTCCAACATAAGACACCAATGTGTTTTTGAATTCTTTTATAGGGCTGTAACGCCAAGAACCGACCTCACTAACCCTGGTGTCAGTTCTATGTAGAGCCGCCAAAGGCCAGTGACATGATTTGTAAAACAAGTTATTTCGTAAAGTATAAAGTAATTATTAACTATAGCTTATGAATTGCCTAAAAATATAACAGTGTTAAATAGGTACTTATGAAACAAACACGCCGACCGTTAAAATTATTACAGCCTGTAAAATTCCAACATAATTCACAAACATTTTCAAAACGATTACATTTTTCTACCAGCACGAGGTAGAAACGACAACGAACAACCATCGTACGGCTTATCAGTACTATCGCCAAATAACTATTATTACGATACGTAACGCGAACCCTTTTGTGAATGGGTACCGCATCTGCACCGCACGATAACAAACAAAAAATAAATAACACACGAAAAATAACAAAAACGGCGCACGCGAAACGGCCATTACAAAATAACTCCGGCGTGTAGCAAGTGATTCGATTTACCAACGTAAATAGGAGAAGCGACTGACATAAAATCAATCGGCCGGCACGCGAGGCTTAACACCGAAATAATGTAAATTATTGCTCGTAAAAGTGTCATTTTCGACGTACGCGTGACGTCACGGCACCCGACCCACCCCTCTACCTCAAATCGCAACTTTAACCTGCCCACGTTACGAGCGAATATCGCGAAGAATCGCCGCAAGACGGGAAACATTTTTGCTCCAGCTCCATTATCTTTGTCATCAGCCAGCATTTGCATGTCCAGCATGACCGGACTATTGCAACTCAGCAGGGCCGTCGTCTTCAAGAAAAATGTGAAGCCATCCCAAAGTCCCAAGTTTGTTTCAGACGTCACAGAGCATCAAATTCGAATATTTAAAATAGGACAAAAGCTGTCAGGGCAGTAAACCTCAAACATCGTATCGTATGTGAGGGTGTATTTGTACAAGGCTGCACACAAACGCAAGGAGACGATCATTTACATACGGGACGCGGGGGCGAGGGAGGCGAGCGGGACGACTCACGGGACGCCCGCGACGCCAGGGATACCCCTGTGAGAGACAGAGACCACTATATTATTATCCTGTACTAAAAAAACGAAAAGTGGGCGGGGGATTACATTATAGTAGCGAAAGTAATCGATATTCTGTTTTAGTACGAGGTTGTTAGACCTGCACCGTTGCAGCCTAAATACGTAAGGTGGTTAGGTCACGGAGGGCTTCCAGAGGTGGCGAGCTATTTTTATGCGGGTGGCGCTAAAGAGATTGTGTCTATGAAAGGGAAGGCATTTCCGCGTTTTACGCGCTCCCGAGTTTAAGGGCATCATAAACAATGCTCGTGACATATCAATAAAGCAGCCGCGAAGATTCCATCGAATCTGATCTTAAGAGCGAAAAGCTTGGAAGATTTTTCTTTAGAGATGACACTTTTATGATAAAATAGTGCAAAATAGAGGGTGGCTGTGTTATGGCGAGGGGACATCTTCATTCGTTATTAATACGCGATTCGAAAGGGTCAATGGGGTATCAAAGATGCAGCATTTAGAGTAAATGAGCCGTGGGGTATTTTGCGCATAATTTCACGATGTGCCCTTCAGGGTCCAAGTCCATAACGGACCGGACACCGGCCGAAGATAAACGATTTGATTTTATGTTTCCGTAGGCTCCACAAGCTCGGTTTGAATATTATAATGTTTAGATGATGTACGAACATAGACGTAAGAGTATTTTATAATGTAGATAGTGACAAAAACCATTTACAGCGAGCTCTACAATGCGCTGAACAAACTTTATTTCCATAGCTTTCCAACAGGGAAATTGTAGAGACGACGGGACTTCTTTATCGATAGACTACAACATTTTGAACATTGGATAATTAAATGAAATTAAGAAGATTTCTACATCATTTTTAATTTTGATTAATTTGATAACTTGTTAGATTCCCAGTAATTCTCAAACACATTTTTTTTATCAAAGCACCTTCTTTCTGCTAGGTATTAATACCTATAAGAACGTTTTAATACTCAATTATTTTTTCAGTAGAATAGACGAAATAACCTACTACGCAACAATTGTTATTGTAATTTATCGTTTCACAAATTCTGTGAAAAAGGAAGCTGGCTTTTAGTTCTGCTGTCTATATTTTTTATGTATTTGAACCAAGTTAAATGCTTTATCATTTAATTAAAAAAAAATGCTAGGTAAGGTATCTTATAATGAATATCGACACTTACGTTCTTGAATTTGTCAACTCTACAACATCAAGCCACCCTCAGTTTTTCCTTCAATTTTCCTTTTGTTGCGATCTCCTCACTTAATTGACGGGGAATTTTGATTGGTCCACGCACCTACTCGCCAGCTATATTCCGATGCATCCGGCGGGATTTTCTTTTTCCCATTCTTTTTTTAATTTCTACCAGAGCTTCATTTATTATTCCACTCCTATTTTAATGGCTGTTCGTTATCTCGGCTCTCGATATTATTTTGAACGTAATTGCCGTCTGTTTTCGTAGGATTGTTGACAGAAGTGCCCGTTCTTACAGATTGTTTTTATTGGATATGTGTTTTCAGACCACCTACTGGCGTTTACGCAGATATTCAGTGTGATTTTGAAGGTTTATGGTATTTCATTGTACTTACAGTACCCGTAGTGGTATGAAAAATGGCACTATCCCAAAACCTGTGCCCAATTAATTTGATACAACTAATACATAATAATTTGATAAAATTAATATTTTTATAAAAAACAATCAGATCTATATTTCTCCATCATGAATGTGTTTGAACCAAAGAAATATTGTCAATACTCAATAAGCCATCTATCGACTACAAAAAGAAAGCAAAGTATTGGTGGAGTAACATTTCAATCGACAGCAATTACTCGTCAACGGCGGTACGGCTGAATGCGTATACGCTGTTGAATCAGAAACCCTTTTAACATTACCTACAATGATAGATAACACGCAAAATTTTTACGATCATGCAATATCCATTGCTCTAGTTAATAAAAAACATAATAATACAACATAATCAAAAGCACCAATGGATACAGATTCAGAAGGAATCGTCGCTGATGCAACTGAAGAGGCAGCTGATTACACGGCGCGGCGGACGTATTGACAAAACGCGCGTGCGCCTCCAAACAAATTTCAGAATGGCCGCCCATTCAAACGTCACCGGGCCAGCATTGTACAGTCCGACTGGCTGCAGGAATGGACGATGGGTATTTTTGGTGTCTGTTTCAAGGAACCTGGAAGAGGATATTCACAGTTCATAAGAAACTCTTAGATTCAATGGATAGGTTTAAACATTAAGCCATAAATACATTTTAATTCTTTTTCTGCAAGTGTTTACATGATCCAATTATTTAAAAATTTCGACTAATAATTTAATTCAGGTATCTCTACTATGAGTATGAGTAGTACTCAAGAATACAATATTTATTTACTGTCTTATTAAAACAAACAATCTGAAACAGTAAGTAAGTACCAATCAAAAGGTGAGTTAACCAATTCAATAGTCCGATCATGTTCATAGGCGGTTAGATCATTTCAACAACACAAATCATTAAGGAGTCAACACCACACTCTAGCTACCAAAAATCACACCTCGACATAATCTGATCTCCTGGTAACAGCGTTCCTGGAACTCCCACCGGTGGGCAGGCAATGCCCACTGATGGACGATCCACCAGGCCTGATTAGTGCGCATTAAGATGCCGCGCGCGAGTCGATGGCGCCACCTCAGTGCGGTTCACAAATTGGTGCAACCACTGGATTATCTCAACAATTTGAGCCATGTTAGAGGCCTGTGGCTTCTTAATTCTTAGGTGTAGTGAGGTTGATGGTGGACTTTTTATTTGATATAAATAAGTTTCGATAGAGAACTATTATAAATTAGAATATAATGTAGAGAAGCTAACATAACTTTACAGGCAAAATTTGGCAGGCTATGTATATTACGTAGCTTATTTTTAAATCGCCCTTTAGTGTAATTCATTTGATAGTTAATTGTTCAATCAACGTGTTTCAATCATCTTATAACTTAAGGTTAACTATTTTTTAGTTCACAAAATCTAATAGGTAGTCTCGTGTGCTATCTACTAAATTGATTTATAATAAAACTGTAATTCATTTGTTATTGTGTAAATTAATTTATAAATCTCTTATGATAACAACGCAGAAGCTCTGAGTTGGTTTAAATTCAACATGTTTTGTACCACGTCGTATGGAGCTGCGATTTTTTCCAAGTCCTCTAGACACATTTATAGGCAATACTGGAATTTAGGAGAGATTTTATTGACTTGGCTTTATGTGAATTGGTTTTGCTTTAATCCACTACAAGTGTTCTTTCTTGGTTTATTTTTACTTCGTTACGACTTCGTTTTGTTGAATAATCTTCACATGTTTAATGTTTGTATGTATTCAAACAGTATTTTATTTTGTAACAGGTCTAGCAATAATGTGTAACATCCAGAAATATTTAAGAATTTAAAGCAAAAAACTGCAATGAGATTTAAAAAGTACAGCACGTATTTTTTGCTTAGTTTGTGAACGCCATTATATTACGTCAGTCAAAGAAATTTTAGTTTCAGTAGTCTCTGGCAGAAAATCGAACATCACAAGTCTTCGTCTGCACAAACAAGCCTTCACTCTGCAGATCTAATACCTCTAGTGTCCGCCGTGCATCCCCGCGGGTTCATTAACCTCCCCCTCCCAGCTGTCTCCCCCTCCCCACCAGTACATCTAGCACCCCCTACAGCCGGGCAAATACCTAGACTGCAGGGCTTCGTTATTAAATGGGAGAGTCGTTAAAATCAATTCAGACTGCCATGCGTTTGGAGCACAGGGTAATTTTGAAACGAACATTTTCGTTTTATTGATATTCTAATTCTAACAAATGATAAAAAATGGATGATAAATTGTCAAGAAGTCGTAACTGACACTTCTGCTAACAACCTCGTTATTTTTCGAGAACGTCGACGACTTTAGTAAAGGCTGCATTCAACTCGTTCGCCAACACTGAGAGGAGCACAGACCCTTGTGTTCCCACCAGAACGGTGCCAAAATGGTAATGAAGCCGGCAACTCAAGCACCCAAACAAAAACATGCAAAACGTGAAACGGGAGCCCTTGACACTTCCCTACTTCAAGACTTCATTATGCCCAAACAATGCCTGTTAAAAGTTAGCGGCATGCAGAGCCACGCACACTCCCACACACGCCTGTTTACAAACAACTAATTAGATCCTGTGTGAGTGTTTTTGTTTCTCTTTTCATTGTGTGAGTGCGGCTGCGTGAAGGCTAAGGTAAGGGGCCTCATGGTTGGCGCAGCTCATGTAAAATGCATAAGATACGCTTTCATACTGAGCCTCGCGTCTCTCGTTTGTCTCGGTACGCACAGATGTTGGGTGAAAGCGATTTTTTGCGTGGCCGTGAAAACGTAAGCGCCGAATTTTGGGAGATGTCGACTTTATTCGGGGTGCCATCGTAACCGCCTCGGCTATAAGCGCCGCTACCCTAATTTGGTTAAATTTGTATTGTATTAGGTAAATTCTACTTTGATACTATGGACAAATCTTAGTTCGTAATCATAACAGCTATGTACATTTACAAGCTTTTCATTATTAACGCCTTTTAAGTTACATTATGTCAATACTTTGTTTTCTTATTTCTCACTTCAGCGACTAGTCTTATTCCTTCATTACACTCTAGACCTTTAAGATTTTTTTGTTATTATGTTTTCAAGTCACAAATTAAATGTCCTAATTCTATTTTCTTTTCCACAGTTCCACACACCTCCGACCTAAATAGCAGTGACCTTATTCTGCAAGAGCGGTGCGTGGTGAGCATCTGGAATGAGTTCAGTGACTTCTGTCTCAGATACACCTCCTCGAGTTGAAGTGATGGATTGCTCAAGAATTCTGGATGTAGTCGTTCTCCTGAGACTGTTTCATACGCTTGAACAGGTGGAATTTGTGTGGTAACTTTGAGTTTTATCGTTGTTGAATTATAAGTTCTGGAGTTTTTTTAGATCTTTGTTTTGATTGCTAGATTAATATATACTTATTGCCAAATTATTATATTTTTTCTAGTGGTATTTTCTCAATAAAATATCTTATTTACAACGTAGTAACGTAGTATTTTTAAGCTATTTAATAAAGTATTTGATTGTTTTTCTAAACAACGATTTTATTGTTCTTTGATCGAAGTAAATGACAAAATAATTGTGATGGCAAACAATTTTTCAAATGGATTAGTTTTCTTTTTTTTTATTATTTATAAAAATAATTCTTTTACAGGCACCACATTCTGCTATATCAAATTCAAATAAAAATTGCCGCAGTATCAACGTTACAGATCCTTAAGAATGTGCAACGGCATTTCTTTTAATCTCCATCAATGGCGCGACGCAGGCGCCGGTAATTCCTCCTAATAAGGCAAAATCTAAGATAAGCATCATGGCGGCCATGATTGCCTGGTCAGTTAAACACTTGATTTTCATTCTAAAAACGGAGTTTATGCTCTAAATTCCTGACACGTAAAGAAAATACTTATCTGATTAAAAAAACGTACATAGAACGTACTCCTAGTAAGAAAGAGAGAAACGTGTATGTTTGATAATCTCCATATTTTAATTTTGTAATGTGTATTGCCAAATAGTAGCAGTTAAATTATTTTGGGACACTTTGATGCGTCTGCTAAAGGACAACAAGGACATGTTTTCAGATTGAGAAGGAGACGTGTTTACAGACACTTTTCAAAGATATCATCGACGGGGTTTCCGTAAGTAGGTAGTGGAAATGACCACAACATCAAATTGACGACAAACGTGACACAAATAGCTAAAACGTGAAGGGAAAAGACAGAAAGGCAACCTTTGCCAATACATGTGTCATACACTTGGTATTGTATTTGTGGCAAATGTGTTAGGTCACGATTCAAACAGTAAGAATTTTGTTTGACTGATGTCATGTCAAGAGATATTTAAAAAAAATGAAATTGCAAGCAATTTATTCCCGGTTCTGTGAAGTTGCTTGTCAACTGTACATCCCACACAATGAAGAAGACTATTCCTGATAAAAGCAATTAAAGAGTTATTATACTTAGATAAGAGAACTGAAGAGGTGAAATACGAAATTCTAATAATCTCTAGTTTAGAAAAGGCTTTATTTTAACAGAATTTTATCGACATTAAGTATGCACTTAGTTCTTAAACTTAACATCAATTACAGTAGTCTTTCCAGTACCACGCACTAACGTTGGAGGGAGTGCGAGACATCTGCTTATGTAGCCTCTCCAGAATAGTAATGGCGCTGTGACAATCGCCCGACTTTCCACAGCCGCGGTGCTATCTCCTTCATTTAGTATTCCAGCCAAGTGGCACCCGCCTTACGACCTCCAACGCATTACGCTTGACGCACTTTTTGTTACCTCTTCAACGTCCACTGCTCCTAGTTCAGTATTCACTCCAGATTTATTTCATTTCAAAGAAGGAATTTATGTTGAAATTGTGCTAAAATTAACTGTTTTTATCGTGTAAATCTGGAAAGTCTTTTTCGTCCATCGCCCTCGCACTCAGCCGTCAATAGTCCAACTTGGTGTTATTAAAAATGACCTTTTTTGTTTTACAGATGCTGGCAGAGGTTACGACCTTTGGGAACGTGCAGACAAAGACATAGATATTAAAACTAGGGATGACACTTATTTAGTGAATATTCCACAGGGTACTAACCTACATAGCTTAACGATATACTCGTATTTCAATTAACCTAGATATAACACAATACAATACTGACACCAAGGACACACGTAAAAACTAAATAAAACTAAAATTAAATCAAATGGCAGCCTTATTGCTAAGGTCCAGCCTTGGACACCAAGATACTGATCATATTAAAGCCGACTAAGAAGGACACAGTGCGACTAGCCAAAATAAATCTAGGTTTGGAATAAACGGCGGTCACTCAAGGACTCCGCGAATTATTCAAGCCTTACGTGACTTGACTAAATGCCGAGAGCCTTGAACATAACATTTTGCAGTACCTAAGTCTGCAGTGGCAAAATGACGCAATCAAATTAATTGGACATGTAAACCTTTTACTTGCTAATTGAAAAATAACTTCATTAGAATAACTATGACGTTTTAATATATAGGTATGCATACTACTACTTGCATTCCTATTATTGCCACTTAGCTGTAATCCTGAAACTTGCCATCAAAAAGAAGGAAATAAACAGAGATATAAAATAGGATTCATTAAAAAACTAAAAGTCGCTTTTGAGTAACAAGAATGTTTCAGACTGCAGAATTACAATTTTGTCGCAGTGGGTGACAAAAGAAACCATAGGAAACCATTTGCTTAAGAAAATGTAATATGGGTAGTATAGTCACCACATGCTAACCTAACATAGCTTACATTACTAGAGGCGTCGTTTGTAAGCTACGTAAATGACCTGGTCGGTACTGAGAAATCTACACGGAATGTTACTACGTAGAAATCCTTGAACTACCACACTTACTATACTTACATTAGACATGCTTAAATATTATAACAACTAGGTATAAAGAATATTTGTATTTGTATTATTAGTTATATTTTTTTTATTATAAGTTATGTTGCTCAAGGTGACCAAAGCAAAGACAATTTGCTTCAAGAACGGTTTTTCAGACAGGAGGGACTTTCGATTTGACGATAGAGTAACTCCAGAAACATTATGTCCTTTGCAAAATATACAGCAGCAGTGGCAGCATATTGACTAGTATGAACAAAAGTAGAAGTCGGTCCATCTACTTCAGTATTTTAGTTTATCGATCCATTTTTACAAACTACAATATTATTATCAATTTCTAGTGGGGCGCCCGCGGCTACGCTCGCGTTGTGTATGATTTTCCCGTAGGAATAAGACATTTTTCCGTAAAAAAATCTATGTTTTAATTTAGGGTACAAACTATCTCTATTCCAAATTTCATCTCAATCCGTTCAGTAGTTTTTCCATGAAAGATAACAAACATGAATGGATGGATCCATACTTACAAACTTTCGCGTTTATAATATTAGTAAGGAAAGGATAAGGATAGTAAGAATTATTGACAACACAGATGTGAAAAGGCATTTAGATCTGAATCTTTAATTCAAACCTGACCCTCCATATTTTTTTATTAAAAATCCTTTGTCATTTTTGGATAGGTGCTACAAACGTTTAAAACCACTTTTAATTGAAATGAATTGAGAATCGTAGTTTTAAACATTTATTGTCTCATTAACGATGCACAAAACGTCCTAGCGCGACGCGACGTGATCCATAGCGAAGCAACGCAATCCTACCTGCAGACTGCATCAGCTTGATACAACGATACCAAACATCACGCAGATGACACCGAACCGAACCCAACAGAATCTACCAACAAAATCGGTAAAACTTAAGAGGGCGACGACACCGAGCTCGCACCGCGCGCTCCTGTTCAAATGTATTCAAATATATGCGCGATTAATTCAGCCTGCATAGCCAACGGGACGGTGTTAGTAGTGACGGTCTCACTTTCTACGTCGGATCGATGGGGCCGTGACCTTCGCAATGCCTCTTATTTGGCTGCAGCGAGACTTTTTTTGGGGAAAACTTAGAGATTTTTGGAAATTTCGTACGTTGGTGCTGGAAGGCTGCGCGGAGCTTGTATCGATCGCGCTCGGAGGCCACGAAGACTGAAAACAAGATCATATTGCTGTAGATACTGGTTAATTTGATTTTATAAAGTAGGTATATTCATTATCAAGATAAATGAGATTCAGTTGCACAGTCAATACTTTTAAATAAATTAATAATTAATTTTGGGGAATAATTTTTGGATAATTCCATCGAAATAAACAAATCATGTGACTTTACATATTGACTTTCAAGACAAAAAGATAATTGAAACAAGATCTTCAGTAACTGAAACAGCAAGTCGTGATCTTGCAAAACTTCTTTACAACAACAACATTGTAAGGCTCAACTCTTCATCAACTTTACAACTCTGCTTTAAAGCCTTCAAACTTAAGCCTGTACACTTTCAGTACTTATTACACTTTAAGGACGACGATAAGCTCCATTTTTTATTTTTACGATAATGCACATCATAAACTTCAAGGGTTGCAAACTACAAAGGAACCACTAACTCGTATCAATACATCTCTTTAACGGTTAAAGGCTTTTACAACCAAAGGTTTTCGTTCAAAAGAAGAGATGCCCTTGTGAAACTCCTTTTCAGGTCTCCAAGGAATTTGAGTACGTACTGTTGAAGGCAGTGTAAATAGACATAGGTATAGATGTGTATAACTTCGAGTGCTGGGCGTAAAGGAAGATTGTGCGAGTGTGAGTGCGACGTGACATTGCATGTGGACGAGGGTGTGAGAGTGTGCGTGGAATGCGGTACACAGAAGTACTGGTTGTACAGTTCGTTCGCAATATTAATGGAGGATCATGACGTCACAAAAGCTGTTAATCATGTAAAAGATGGTGTGCTGAAGATACGAATAAAATCAGAGGCAAATAAATTATGAACAGCAATTAAAAAAACAATAGCACGCCTAATGATTTACATTAACAAAACTAAGGATTTTACTAAACATACAACTCTAGCTCAACAGAAATCGTTAATATTTTTACTCAATTAATAGCAAAGAAGTACGATAGACAATATCAAATCAAATCAACGGCCCGTTACAGTCCACTGCTGGACTATGAGCCTCCTCCACTTAAGTGGAGGGTTTTGCCATAATCTCCACGCTTGGCAGGCGGGTTGGAGAATGCAGATTAAAAGGTTACTGTATCAGAGAGCGCTGCTGCCCATTCCCTGTTCAATAATAATACTTCTACTCTGCCGTCACTACATGGCTTCACGATAGACAATATACAAGAGAAAATTATATATTCAGCTAGCTGACCTGACCACTGCGCTCCAGTAATGAAGAGACACCATAAAAAGATTGGGATAGCTAACCTATGATATTGATTTAAAATAAAAACATTCAATTAAAAATATATCTTAGTGACTAGGCTTTCCAGTGCAAAGTCTTAACCGTAAATAAAAGAAAAACAATGAGTTTGTTCAACTTCAGCACTATGTCACTCCGCCTGTACCATAGACCTCACCCACACAGACGCACGCGCGGACGTGCCGTTGTCTTGGCAACGACGCGCACGCGCGGCACCGCCCACCGCCCCCCCTTCCCCTCCCAGACTTAGCTCTGCCAAGTCTATAGACCAAGTAGATCTATTCTGTATGATTGGTCATCGAAAGATAAGCTATAACTGACGCTACTAGGTGAAACTATCCAGATTTTTTCTGTCTGTCAGTTGGGTTCATTACTCGTACGATCTTTTTGTCTTGACGTGACTATGCCTTTTTGTATTCTTTAGTTAAAAAATAACAAGTTTATCGTTTTCTTATCTAATTACATCTTCAGTAAAATATAACCTATTTATTTTTACTCTGATTGCTGGCATCAGAAAGTTGAACCTCTTGATAAAAAGCAAAATTTCTAAAGTACGTTATTTATGTTTAATAGGTACATGTGTTAATTCAAATTTTAAAATGATAAATTAATTTAAAACATGAAAACAACAAATTACTGACGTCTTTGCATTAAAGAGCTAACTGACCTAGTGGAACATAATTTACAATTCTGTACAAGAACATTTTAATACGATGAATGAAATTACAATCTACTAAATAGCCACTGAATAAACAATAATGATTGAACTTGACTGAAGTATCTCATCAACTTTGTAGATAGCATCGGCGAAGAAATCGATACGAAACTAATGATTCAGAACCTGAGACGAGTAAACAAGGTTGACGATAAAAACTATAATGTCCGATGCTTGTACATTTACAAAACACTACTAAGCGTGCAATAATAGACTTCGGAACAACACATAGTGGGAGACAATCTATCCATATTAACGTAAACGCGTCAGTGTAGACAAGGACAAAAGTATAGAATGCCTGCAAAGTAGACAAGGAAGTAGAATGGTCACCCTCACACAACAGACGCACACAAGTGAAAATACGGGAAAACCTGACGCACACGAGGAAAATTGTGACAACTGTGAGAGTGTGGGTGATTTGTAGCTGTGTGATACGGGAAATGGAATGTAGGTATTCGTGAAGCCGACGAACGCAGTTGATAACGATTGTAATGCGCGAGATATGATTCGAACCTCGCTCATAGGTGTGCCTATAGGTGGTATATGTATGTATGTTGTAACGGAAGGGTACACGACAAGGTGGTATATTCTACATGACAAGAACTTAGGAATAATTATTCACTCGGTCGTGTAGAAGAGCTGGAGCAGATAATAAATATAATACGTAGGAGTTTCTATTTATTGGTGCAAAATCATAACGTAGAAAAGCATTTTATAGTGATATACCTAATCAGACTTAAAAACAATTAAATTTACAAGGCTTAACAAACAGCCAGACATAAAGAGCTAGCTGTATTGTGAAACTCAAAACAGTTAAGATAGAGTGCGAAAGATAGTTTTAAAACGTGGTAGGTATTGAAGAATACATATACAAAACTATTCCCACTAGTTGACTAACTGTAGAGTTCAAATCTTTCTCTAATATTTACACCGAGTTCCGTATCCTGAAATAAGATTTGCTCTAAAAATAAGGTAATCTGTATTTTTTCCTTATTAGAATACAAGTTGACTTGAGTGTCAAAATTTAGAGAGTATTCAGTGAAATTAGACTTATTAGACTCTAAATACATGTTAAGACAAAATCACTTCTAGATAACCTTCATAATGGACTTTTGTTTGTATTTTACAAGAAAATAATGGAGCAAAAAAAAAATTTTGTGTCTCATAATTTGGGCTATAAATCACATAATTTTTGTTATTGGAAGATGCTATTTTATATTCCTAAAAAGGGTAAGATCACTTTGCACTTGACAATCACCAAATGGAAAATATTAATTAGTACGGGAAAGCCTGGAAATTCGCTGCTACCGAATTTGAATAGGATTAAGAACATTGCGTGGGCTGGGGGAGCAGTGAGGTGTGCATTTGTGAATAAGGGTATCAAAGGACTATGATTGGATTCTCAAGACGAAAAGTGCTACTTAGAAATATTGTTGTGTAGAGAATCCTCATTTAAAAAAATACAATTAATGATGTTATACATTTTGTATGGCCTAGGTTAAATGTCAGTCTTCAAAATGTTATCATCTTGACTGTATCATTTACGGTTCTAGTTACCTTACTACTAAAGCTTGTATCTATCTAAATTACTTCTGAATGCACTAAAACTGCCATAGTAAGCTTCATGTATGGTACATACTTAATAACGCTTTTCATCTGTAGCAATAGTGTTATTAGGAATGTAAAATTTAACTAGACAAATTTTATTAATGAATTGCTTCTTCATCATACATTTTTTTGTGTATAAAATAAAGTTTCTGCTTTCGTAATCTATCTATGTAAGTTATTCTATGCTAATACAGTAAACCAAATCCAAAAATAAATCCGTGTAGAGTAAACTCTACGTGGTCATCAAAATCTCGTTGATATTTCACATCAAAAAGATATAAAAATGTTCTACAAGAATCTTCGCGAATTGCATAATTTTCCGTATGAATGAACAAAGTGCACGTTTGAGCCCAGACAAGCACTGGAGTAAAAATAAACACCAAACAAACTTTTATTAAAACGTCTACGCGCTCCTACGTGGCCCGCGTGAAAATCACTTCAATAAGTTTCTTGCTAAAAACGAGATTGGTAGCGCCATCTGTTATCGAGTAGCGGAACTACCATGCTAGCTGTTACATGCTGGAGGTTCAAGTTATTGTTGCGTAAATTTTGTAATTATTACCTTTTCAAAATAAAATGACTTCTTTTTGAAAATAACATTTTTATTACATTGTGTAATGCCACCGCACTACTCAAAGTTCGTAGCGGTTCACGGAACAAATGAATTCAAATGACCTTGCTTCATTAATGCCACATAAATAATACATGAACCCATTATCATTGTATAGTTTAGTTTTTTCACAGTGTTTACGAACTCAAGAATCAACAATTCAGCGCATGTCATAACTTTCCGTTTCAATCGCTATTATTTTAAATTTTCTAACATTAATTTGCAATTCATAGTGAGCATCGTTGTTAGGTCTGTTGTTAAAAATGTATAATATTAACTTGTATTTATTATAATGTAATTTGATACTAATTGTTTAAATGCTTACTGTATTTTTGCCAACGTTTTTTTTAAATTGATTTAGTTTTTTTTATGATGAACAGGTTTCCGGCTGATACAGTTCTAATAATGATTGTTATTTAATATATTTTGAGAACATTATTATTGAATGCCATACCTAGCTGTTTACGCTATTCACGATAGCACAACTAGGATGATTAAGAATGAATACATAAGTAATCTGGTACCAATTTTTATTATTTACTTAGTTTTTAAGAAAAATTGCTGTGCCCTGCCGGGTCCATAATTTGATACCAATATGTAAACCTACGATCTTTTTATACCATATGGTGTGCAATAAAAGATTTGAATTTGAATTTATACTTATAATTTAACCCTTAATATTATGGGGCTTACGAAATAAAAATGATACAAGTGTGTTTATTACAAAAAAACCTATAAAGCTTTATATTACAAGCAGCAAGCAAGCTTTAGCTTTATTTTGCTTTGCTCACCTCTAATTTTGTTAAAAACCTTTAAACGAGTTACATAATTTATTATTTCGCTATTGTGCGAGCGATCCTAAGTTGTTTATAAGTCCGTACTTAAACTGAACTCACTCCAGCCTTCTGCGAAACTCCACCAGCAGGCAAAAACCTTCTCAAACACTCTTAAAATTAAGTTTTTGGACCAGATTAATACTAAAACTTTACAAATATCATGTAAAACACTCACATCATTATGTTTTTTGCTGAAAGACCAAATAATAGGTCCTTTACTTCACCATAAAAAAAACTTTTTCTTTATGATTTACAACAACATTGATCAATCCGTTAATGTAAGCTCAATAATATTCCTTCCATTGAGGGGCTCGAGCCTACCCTGAATTAGGATGACCAAGTCATAGTCGACCGCGTTGGCTCAATGTGGGTTGGTTGACTTCAGGAATTTAGAGTTGAGTAAAAAGTAAATATTTTATAATATAGAAGGATGACTCAGGTGAATTTAAAGTAACTTCTTTTTAATTTAGAATTTCGAAAGTTATGAAACAAAAGTTTATCAAGCTGCGTTATTTAACCAACAAGTTGTATATAAAACAGTAGCCAGAGCCAGCGACTTGGCAATATTTTTCTTTGCTTCTATTATATAGGTATGTTTTTAAATGTTATGACTGTAGAGTCGGTATGTCTGTGGTATGGTAATACTATCATGTCAGTTTAGTAAAAGTACAACGTTCCATGTACCTACTCATATTATTGTGTTGTCATGTCAGTGATGAGGGCGATGCATGTGCCTTTGCAGTACTTACAGCCAACAGCACACCAAGTTACACCTTTGACTTTAATATGAAAAAGACTAAAAGTTTACCGAAATTACATGAATAGTTTATTAACTTTTGGATGTTATAGGTACATCTCTTAGTTTCGTCATTAATATTTGTTTGTGTGAGTTCACTTCACAATATGCGGAATCGTCAACCATTTTTTTTTATTTTACTTTCTTTTTTGCTGCGACAGTACCATTAATGTCGTTTGTGGACAACCGTTATTGGCTTATCATTTATTTTAAATAGTTACTTAAACTGTGCTTTATATCAAGCTGTTGTTGTCCCTAATCTATAGGTATACATATAGTATATAAAAATGAACCCCAATTACTCCTGGTCACGCTATAACTTGAGAACGGCTTTGACGATTTCATTCATCTTTTTTTTAATGTTTTCTAATACTTCGTGAAGGTTCATTCATAAAAAAAATAAGAAAATTGCACAGGGTATGAGTAGGGTAGGTGTAGGGTAGATGTTGGGAAAAATGGCAGGACAACATCTACCGGGTCAGCTAGTAATAAAATGAAAATAATAATCGTGGACCGGCTCACAAAATGCAGCTCACGGTCCGTCATACGTGAAGTTATGCCTTTAGCTGCAATATCAGAATAACTATAAGGCTATTGTAGACTACGTTTAGATTTTGTCGAGCGTACTAATATTGGGAGGGGGGGAAACGCATACGCATTGTTTTGTTTCCCGCCGATTTGCGTGCGGCGCCAACCGTGAAATGAACAAAAATAACCACCTACACACGACGCATTATCTACTACATACCTGCCATATAATATGGTACGCACCTATAATTATGTGCAGTTATTATGTGTCGCTATCGCTATATCTTTGTCGCGTTCAACTTGCATGACAAGATTATGTACCTTAATTCTCCTTTTGGTCATTTTCTTGGAAAGTCAATTTACAGGAACATCATATTCGTTTCAAGTCTATTTCTAGAGACGTCATTATCTAGGTAACTCATCTCCCAAATGGGTCAATTTCGAGAAAAAATAAAAATTGTTACAATTTATATAACAACGACGCTATGTGTTTTAAAAACATCTTGTGTTTTATCCTATAAGTTATAATAATTTGTATCGATAGAAATCAGAGTTGAAGAACTATTCTTTTTTCTTTTAATTCTAAATTATTTCAAAAATATTTGTGAATTACATTGTTTCATAGCTGAACAAAATCTTTTCTTTTTATCTCGTGATAACAAACAGCTTATTACGAAAAATTTCAATGTCAAAGTTCACTTTAAATTCTTTGATCTGACAACCAACTTCTTTTCTGCGTAAAATAAGAACAAATTAAAATATACTTTCACCTTTTAAGTATGGTTACAATTTAATTATTCCTGTTGAAAAGTACATCTGGTCTATTTCAGAACTATGGCAAAATACTCATAACTTGCGGATTAGCACACCTAACCTAACCAAACCTTATCTATGTTCTTAATTCTCCTTCTTATTGAGCTTTTGTATAATATACAATTAATATTATTAACTGACCTAATTTTTCTCTAATTTTTATGTAGATTTGTCATTTTTGCATACCTAACCAAACCCAAGTGTTCCTAATTTCGCCTTATTTCCAAGCTTCTGTATGTTATTGACCTAAATTTACAGTTACACAAGCTAGGTATTCCATTTCACATCACATCCCTCCATCACACGTGTAGCGAGCGCCGAGCTGGAATGTCTATCCAAACCTAATCTAGTTAGACAAGTGTGTTCGGAGACGCTCGTTGCTCGGCACATAACTAAATGAGCTAACAATACGCTGTCAGCCTGTATGCTTTGAGTAATTGCGACAAATAGATATACGAGTACCTACTAACTAGTATTACCTTTAATATTTGAATTCTTTATATATTTAATAGAAAAGTACTAAAGATACGATTCCTCTGGAGTTTCTTCTGGCCGTTCTTCTCCACAGCGACTTCTGTTACTTTTCTTTCACTATTACTTTTGTTCCATAACTTTTCAGAGGTTTTTTTTTATTGAAATTGACTCGATCAGCCATTCAGTTGTTATGAAAAGTATTTTTTTTTTTTTTACAAAAGTTCTAGAGTTAAAGTTGTTTAGATTAAAATACTGAGGCCATAGATTGCGTTACTGATTTAGTTTATGAAATTCTGTAGATTTGCAAGGTAACATAAATAAACACAATCACTACTTCTACTACCAGGATTTTTTGAATCTGTTGAATTAATTCCTAGTCTGTCAATATCTGCCAAAGCGGGAATCGAACCCCCGAACTCTGAAGTCAACCACTTTATAAGTGATGTCAACGAATCAACTTACACTGAATAAAAATATTTTGTTACTAAAAGTTTTTTCGTTTTGTTTTTAATTACTTTTCTATTAAAGATCTTTTACCTATTACGAAACCTGCAATAGGCTTCAGATAAATTAACACTGAGTATTATAAGTAATCTATTATGTAAACATGAAATCAAAGCTGCATTATGTACCTATAGAGGTACATAATGTACATACATAGGTATGTACAAATAGTCCAATTTGTGTCATCGCTAGCGTGAAATGAACTCGCCTGGTCTCGCCTGAATAAGCGCCAAGTGGGGGGACATACCAGGGTTTGTGGGATCACTGGCTTGACCATGACAGAAATACATGGATCTATCTGATATTATAATAGACTAATATGTAAATATTATAATTTCACATCGGCCAGCTTAAAATCCATTTACAGGGAGGACACTGTCGAAAAGACATTACGACATAGGGTTTCATTCAACAGATGCAAGCACACTGCGATTGTGGCGCACCATCACAAGGTAAGGAACTGTTAGCTGTACTACAAGGGAATACTTGAATATGGTGACTGGCGTCCGATCAACAAGTCTCACATCTGGCGACCAAAATTAATAAGTTGGTTGTTGATGCGAAAAGTAAGAAGAATTACTCACTCATAAACTTTACTCAACTTTATTTCTGATCGTAGAAAAATTTATATCACATAATAGATATAAAATTTTTAAATTCCCTAAAAATAATAACTGTCGCCGGTTTTTTAGTTAAGTTCTTTTTGAACCACAGTCCAATCAATAACATTATTTATATTTCCTCTTAAATTTACCTATATTTATAATTCCTGACACAACTTCCAAGCTATAAAGCTATAATCACCGACAATTTCCACACCTAACAGATTTGCCTACGCACTCCACCGTGTCAAACGCCTTCGATAAATCACTCTATAATGTATACAGACGCTGTTTGAGTGTAACAGGGAGTTAGACAACCCGGGAGCAGTTTCGTCGCCTTTAAAGGAACTCTTAGTTTCTCCAGTATTGATTTACTGTGTTCATTGACGCGTAACACGCGTATTGTCGGTCGGTGATTGGCTAATAGCAGTATGTAACGCGGTGCGGTGCAGCGAGACGAAAAATTGAAACTGCTTGTTGCTATGTACGCGTTTATTGCCAATTTTGTGTCAGTGTAATTGTGGTCAAATTTCACTGTAATAAATTCGGACTACCCATGATTTCCTTGTTGGACAATTTTGTAAACAATATATTGTTTTGTATTATATCGTATAGTCATCAAAAACAGCCAAGGGAATATTTTCAGCAGCCGAAAGATACAAATACAAAATAATATACTTTATTGACACCAAAAACATAAAACACACAGAACAAGATAATTGAAACAATGAAGGTCATCAGGTGACCTTGTCGCTAGGGTAGCAATCTCATCCAGGCAACCTTAGGATGCAGGAAAACAATATTTAAAAGTTAAAGCGCAGCGGGTTGGTGGCTAAAAATATAATAAACTAAATACAAATAATAAGTTACTTAGCACTACATAAAATACTTAGATCATCATTACATAGACTAGAATATAATAAAAATATATAATTATAATATTATAAGCTAATATATATTATATCTACTATATTAGGAGAAAATAGATGACAATACTCTAGGAAAAACGCTTTGACTCTCGCTTTGAAAGTTTTTGGCGTAGGAGCGCGTCTTATAGACTCGGGAAGATTGTTCCATACGCGGACAGCTTGGAGAGTGAAGGATTTTGAATAAATTACATCAATAGGATACTTGTATCAAAGTATTTAAATTTTCTTTTAGATATAGCTTCTCGTAGGTCTTTGTTCATCTTCATACATTTTCTAACCCATCATCCTCTTTGACCAATTCTAACTACGAGTCATCATATTTTTTTACCAACATTCAACGGTCAAATATTTTTTTCACCTCTCCACCTCGGAAAGTAGGCTTTTAATGCCCGAAAACAGGGTCGAAAATAACTTATTCATTTCTAGACATGCAAACCATTCTCATGTCTAGAGAGAAGAATTAGTTTGAATTTCGAACATTATCTTACACAGGAAAAAAGTTTTCATATATCCGCGCGTAAAATAATTGACGTACGCCTTATTTTTTTTTATTGGGTGTGTTCCGAGTCAAACTGTTAGCGATCAGAAAACCAAAAGATTGTATGGGTTTCGCCTGCCTTTGAGTGCGCTAAAATCTATTTAAGCGCGTCTCGGAACGCAGGGATAGGTTTTCATACAATTTTGGAACGTACCCTAAAAAATTATAACCTAAAAGTATGTTTATTGTTTTGTTTCTTATTAACGTATCCTATTGACAAGTATCCTATTCAAAATTTAAAAGAATTATGATAAAATACAATAATTTAATCACAATTTATAGAATTATATCTAAAATAAGAGAACTCTTGTACATTTTTAAGTACTAATATTTACGTAGGTAAGTAAATAGTTAAATGATTTCCTTGCCGGAACAGGTGAAAAATAATGTGTTGGGTTTGAGAGGAATCTTATTCTCACCTCGAACCTTAGAATCCCTCGCGAGCTTCAGGAGTCTAGTTTTAGAAACACTCGCTACGATCGTACATTACAGACTCCTTCGCATGCTCTGGATTCAATATCAGTTCTCTGAGGAAAAATCAACATTCCTCTCTTACCTAACAAATAACTATTATTGATAAAAATCACGTCACTACGAAAAATGCGTAACGCAAGAATGCTAATGCGATGTGGACTATGCGTGCACGCACCTTTCGCGTTTATTACAATTAGCAAAAACTACATCAATATGCGGTTTTTACACCTCTGCTGGATTTTGTTAATTGATCGATTTGAATAATGGTATAATAAGTTAGCGCTTTAATTTGTGATGCTCAATTTCGCAACAGTCTCTTATTTGCATCAAAAGTAATATAATAAAACCAATAATCGTACCTATGAATTATTTATTTTTTATTCTCAAGTTGTAATAATAGGAGTCGTTTCGATTGTTGAGCTATAAATAAGTAGTGAGTTATTTAATTAGGATAATTAAGTTGTTAGTTAAATTGATTATTTTTCTATAATTATTAAAGCATTCAGTTCTAATCACGAAGTTCCGGGTTTGAAACCCGATGAAGACACTTTGGTCAAAATAAAATAACTTTGTGAGACGAGAGGATCTACAGAAAATAGTAATTACATTAATCTTGGCCCGCGGGTCAGTAGTGGTTGTGGGCCCCTTGGCCCGAAGGCCCCATGTCAGATACCTTTTTGCGGCTCCATGGCTCTGACAACAGGGTTTGTAATGTCAGTTCGACCTTACAGCAGCTCTGTGGAAATAACGATTAAAAATGGTTAAAAATTAAGAACAGCATAAGTTGATTGATTGATTGATGGCAACGTCTCAGCCAGGTCAAGCCTGATCCCGTCAAATGGGCACACCAGGGGGCGCAATGTTGGTAAGAAGGGACACGCTCAGGGATGGGAGAGGCCGATCAGCTAACCGCAACCGGCTGACCACAACCGACCGACGACGACGTAGAAATATGGTTTTAAAAGCTATTTTAACCCTCCCATTATGCCATTGTTTCCTTCCATGTGAACTGACTAGCTTGGCTTCCGGTCCGACCTCCCATTGGTAGACACATCCTGCCATATTACCCCACAATACACTCTACTGGTAAATTTTAACCGTTTGGGGTAAAAGCACAATGTTTATTGAGAAATATGAGCTTGATATGGGCGGGTACGGAAATTACTTACGACATATTAAATTGTCTCTTTAATCTTCACATAGAAAATACAGAAAATAGTTCCCACAACTATAAACAACTAGAGTCACTCAATATGCATAAGAATTAAAGAAATTTTTACTCATTTTTGTACAACTAAGTTTTGATTCAGGTAAATAAAAATCAGCAAGTCAATTTATTATTAATAATAATATTGTCATCGCCTCAGCCAAAATAAATACATCCCCCCCCTGCTGGAAGGAACCCTAAAATAACCGGCCTTGCAATCCAAAGTCAAAAGTCAAAATTATTTCTTTCCATAGGATGTTATTACATCACTTAGGTCCGTCATTACATTTTTTTGTGTGAGTTCACTAACACAATGGTGGAATCTGTGGAGAAGAGCTCACCGAAGAAACTCCACAGTCGTCGCATCTTTTGCGTTTCCTTTTTTAAATAAAATATTGTCAATTACAAAATTAATGCTTATTATGTACCGAAAAAGCCTGCTACTCAAACAATCTATTCCCATGGACATCTGTCCTCTAAGTAATCAGATATCCTAACTTGTTTCCAGCCGCAAAATAAAATTTTTAATGAAATCATTTTCAAATAAATTAAAAATAAAGAAGTGACTTTAAACTTAAATAAATTCTGCTAAGTCCATTCTGGCTTTTATCTAAACGATAGGCGACTACAAAAATAGTAGTCGGTCGGGTATGAAACCAGGGCTGCACTAGTGAAAACACCCGGGCGCGCTCGCGTTATCGTGCGGGTGTTATTTCACCGCGCTCCCGGCTGCGCAAATACTAGCTCACCACAAATATACATCCACACTGCACATAGAGTATACAACGCAGAGGTTGTACAGCCTAATTGTAAGTTAACAGTGAAATTTTACAATCATTAGACGTTATTATTAGCCCGTTCGTTTTCCTGTGTATTCTTCTCTACAAAAACTCAACAGGGATCGTATCTTCTGCTTTTTTGTTTGCCAAAGTAGGTATTCTTGATACATACAGTTTATAGGTTCTGACAATTAATACACCATACTATAGGTGGAAAAATTGACACACAGTTGCAGACAGCTTGTAGAACTGATGGCAATGTGCAGATAGGTGGACCCCCGCAAGTTGGACCATTGATAATATAGTGAAAATCACGGAAAGAATATTTTTTTTTTTTTTTTTGACGGTGATCTAATGCTTGTGTCGCAAAATCGACGTATCAAGCGTAACCGGACTTTTGGGGGAGCGGAAGGCTCTTACCCCTAGAATACGGAAAGAAGTGGATGTGGACTTCGAAGGAATAATCGAATGTGAACTAAGATTACTTTGCGGGAGGTTTTTATTTAGCGGAGAACGTCTTTCAAAATCTAGGTGGTGACGAAGCATTACATAATCTACAGAAGTGCCCCTCTATATCTCCTAATCTATGTGTGTCGGGTCGTCAGGATCCTCGATTCGGCAGGATTCATGCGATTACCGGCCAGGTGGCTGTTCCCACGGCATTCATCCGACACGGCACGGCACCCGGTCTCTGCCAGCTCCAACTCCTCACATGGCACCTCCCAAAATCACCATCAACATACATCACTGCTTTACTACTGAAGTAACACGAAAGGTAAGGATGCCACGCAGCAATGAATGTCAAATTTAAGTGATTTTGTGGGTGTAAGCTTGATCCGGATTGCCCGAATCCGGTTAATTGTATTCACGCATACCCGGATTTATCAACTATTATTTTAATACCTCAATATACTCGTTGGTTCCAATTTACATTTTGGATTGTTGTGGTGTTTATTTAAAATTGAAATGTATTTATTTTGTTTGATAGGGTTTTTTGTTAGTTTTAAAATATAACGTGTGTATGTAGCATTTTTGTATTTTTAAATGCACCTTTATCGGATTCCCTACAATTACATAGAATTAAGAATTTAATCTGTCAGTGGACTTTAACAGGCTGATGATGAAGAATTTAATCAGTTCGAAAGAGTGTTTTAAGTGCAAAGATATTATATCTAAATCTGACCTAATTCGAATCTTTTTTACTGATCCTAAGCATTGAACAATTTTTTTTTATTTCAACTGAGGTAACATCACTTAAAACATTTCATAGCTTATGACATTTTTTCTAGGTGCTATTGCACGATCCGCAGCCGATACAAGTATCTTTTGGTATTTGAGTACAGCTTTTTGAAGTTGATAATGATTAAATAAATTCTTTGTTTATTTTAAATTTTGAAATTAATTTTGTTTGAGTTTTTTTTTTATTTTTTAGAATGGAATTAAATGATGGTGATATTAAAATGTGAGTATCATAGAATCCTAATAAGTACTTGTGTTAACAAGCTCAGCGTTTCCCAATAGGTCGGAATACTCCGAGCACCGAAGTCAAACACCAATTAATTTGGCACAAACCCAAACCGTATCTCGAGAGAATTATCCTCTTTTTAGGGATCCGTGGAGCTAAGGAGAAACCCTAAATCGTTCTATCTTGACCTCTTAATACTGGCAAATGCTTACTCACTAATTGAGCAATATAAAAGGAATGTTTATGGGATAGTAAAAGGGTAAAATGCAACAAAATTCAAGGGTAACTTTTTGCATGATTTTTCATGAATTACTTTTTTTAAATTATTTTTTTATTATACTTTTCATTTCATTTTATTCACGTTTGTTTAGGTCTAGCTACATGAAATTGTACAAACGAGCGAAAAAATACTCACCAACCAGTATAAGTATTATATGCAGAGGAAGAAATCCTCTACAACTAGTACAAACGTGAGACCTCGAGCTGAATCGATGTGCAGACCGCGAGCTGAGAATTTCGTCATTTTGATATATTTTGCAAATGAATCTATTTTTCTGAGCAGGCCATGGTCACAGCAGCGTTGCGCCGTTAATCGCTACCATTCAGTTGAGGCGTCAAACTTACTACATACTGCCACTACAGAACCACAGTTCCAAGTCCTCACTCGCCCTTGCAGTATATCTTTATCTCTCCGCGCACAACCCTAGATTCGGCTCACGTCGACCACTGCGAGTAATTCGTAAGTAATTTGCAGTTCCTCGTTGCATTCGGAAGACCAACCCCAGATGGAGGATTGATAACGCATAGGGAAAGTCTCTTTATATGTAATTGAGAATAGAACTCTAATACGGGTTTATGTGTGAGGATTTTCCGTTACTCTTTTGTCCTACTGCCTGGCCCAGCCGTAGGACAGCTTACTCCTCACTTCATCTCACATCTCTATTTTCATGTTATAAGCACTCTTTTTCCTATCGTATGGCTTGTAAAGTCGACAACCGGCCTCAAAAATCCTGGTGCGCGCGCGCTGACTTTACAGTCAAATATTATTTGTCAGCAGATGCTAACCGTAAATTATTTTTTATTTGTTTCTCTGCTTTTTCATCAAACCCAGGAACTTTACTTTCCATAATGATTTAATCAAAACATAATAAAAAAGCTAATTTCATTTTCTTATTCTCAATCGGTCGCTAAGTTTTACATTCACACATTAGTAGCTTGAAGCCATGCGGATGTCTAGATATTTTCCATCCGGTTTTTGTCTGCCTGCTAGCCGCTACAATGTTTCCCAAGCGTGCGCCCGCGCCGGTAATTGCGCTCGGTTTTTTGCCACCCGTCATTCTGTCACGGCCACCACTATAAATATTGCTATCGACAGCTCACAGCTACTGGGCAGACGATTCTAATAATGGAAATAAATTAAAATGTTAGAGATAAAATGTATAGAATATTTCATGATTAAGTTCACAAAAGCAGGTTTAATTTTTAAAGCTAAATAACTGTTTCTAAGAAACTTATTTATTTTTTATTTCAAATATATTTAAAAAGTTTAACTGAAATAGATATAAAGAAATTATCTTAAAACTAATGTTTTATTTAGTAATGGTTGACAAATAGAGGGTTCGTTATTATATTTAGGAGTTTCTTCTAGTTTATTTCCTTTTTGCATTGGATATTTTAGACTTCCAGACGTGACCTATAAAGTTTCAATGCCCTTTTTTTAAACCCTTTTTCTTCAAGTTCATTAAGGCTAATCAAAGTGCGTAATTACAAAATGCTTATCATAAAGTCCAGTTTTTATTTCCAGTTTTTATTTCGATGAAATTAAAAAAACCGAAGATAAATATAATAAGGCTCGCAATCAATAAGGCAGTAATAATTGTATTTTTCCCAACAAGTACGTGAATCAGGTCCCACTGCTTGATAGCCAGTTTCCTGAACACCAGGCTATTGGTCATAAATTCTGTCATTTTAATATCAATTTAGAAATTTATTCCAGCAGTTCTTGTAAGTTCTTGCTGTGGGTGTGTTTCTATTGGATATTTACGTCCAACACTTTTATGGAAGGCGTTTTGAAATAACTCTTGCGCAGTTGAGAAAAAATAAATAAAATATATTTTTTCATGGTTTTATATTTAAATTGTGCACATGTACAAGGTTAGGCTAATATCATAAATGCCTTTACGCTTAAAGTACTCGACAGATTTGGATTGGAGATAGTTTATTTTTGGATTTACACATAGTATACTTTTTACGGGAAAAAGTCTCATTCCCACGGGAAAATCTTACACAACGCGATCAGAGCCGCAGAGCATATAACTTGTTTGGAACCTTAAAAATATATAGGTATATCATACATGTCTACTAAAACATTTTAAAAACTTAACTTTCCCCAAGGAACATAAAGTTAAAAGTTAACAGAGAAAATTAGCCTTCTTTACACCTTTATAACAACATACATTTAATTAACTCAAAAATCATAAATTTAATTAACTAACTTGTGTTAGTGAACTCACCCAAAAAAATGTAATGACGGATCTAAGTGATGTAATAACATCCTATGGAAATAAATTAATTTGACTTTGACTTTAACTTTGACTTTTAAAATTTAAAAATACTTTTATTTTTGTAAATCTGACACATAGCATGTTGCGAGGCTTCCCAGTAAGTAGTCAAGGACACTTGTAGTGGGATGGAATGCCTCGCTCTTCCATCTTAAGGTAACATAGTAAAAGATTATTACAAAAATTTAAGACTTAGTTAATTAAATCTTAATATTAAGTTTCTTAGGAGGTGATTAACATAATAGACTTGAAACATTAAACACATTTTTAGTTTATGTGTGAAACATATATTATAACAAGTGAGAGTTGAAGTGTTAGTGAATGTTTAGGAGGGGTGTAAATGAATAAGTAGTGTCATAATATATACCATAATTATACATACACACAAAAAGAAGAAAAAGAGCCAAATAAATAAATAAATAACCATGTGATAAGCTGTTTTGAGAAAAGCTGCTGCACCAACACTTGGAAATTTTCAAAATTCAGTTTGGTTCGGTGGACTCACACCACAATGATCCTACCTGGATCCAAACCTTGTAAGCCTTTACCGTTCACAACATAAGTCTAAAAAAGTACATTCATAGAGTTGACCGTCGCCGTAAATCGTGTGTTATTTTCCCATTACATATAAAAAGGAACACAATAACTACGGTGACCCCTTCCCATAGCACCGAGCATGACGCGGCGTCGCCACACACCAAAACATTCCAAAAACCAACTCAATCACAACGACATAGAGCATGTAATGTAGCCCATACGGCGTCAACTCGTGCGCAGGCCACGCACCGCTCGGAAGGAAACGCGATTGCAGTAAGATACATGCATTTGCATGCATTAGCATCGGTAATGCGGCCTGCCACGGTCAGCGGGCATCTGTTGCGGCCGTTGTGGGGTTTTGGTCCAATTTTTATTGAAATTACCTGGAGTTATTAAATTATTGGCTTTGGGGGCAGTCGGCGGTGAAATTGAATATTTTTTAAGGAACCGGAAAACCGGACAAATTTTTACATTTTCATAAATTTTTACACTTTGGGTAAAAGTATAGATTTTAACTTTCTGTGGCAGCAAAATCAAAATTATCAAAAACAACTCGAAAATTTGAGTCTTTGCGATATGCAATTTTCGTTAATTTTCAAGATACACGACTGATAGGTTTTAAATGTATCGTTTAAAAAAATTATGTGTATTACAGTAAGTTAAGCTACTAAACGTTTTTTAACCTATGACCTGGTGAATGCTTAACCTTCATAATTGTATGTTTGTTATCCTAACCAGGTAAATGTCTATGAATACTCAGGTCAAAAAATTGTTAGTTGCATGTATTTATAATTTTTAATCAACACCAACCAACTTTTTTCCACCTACGATACACTTCATAAAGAATATGCGACAGGTCACGAAAACATGTCACTCCGTTTTGTTTTATTTTCTTTCGGGTTTTTATTTAGGTTTTCTCTATTCAATAAATGTTACTTTTACTGTTCCTCAGTATATTATTTTGCGATGTTTTCAAAATGTTCCCGTAAATTTCACCGGTAAAAAATCGAAACATATTCGTTTATTCGTGTTAAACTTATATAATATTGATAACAATTCAAATGTAGAAAAAGATAGACAAGAGCACTGTAGTAGTCATAAATTCATAATGATAATGCATATCATTTACCTCTCGATTTTAGTACTAGTAATAAAATTGGTATATCCACTTAATTATTAAATAAACTCTACGAACAAAAAAATACCAAAATTTGACAAAATTTACTTTAATTTTATTATGTATTATATTTACAGCTCATTAACAAAATACACATAACAACATCTAAGTAAGGTAGATACATATTTCGACATTAAACCCTTATCACATCATTACATCAAAAAGTTTTTCTAATATTTTTCCGCCATTTTGCCAGTCAGTTATTAACAGCTATTACTGTATTTTCCATGGCGTCGGCGGCGTCACCCGACATGGTGGCTAATTACCAACACTACGCCTATTTTGTGCCACTTTTATATTAGAACAACTACCACTATGCTAGGGGCTAGAGGGGCAGAAATAATTACAAACGCGACAATATTTTTCACGTGTAATGTATGTACAAAGTAGAACAAAAGATTTGATAGGGTTGACGTTCTATTTCCAATACAAAAAAACTAAATTGTGTAAACCAAATTGTTCTTTATAATCAGCTCAAAGGGATCAGGCCGAAGGGCTCAAGCCTACCCGGGAGGTCAAGTAATGTGAGTTGGTCGACTTCACACATCACTTTTGAATTTCTTCGCAGGCGTGTGCAGATTTTGTCACAATGTTTTTCTTTAAACGTATACATAAATTCGAAATTCATTGAAATTTCTAAATCTTAAATTTACACAATATGACTAGCATTCATAACTATTTACACTAGTGGCCCAGCAGCCGCCACGGAGCTGCCGAGCACCACACGAAGAATGTTGTAGAGGATAATAATATAAGGTGCGGCAAAAAAAAAAAAAACGGCTCAGTCCGAAGAAAAAATATTTATGTATTTATATATTATAAAACTGGAAAAATTGTAACAAGGATAAGCTTTTCACTGTTGGAGATGGGTCTTGAAGTAAAGGATTTGACAGAAAAAAGGCAAAATCGAAACGTAAGAAATCTAAATTTGAAAATGAATTTAAAAAGAAAGATAAAACTGCCAGCAAGAAAGGTTGCCAGTCATAAAACAGGAAAGAGGACGAATGCCTGTAACGACAGGACTACCAAGAAACACCGAAATAAAAACGGTGAAGATACCATAGAGCAAATGTTTCCACAATCAAAAACTATTCAATACGAAACTGTACCGAGCGAGTATCTCAAACCACGAACAAACAGTCCAGTATCGTATGAGAGCCTCAGTTTGTTCATTTGGCGTTCGTTACGAGTCTCCCTCCCTCGGTTCGCACGGTCGTTACATGGCGCCATGCATATGCATGAGCAACCGAAAAGCCCATATGCCGACCACGGGGTTTTTCTTCGGTTTCCGATATGCCGTTTATGGGGGTCAACTTAGATTGGACTGATATATGAGTAGGTTTGGGTCCTCAATTGGTTAGGTTAGGGTAATTGACATTGAGAGAGCATTTGAGTTAAGTATCTAGAGGAAAGAAAAGTCTGTTGCGACGATTTTCGTTTCGTTTTGCACGATGAACAAGAAGAATACTATAATCCGTATTTAAATGTATATTTAGGTTCTTTTAAATAGTTCAAATAAAACTTTCGTTATCTTTTTTTACCACCTTTCACTTTTTTTCGCTAGAGTTGACCGTATCACACATATCACTTATCACATCACATCACAATAGTTATAAAATTTAATGTGAAAATATATTTGGATGTTTAGATGTTTGGATGTTTGTTCCGCTTTCACGTCTAAACTGCTGATTAGATTGGGATAAAATTTAGAATGGAGATAGTTTGTACTCTGGATTAATACACAGGATACTTTTTACGGGGAAAAGTATTATTCCTAAAATCTTACATAACGTGAGCGTAGCCGCAGGTGGACCGGTAGTTTTTTTTATATTTTGTCTCTAATTTTATTTTAAATAGATACCTAATTCCTTCTGGTTATTTTGTATTACGTAACTTGACATTGAATGGCAAACATAGAATCATTTACTACCAAACAATCTGAGATCCGATCACTTTGTACATAATTCTACTTTCATATTGTTATCTGTTTGTATTTGTGTGCAATAAAGTATATTTCGTTCATTCAATCATTTGTGATTAAATACATTATACTACATATTGTATGTATTACATTTGGCATCCATACCTTTTTAAACATACATTTTTTGCAGAAAGTATCGAGTGTTAACTTTTTAATTTCTCTACAAACGCTTCACTAACTCATCAGTCATCATCATCAATCATCACTATTTTTTGTGCTATAATGTCTATGCTCCAGTATTCTTCACTTTTTATAGCTTTCACTGGAAAGGTGTGATAACGCGATCAAGATCTAATTGGCGGCCATTACAGCCCGGGGCAAGACGCAACTCCTGCGCACAAGTCGGGCAAAATACCTGTTATCGAATGCGAAAAAAAATATGAAAGCCAGATAGTTGATGAGTGGAATTTGTAACACAATCATGTACAAGATTAAAATAGGAATACGACTGGGTGGCTGCAAACGTCGTGTCGGCATTCAGTAAGACAAATAAAAAAAAACTTGTAGTTTGGTACTTGTTGATTTGTCAAAATTGACATTAGGATCATTATCTTTTTCAGACTACATTAACCCATTGGTGGGTGGGTATTGTCGACCAACCTGTACTGGGCCAGCGTGGTCGACTAAGGCCTAATCGCCCTAATTCAGGGTAGGCTCGAGCCCCTCGGTGGGGACGTATATGAGCTGTTGATGATGGGTGGGTATAGGCCTCATATCCTGGTTCATTGTACCATCCATTATCTAGACATGAGGACACGCAAATAGACAAACTATAGGTACTTTTGGTAGTGCTAGTTTTTTTTTTCTGGCAGTTAGCTAATCAGTAGCTGTAGTGAAAAACATTGTTATGTAATTCGAAGTAGTCACTAGAAGTAGCCGTGTGGTGACGGCAGAGTAGAATACATTTGTCACCAACCCCTACTCTTCCCGTGGGTGTCGTAAGAGGCGACTTACACACATTGAACAGGGAACGGGCAGCAGCGCTCTCTGATACAGTAACCTTTTAATCTGCGATCTCCAACCCGCCTGCCAAGCGTGGAGATTATGGCAAAACCAAACACTTAAGTGGAGAAGGCTCATAGTCCAGCAGTGGACTGTAACGGGCCGTTGATGATGTTGACTAGAACTAGGGAGGAGTACAAACCACTGCTTCAGTATATGTACAGTATGTAAGTGGAGAAGGCTCATAGTCCAGCAGTGGACTGTAACGGGCCGTTGATGATGTTGACTAGAACTAGGGAGGAGTACAAATCACTGCTTCAGTATATGTACAGTATGTAAGTGGAGAAGGCTCATAGTCCAGCAGTGGACTGTAACGGGCCGTTGATGATGTTGACTAGAACTAGGGAGGAGTACAAATCACTGCTTCAGTATATGTACAGTATGTAAGGTTTTTGATTATATGAAATTTTGAATAATGGTTTTGTAATTAAAAAGCAAATTTTTTTTACTTCGAGGAAACGATTACTTAGCGAAGTAGTTAAGCAAAGAACTGAGGTTGATGTAAATCAGTCAATATATTTAGGTATGTGTGTGGGTGTATGTGTATGTATGTTATAGTTTGTGTTGTGGCGTAAAAATTATAAATGTGTCTTTCTTTCTTTCTTTCAATGTAGGCTAGAGCCCCTCGGTGGGGACGTGTTAAACGCTGATAATAAGAAGAAATTGTTTAATGTCTTAAAATCACGATTAATACAGTTTACATTGAGATAGTATGCGTTCAGTGAAGAATATTAAGAAATCAAAAATCAATTATTCATTTTGAGCGCACTACGACGAATACGTCATTTGCTTCTATTATAAGCTGCTATGTAAAACTGTGTTAACAGCCTACCGACACGTCAACGTAAACTTTTTGGCTCGAAAATAAACTCTATTACTATGATAGACATACAACTGATAGATGCATGTAGCCGCAACTTTACTGACTGTACTGACAAGCTTTTTCTTTTCACTTTATATTTTGCGATGTATTTAAAACGGAATATCACCTTTTTATAAGGATCGTAATACAAAAATTTGTTTTATTAGTAGATTACCAGCTATTATTATGGTAATAAAGGATGTTTTGTAAACACTGAATAAACTAGTAGTATAAATCTAATTTATAAAATTTGCATAGTAATTACTAGTAGATTATTGTAATTAAAACCAATTACTGTATAATATGCAACTTGTATGCGGTTGATTCGTTTAAAAACTAGTTAGCTAGATATTTATGATAACATTAATTCACACCTAAACTTTAAACGTTCGTTCGTTATATTAAAACTAAACTAAATGGTAAAATTATGATTACTTTTGATTATTAACTATTAGAAACTAATAGTTTTTTCAAAATGTCAACCATTTTATTAGTTTGTTTCAGAATCATGCCTTCTAGCGCCATCTGTTGTCGGATAGCTGAAAGTGTCGTAATTATTAAAACATTATTTTGTTGTCGGCTTTGACACTCATTGTTGTTAACTCTTCTTTTTATCACGCAAGTTATTGGCTAATCTGCCATAAAAGGAACAGAATAGATTTTTATATTCAACAAAAAAGTTGATAATGGCAATATTGGAACTTGCTACTTGCTACTAACCAGTATTATCGCAGTTTAATGACTAATCGGTCAAAACAGTTTTAATAACATTTTAATTAAATACTCGTATCTGTAATTAGTTTTTTAACCAATCAACCGCGTAGCCCACTTAGATATGCACCATTTTCTAGCAAGCGAAAACGTTAGACCATGACAAAGCACATTACAATTGTAATTCAGATATGGTGCGAGAAAGTCTCGGTCTAGACGGACAGACAGACGGACTTTCTACCACGTGTGACAGGGGGCGGTGATTGTTACGCGATTTGAACAAGTATCATAAGAAGTTATAAAAAATTATGTCACTGGAAATTACTGGGTAAGTTGGGTTGATTGAAAGACTGACAAATGATTTACTAACAAATCTTTACATTAAATGTTCAAACTAAACCAATAAGAAAAAAAAGAAGTTATAGAAGTAGATTCTGGAAACCTCGATTCCAGTTTTCTCACTAAGGGGGATAATTAAGGGGGAATTTAAGACATTATGTTTAGGATTCCACTTTTCCCCCAAAGGGGACTTTCGGGAGGGATATCTGGAATAACCCTACAACTTAATACTAATAAAATAAGGTAAAATTAGAAATCATATCGTCATTAGGTATAATACTTTTCAATTATTCATTGGTTAAATCTTAGTTTTATTGGGCAAAAGGTACTAAAAAGGACTATAAAATGTTTGTTAATCTAAATTAATTATTAAGATGATAAAATAAACCTGAGTTTAAGTTTGGATTTTTCATTTTTTACATAAGTATACCCCCGGTGGGTTTTTCATTTGAAACATATTAAGCAGACAAACAAAAATAATGTAAAAATCCATTTGAGACAATTAGTCATAACAAATAAATTGAAAATCTTGGAATTTATTCATTCAAGACTAAGTCAAAGCTTTCCATTGTTCTATGTTCTATAATTTCAAGCCTGAAGTCTTTCCATTTATAATAAAAAACCCCTAATCTAGGCCCAGCTGGCCAGTGACCGTTGGACAACGTAACAAGTAAAAAAGTAAAAACAACGGTAAAACGCGATCGATGTGCGTCTAATTTTATTCTCCTGCCCAGTGGTCATGAAATGAATGCAAATTTATGCGCGTACGCACGTCGCGGCCGATCTGCGTGCGGCTATCGGGGCCCATCGACGATGGAGATGATCATAATCATTTTATTAAATGGTGAACTTGTAGGGGCTGGTACTGTGTGACAGTTAAAAGCCTCGACCTTTATGCTAGGGAAATGGACTTATCCTGATCCGCTTTAGGGAAGACTTAAAATTTAAATTAAGGCAATATAAAAACAAATTATTTGGCCAAATACAAGAAAATTAAAACAAACTCTTATTTGTACAAACATTAAAAGCAGATTTTTAATCAATAATATTTTTTGAAGATCAAACTTACTTACTTACTTCGCAAGTGGCCCTTGGCCTCCGAGACGAGAACACGCCAAAATTGAACTACGTGTTTCATTTTCATCAAGATCATGATAACATTCATTTCAAAACTCAATGAGCAGTATTTGTTTCAGTCAAACTTCTATTATTGAAATACTTAATGTGTATTTAAAAAAATATAACACCACTCACGTACTTCATCTACTTTATAATCATCATCCACTGCTTAACGTATAGACCGTGTTTCCCATAGCGAGTAACTCAACCCAATCTTCGACTGTTTTCCTTCCATCAGTATTTTAACTACTTACTTCATATCAGAAATCTTGTTATGAGAGTATCACATACAAAAACCAAACATGAGATTGTTTTCGGTCAAACCGTTACTGCCGTCACGGTCCACGTAGTATTTACGTTCCGAGGTTCCTATAAGGCATGTACCAAGATATCTGACGATAATACGTTTGGACACTTTGGACTGACAGGCGCCAAGATAAGGTCCCAAATGTCTTGAGGCTTTAGGAATTGTTATAGGTAGTTTCCGGAATTTTAAAAGAAAAATACGTTTAGACACCATTTTTTTACAACAGAATATAAGTCGTAATGTACAATTATTGTAACTTTCTCTATCTTGATTGATTTTTTAACTGATATAGTTTACCACAGAATCGATACCACTGTTTGATGTGTCTCGATGCACAAACACATTTATATCTTCATGTTGGGTAAAAGTGTTTTCAGTAATTAGCCTGAGTTTTAGCTGAAATCCTATTCATACTGTTTACAGTTATCCTTTAGGATATGGGTATGATAATGTGATTATAGTTCTGTTATATTTATTATGTAATATATATTAAAAAATGCAAAATCTTTATTTACATTAACCAAAGTAGGTACCTTTGAAAACTAAAGGTTGGAGTCTCCTATTAAGCAATCAATTAACCTGTGTCAGGTATAAAATATAATATATTATGCTAGGCAAGTCGAAGCTGTGATTAAAATCATAACAATATTTCATTGAAGTATCCTCTCAGTGGTAAACAAACATGTTGTGATTTTCCATTTAAACATCCGAATGAATTTATCGAAAAGTTTTACACTTCAGATTGAGAGGTGGAGTTTTTTAATTAAATCTCTGGGCGTCCATTGTTTTTTCCATTATTGTAATTATCATATCCACAGGTTCCGTGTGGGCTTCGTTGAGGAACTTTTCAATTTGGCTGCGACGAGGAATATTTATCAGAATCAACGGAAAAATTAATAAAAATCTGGGCAAGCGCGGCGTGGTCGATGCATTAAGGGTTCTTGCCAAGCGGAAATGATAGAAGATGGAAAGAAAAATGAGTATATATTTTTGGACATAGGTATGGATTCATTTACTGTCACGTTTAATTATTATTTTGTAAGCCTAATAATTTATAAAGCAAGTAAACTGAAAACACTGTAATTTCATCAAAGGCGAAACGAGCATTTGGAAATATCAAAAGCAAACAAATGGAGAAATAAGAAATAAACAAGAAAATATACACTGAAAATTTAATAATAAATAAAAAATTAAAATAAGTATATGGTCACGTAAGTTGTTCTTTTTCAACTACTGACTCGTAAAGCAAAAAATTATGACTTTTGTCGTGAGAACCCCAAAATCAGAGAATTAAAACGAGGGAGAGTGGACAGACAAACAGAAAGTTTTAAAAATTACAGTAATATATTCAAATTGATAAAATGTGCCGTCGTCTCGAGCTGTCAATTCACCCAGCGTTGAGTAACGCGAACTTTTGAGTCATTATGGAAATGCTCCCTTACTTTTTAGTACTTTTTTAATTATATGGTTAAGGTGGGTAGGTGGGCTTTTCTTTGTATTTTTCTTTGTGGATTCATTGTTTCTTATCGCAATCCCAAAACTTCAATGATCTGTTAGTTTGTGGTTATGTTTATTTTCAAATAGTTAACCCTCAGCCCCCAAATCCGCCACTGTTACTTACACAAAATAATCAAACTACAAATATATTTTATCTGAAATTTATTAAAACATGTAGGAAAGATCAACAGGTCAGCTTTTTTTTCTCCAGCCTAAACTGTAACACTGTTGGGCAAAGTCCTCACCTTTTTTCTTCCATCATCATTGATCTTGTGCCAGGGACTCCCGATCATTTTCGAAAGTGTCGAGATTGTCTCTCCATTGTTTTCGAGGTTTAAGTATGCTAAGGCCTCCTCATATTTATATTATTTAGAACAGATTATAAGATTGGTTATACTAAGAATTATTGTTTTATTTTTCAATATAATAATTAATTTTATTATATCTTGCCACAATATAATACATTTTATACTATGAAATATCAACCACGTATATTAAAAATATACTTTTGAGCTTTTGTAATTTCTACCAAGCTTCTACTCAAATATTATGTAAAGTACGGCTACTCGACACCAGAGCGCGCTTTCCCCCTGCAGGGCGCGCGGTGCGGTGGAGCCACATCGCCTCAGCCTGGCTCAATTAGCATAGCCTTTGATTTCCGGCTTTTTGTTAAATCTTCTTAATTTTCTGTGATGTTGCCAGCATAGAACAATTTTGATAGAACAGAAATATTTAAAAAATATTTTTTATTTGTGCGTTCATACAAAAGATATCAACGGGTGTATCTAACACATTAATTTATTTAAAAATAAATATCACTTGTTCTTATTCCTATACAAAATTGATTCACCAATATTTTTTATTTTCTTAGACCTATGTACTTGTTACGAGTATAATTTGTACACCAAAGTAGTATAGCGCGTCACAAATAAAATTATACTTACAGTTGGGTAACAACATCCGTGGACTTACAGTTGGGTAACAACATCCGTGGACTTACAGTTGGGTAACAACATCCGTGGACTTTTTAGTTTCTGTTTTATTTCGATTTATTTTAGCGGGACTTAAATACAGTTTCTGAGTTGTACATTAAACATCAAAAGCAATCACAGTATTCTATTTTCATTCACTACGTTCATTGCAAAAAAAAAACAAATTTCAACGGAACTTCAATTTTGAGTTCAGAAAATCAGCCAGTTTAGCCAATTGGCAACACCGGAAACTGCCCTAAATTTTCGGAAGCTTTTTGTAAGTAACGAAATGCAAATACTGGGACATTAGCGTGTAAAAGATAAGAAATGGGATTATACGACTTAATGTGGAGGTTCGGGGAGGGGGGGTTCAACTTTGGAAGTAATTAGTTGCAGACAGTACCGTGATTTCTACCATAGATATATCTTTCAATGATTAGTACCGTGATAAAAAACGCAAAACAACAACCGAACAATTGAACATCATTTTTTTATTCATAAACGTTGCCAGAATTGCATAAAATGTTCGCAAAATATATATTTATTTCAAATCGTTGTTGTGATAGAAGTCAGGACATACATCGCGAATTTTCTTTTTCTTCATTGCTATTCAGCAGCTTCACTTTGCCATTTAAATCTTTATAATAAATCTTTATTGGCTAAAAACAAACAAAGTTAACAATAGTTGCACACTGATCCCCACACTAGGATTCCCTGTGTTGTGGGATATCAGCCTCTTCCCGTTGGATGTGAACATTTATATTCAGGTACAGATTCGAAGCTTCTTCTGATGAAAAGTGTCATATAGGCTAGTCTAAAACATGCCTTTACTCACTCTCGCCTTCAAAACCGCCTATAAAAAAAAAGAAAAAATAACATTATTATCTACCACAAATACTCGTAAAATATTCCCTGGCTTTCCTTTCAAACAAACAAATCTAACATTACCGATCCTATTTACTAATAGATTCCCTTCCGACCACATCAATAGC
Source organism: Carpatolechia fugitivella (assembly GCA_951230895.1). NCBI lineage: Eukaryota > Metazoa > Arthropoda > Insecta > Lepidoptera > Gelechiidae > Carpatolechia > Carpatolechia fugitivella. Next base: position 661,110 of record OX579651.1, read on the forward strand.
ATTATACTACAATAAACAAAAACACGCGCGAGTCAATAGTCGATATATTACTGGAGCTATCCGTCTTGGTCGGAACTAGACAAGCTTTTCCCCCGACTCGCCTCGTTACTATGCACCCACTGGCCACCGGCTAGCACCGCCAAATATACACAATTTATAGATTCTGAATGTTGTCGCGGACAGGGACGGACTTGCTTTGTTTTTGACTCATGACAGCAACTTGGTTCCAATCGAGTAGCGAGAGAAACAAATGCCTTTTGAAAATCTTTTGAGACTTCTCAGATATTTCTTGTCATTATTTTCATGCCATTTGAAAATCTTTTCTCTTAATACAAAAGTCCTAAAGGCCTACTCTAGCTTACAAAACTGTGAAAAACATACTTTTATAAAAACTTTATTATAAAATCAAAATCAAAAATTATTTATTTTCATAAGATTTTTATTACATCACTTAGATCCGTCACTACATTTTTATAGATAAGGGTTTTTTTCAACTGGTTAAATATCAGTTTAGCGCAGGTGACCGTTTTGCTTCCGCTTTCCGTATAAGATTTCCACAATGGTTTATTTGGTAACCGAGTGACATTTGTACCTTCCATTTTTGAACTGAACATTTTAGTGACGTCGCTGGTGTCCAACTACAATATAGAAATAAAAATATAGAAATATCTTTATTGCATCTTAACATTTTTCATAAACAATAGTCTGCGGCCAGGACCATCCTAGTAAGTATACAATGTTACTTGTGTCAGGTGGCCCCGCAAATTATAGATTAGAAATAGTTGATATTTTGACAAGGGCGCTTTGTTGTATTTTTATGGCGAGGGCGTTATTTTGAATCCAGAGAGGAGCAAAGGATCCGGCCCTGTTCACTCGTCTACACTGACTGGAGTCCGAGCGTCCCTCTGCCCGTTATATTTTATTGTTATTACCATACTTTTATTTTATCAACGCGTTTTTCCTAGTTATTGATAACGGAGGGGTACTCGACCGCTCTATCGCCCAGTTGGGAAGGATTGCATCTCACGAAGATTAAATTTCCATAGAATGGTTGAATGGTAATTTTCCTTTTCTTTCAATTTGCAAGTGATGGATTACGGTACGAAGGTAATTTACTGTAATATTAAATAAAGAATGTAACTTTTTAGACCATAGCGTAAAATTTATTTATTATGTTCTCTCAGCTTTTATTTTTTCACAACAAAAGTCATTCTTTCTAGAATGGATCCAGGCTTTAGTCTTTTGTTATAAAAAACAATATTTAATTTAAACTTAACTTTTAAAACAGTGTTAATATTAGGTTTTTTGGTCGGTCTTATGTGCTACGCAACTAAATGACATGCTACGGCGTAGCAACCGTAGCAATCTTAACCGCTACAACGTAGAACGTGAATGATCTACCTTACTCAATCTAATTCGTATAGCCTAACAAAAATACAAAATACCAACTTGAAAATTGTCCTCACTTGTAGCTGTTATTTATTTATTTTGAACTGGAGTGCCCTTTGAAGATGCTCGTAGCTTTTGAAATGAAAATATTTTCTCCTACTTTTCTTAACACTCAGATCGTCCCCCGCCTTTGACCGTTCGTCCGAAACATCCGGCTACTGACGTGCAAAGCGCTTTTTTATTTATTTATGACTTCTGTCAAAGATGACATTATTTTTTCTTTAGATATTATTTTACTCCTGCGTCTTTTCAGGGAATAATGTTACGCATCCGGTGTAGGAAACATATGATACATACATACGATGCATCAAATCTGACTAGGTTAGCGTATAATATTTTTGGCTATGGCTATAGTTTACAAACATACATCATAGATCAGATGAAAAGTTTGTTTCTGACACTTTCAGGAAATCGTTGACGACTTTTTAATAAGTATCATTATTTTGTTTCTTCATTAATTTCTGCGGAAGTAGTCCATGACATAGGATCAATAAATCTAACAGAAGGATTTCACACAATTATAATATTATGATGACGACTTTTTCACCAATATTAATTTTTAAATCTCTCGGTAAGAAAGAAAGAAAAGAAAGAAAGAAAAAAAAAACATTTATTGACCAAATAGAGTAGTAATCTGATTAAAATTATAAATTAAACCTCATTTATTTGGCCAAAAGGAGAAAGCTCAGCTGGGTGCTGGTTCAGGCCGAGATGGCACTGCGCGCAGCGCTGTTTTTCAGCCTTACCCTGACTCTCTATGGTTATGGGCGAGAGATGAGAAATGGAGAGGAGGTTGCAACATTTGAACATTTCAGAATGATTAGAAACAAATACTAAAAAATAGGTAGCGAACATCAAACCACGACCACATTTAGTAGGTAGCAGGAAGGGAATCTTCTCCGTCTTATCTCATTCTTCCCCGGCGTCTGCTCCCGAACAGCTCATTAGCGCCGCCATCAGTATACATAATTAATATACCGGGAAACGGACACGGAAGATATCGGGATTGTGGGGAATATACTTAGAGAAGAATATAAGAAAGTTATTGCAACATACTGTTTGGAATGTACTCGTTGGTTAGCTTTGTTTTGTTTGATTCAAAGATTTTTGCAAAGAAATGTTCCTTTGTATTTTTCAAGGAATTACATTCAAGTAGCGGTTTTTCTTGTACCTATAATTTCATAGCAACTATACACGATAGACTTTTTGATTTACGCAAGTTGGCTAAAAAATTGCGTTAATTATAGTAGTATATACCAACTTGTTCATCATCAACAGCTCGTACACGTCCCCATCGAGGGGCTCGAGCCTACACTGAATAGGTGATTCACACACAATCATTGAATTTATTCGCAGGCTGAGTCGCAGGAGTGTGCAGGTTTCATCACGATGTTTTCCTTCACCGTAAGAGCGTCGAATAAACGTACATATGAATTCAAGTCAAAAAAGCAAAATGACAAGTAGGTAAAAATTGTCAAAAGAGCAGAATGTCAAAAGCGTACAACGTCAAAGGCGCAGAATGACAAAAGCGCATAATGTCAAAAGTTCTACTTAAACAGTTTAACTGCTTGGATATCGATTTTAACCTTTTTTGGTAAGTGTGAAGATGAAGTGTGTCACACTCTCAGTGGAAAAAGAAATAAAATGTTCATATTTTTTAGGAAAAATATTTATATCTCATCAAAAATAATAATATCTTTTTTTTTAGTGATTTTAAAACACACTGCCACGTGGAACCGATTAAACCCGCCAGAGTCTTCCTGGACGGAAGACTCTGGCCACTAGACTACCGATACTCTCATACCAATTTGTTATTAGGAATAAATAAGTACTTACTTCAGTGTTACTAAAATCTGAATATTCATTCTAAACACCAATTAAACTATTACCTATTTTATCAACTATTTTTTTCGTCTTCGCTAAAAAAAAAATTAGATGCTAAATTAATAACATCGCCATCTTTCTACTGGTTCCGGAACTAACTACTAATGCGGTGTACGTACAGAGAGCTGGTATCGGGGTAGGAAGATTGATTGTCGAGTCCCGTGACGAATGGCCGACGGCCGGGTGTAACTTCTAAATGCTATTGGTTTATAATTTATTTCTACTTTGATAGACAACTGAAACTCGGAGATTTTGTGTACTTTGTGTACAATATAACGACGCCTTCCGCACCTTGCTCAGACTGCCTCGCTGTTGTAGCGCTAAAGAAATGTTCTGCGACAATGGAGTCTCTGACTTTTCTGCCATTCTGCGTTCCCGATGTGCTTCCTTTTGGAATCGGTTCCGTGAAAGCCAGAACTCCATATTACGTAATATTGTTGATGACATAAATAATGACTTTTTTAAGCATTGGACCAAGATGCATAAGGCTGGGAATGACGCTCTTAGATAAAGAGAATTGATAATGTTTTATTAATAATGTTGTGTTTGTTTTATATCCTTGTTCTTTTTACATTTTTACTCTTTACGTTTAATTTGTTTACATTATGGGCATGGCCTGAAATAAAGATATTATTATATTATTATTATTATAAAGGAAACTGATTTGAATAGCAGCAAATCTGAGAAAAATATAATTTTCTACGATACCTATTTTTTAATTAAATGTTAAACCTTCTTATTATCAGTTTGATCTAGAAACAAAGACAATTTATTTTTTTATTAAAATTAATTACTAAAGTATTTTATTGCATATCGAGTAATTGAAAAGTCTCGCCACTAATAAAATTATTAGAAGTTCATTAAATCCGTATTCTGGGATACTGACTCATCAAGACAATTTCAAAAGTAACATGCATTTAACTATTTAATATTATGTTTAATACGTATTTATAGGACTATCAGTCATTAAGAACCACATAACCAACTTGTCGACAATAAAGCCGATACTCCTCCTGTAGTGCTTACTCAGAAAAACAATCATAATCCCCAGGCAGATAATTAAATCGAGTATTTATCATAAAGATGGCATAACCACCGCCATTACTCGCGAACTGCTACAATATCACCCTCTTACTTTCCTTGAGGTACTTAACCTACCAACATAAACCCCACTTTACCAAAAATAATCTTAACTCTTAAAGCTTACCCTACAGGGTACAAAATTGAAAAGCTTTCCATTATTTTGCTGTTACATGATGTGGTATGTAAGTATATAAGGGAGATAGTGTGCGACAGTCGCGAGATGGCGCTGGCGTCTATTTATCATAGGACTTGTGACAAGTGGCCCGTCTACAGCAGAAGATGCTTTTTACTGCCCTTACCACCCTCGGGAGGTAAGGATCTGCTGACGTACTCTACCCCAGTTTGAGAGGTATTATCTAGATTTGGAGTTTATTGAATCTGGAAATAAAACGTTGTTTCCTATTTTTACTATGTGAAGGTAATAAAATTGTTTACGGACTTAACTAATAAATATATTTCTTTTTCTTTTTTGTTTCCATTTTACGTGAGTGTTTCCGTTTTAAATAAATAATAATGTATAAGCTACATTATTGTCATCATTTTACTGGACTGACGTCATCTCCTCGCTATTAGTCAGAAGCCTCTCATTTGCTCTATCAAATAGTCGTCCACGCGTTTTTGTGCAATTACTCGCACTTACATCAACTTTACAACAAAATAATATATTTTGTTTTTTTTTCTTAGGTTAGCTGGTTTAGCGAAACAAATACCTTCATTGAACATTCTCAGATTGATAATTGCTCGCTGTGGAGGGCAGCAAAGGAGTGTTTGTGCTCCATGGCAATTAAATTAATTTTCGCCATGGATCCTACTCGTCGGTGTTTTTGAAACTAAGTCGATACAATGCAATACAAATATTCTCCATCATGAAATAATACTACTTTTTTGAGGAGCAGGTTTATTTCAACTAGCCTGAATTTTAAATAAAACAAACTCCGATAATAAACAGTCTCTGTCCCAAAAATCCTGAAATTTTCAACATCCAGACTATGTTAATGAGGCAGGGAGGCGCAAGGTTTTTTGCTTCCCTAACTCCGGCCCATTTGAATATTGCCAGTTCGTCACAGTTCACAGTTGCTGAGTTATAGTTCGACTTAGTTTTCACTTTCCGAATCGTTTGGGTTGAATTTTGGGAAAGTTGTTGGGAAATGATGTGACAGGTGATGTACAGTTACAAGATTAATTGTAGTTTTTCTTGATCATCAGGATTATCGGCTGAGTAGAGTACAACGTATGTAAAAAGTTTTAAAAAAGGAAGTGTGATTATGTGTAAAAATTCTAGACACAATAAGAGCTAATCAAAAGCCTTATACAAAAAAAAAACATGAACAATAAAAATAAGTAACAATTAACAAACCAAGAGAAATATTGGAATGCAGAAGGGGCCATAAATATAAACTAAAAAAAATACACTTATTAAATTAAATAAGATATAAAGCTAAAACCCTTTTATTTACATTTATATCATTTAACCTTTTATTGTTGACAATAAATTACAAAAATATAACAACATTTGGCAAAACCTGCTTATTATTAGTTTTCAAATGTAAAAACAATTAAGCACAATCGCGTAACTGAAAATATACTATGAAAACTTACTTGTTAAACAAACAAGCTAACACAAATTCTTCTAAGGCAAAGGATATATCGCGCAGACTTATTTTAAACAAAAATAAAAAGCTAACAATGTAAACCAAAATAAAAATCTAAAACTACATCGTACACAATTTCTTCAGTAGGAAGCAATAAGCATTATTTGAAATAAAGTTGCATAATAATGTGTACTCGGCAAATAAATTGTTAGAAAACACGTAAAGCAAAGAACTTAACGACTAATGTTAAAAGTCACCACCACTTAACACAATTCTTTGGCCTATATGTTATCCTTAACTTATTCATATGGTACGCTAAGAAAAACCACTACAAAACAAATGAAGTAAAGAAAGTTAATGGAAGAAAGTAACTCGGTCACGTAATTTGCAAATAAACTAGAAAACAAACATTCCTAATGACCAAAAAAATCACTGCAATAATTCAGAACAGCTCCTGTAAGTTACATAGACGTTCCCAAAACTAAATTGAATTGTGTAGTAAGTATTTCTTAGAAAATTACCTAATAGTGTCCACTGCAGTGGAAACCACGTTTGGGCCAACGTAAAGTGGAACGTCGCTTCTAGGTTTGATGAAGTGATGATCTGCGAAAAGTAGCTGGCAGCTATCTATCTATATCGTTTCATACACGGCTATTAAATATATGCGGACCAGTACATTATCCGTAGCATTGTAAAGATCCTCGCGTGTGCAGGTGTTAGGACACGCTGGGCAGGATAACATGTGTGCCATCGTCTGGGGAGAGACACCGCACTGACATGCACTATCCGAGCTAATAAAGCCCCACCTGCATAAATTCTCCTTGCTTCGGCCGACTTGGGTCCGGAGTCTGTTCAAAGATTTCCAAGTAGGCCAAGGTAGACTATGTCCAGGGGGAAGATGCTCAGAGAGCGAAGTAGGTGATGCAGTTGGGTATCTCTCTTTCCAGGTTGTCAAGCGTGCATCTTGAGCTTCGCTATCTAGTGCCGCTACGGTTTTTATAAAGCCATGGCGGCTTTAGCTATCTATTGGATGCATGAAGCCGAATATTGGGATAAATGGCGCATCACGTCCAGCAGTGAACTATCATAGGCTAAAAATTATGATGATGAAAGTATAGTATGGTGTAAGTACGTCGGCCAAGTAAGTGGTCTACCATATTTTTATTAGATTCCTTGATATCGATTTCAATAAGGTCTATACTTGTTATCTGACTGTAAACGAAAATAATCTGTTGTTCTACGATTTTAAATGTAAAGCAATTTTTTGGTCGACTATACTAAAAGAAAAACAAACAAACCTAACGACCAAATGTAAAAGTCCCCTTAAAGCTATCCATAAACCAACACGGCTCTTGAATATGGGCGTGCCTGAAACTCGGTCGCGTAAACCGACGTCGTAAAGGAACTCAAATAAACTCCTAGCTCCTGGAGAGAGGTAGAGGATTGGAGAGTCCACAGTAATGAAAGCTGCGGTTTTTTCCATGGTTATTCATGCCACTTAGACCCGGCTTTACAGTCGAGCCAAACCGCTGAAATTGGCTGGTGTGAATGGAAACGTGGTAGCTGGTTTTTTTTTATCTATGAATTTTGTTTTTGGACTGTTTCGTTATTATCAAGGTGTGAGACGACGGACGACGATGACGACGGTGGGGGTTTGTATTTAAAATAAGACACGTTGGAGATACCATAAAGAAAATTACATTAAATTATTTAAATCTAAAGTTTTGTTTCAACTGAACTGTTGTTGAAAGTTGTTGATCACGCGCTGAAACTAAGATTTCAGATTTTATTTCAAAATAAAATCTGCAAGCTGTTCTTTTGCCTTTCGTAACATATCAAACAAACAGTATTAAAACTTAAGTTTCAAGTACACTGGAGTTCGGAAACTTTCCTTTCTTCGATTACAACACCTTATCTCCAAACATCTGCACTTTCCAGACAACGTTAATAAAACAGTTACTTTTTATTTTCAACCACGAAAATTTCCAACAAAAATTGCTATAAAAACACACAAATCCAAACTTTTGCTTACCACGTTCCGACCCGCTTCAAGCGAGGTCGCCTCATTTCAGATGCGGTGACCTCACGAAAATCGCAGACTCCACCCACATTATCATTCCCTCCTCCCTTACCCAAGCCCCCTCCCTCTCCTACCATTAATGTAATTGCCTGGTCTAGTACTTACAAGAGGCGCATACGTCCTGGGAAATAAGTATGGGGGCTAATTAAGTTTATGGTGACAAATCGAGTGGAAGACGTTTCGGTTTATGTTGGGGTTGTTGGGTTTGTGGTCTCTTTAATTGTATTGGGAGTTTATTGTCTTCTTAATAGTAGGAATATAGTCGATAGTTCAATGTGAATTTACATTACGTTACTATATTAGGTGATACTTGCGATTAGCATATAGGTATGGCCTCTGTGGGTATGGCACAGGTTTATTACCTACTTCATCAGTTGGTTCCTTTTATTTTCATGATATTTATCATGAACTTCCTTATTTTTCTTGTAACTTTATCTTTTAGCATCGTGTTACTTGAGTTGTATGAATGAATGATGTATTTTTAATTGTGAACTGTTTCACAAGTTTGATTCCTCCGACTTACTAATGAAAATGTCTCTGAAAAATTAATTAATAAAGAGCGTTTGTGTTTGAAAGAGTTTTCTTTCACTCAAAAAGTATTTATTTTTTAATTAATTCTCTTTTATCATCATTAAAATAATAATACCAAGTTATTGAGTAGCTATATACAAATAAAACAGTCTACTGGAACGTATCTCAAAACCTCCTCTCTATCAAAACCATCTTAAAATAAATTTCCATTTTGCAAGTTAAGAATACCGCAACTTTATTTCTAAAGTAGAAAGTAGCAATTTCTCCCGGCTGAAGCCCGGGTAGGAGGTTCGTCCGGATACACCCGGGTACATATTTACCGGGCGAGTATATAGGCCGCGCTGCCTCCAATGCTCGCGATTGTTACCAGGGCCGCCAGTTTCAACAAGAATTAATTATTCTGTTTGTTTTTCAGCTTAACTATAAGTGTTCAAAGATTTTTGTAACACCAGTCGTAGGAATAATAAAATTTTCATTGAACTTTTATCCTCTGTGATTTCAGCAAGTCGGTGTGTATAAAACAAATTCACAAGTTGATTTAGTCTGGCAATTCAACTTCTCCGATTTCGACCTGTAAAAAGATCAAAAACAGTCTGAATATTTAACCCGTATTAATGAATAACTTTAAAATACGAAATTATAAGTTAGCAATAAATAATAAACAACTATGTAGCAGAAAATAACTGAAAAACTTATTTACAAAGCACATTGATCTAATTATTATTATGTACTAATTATGTATTCAGATGAGATAAGTACGCTCAAGACTTACTTACTATTCTTTTCACACATATCTTTATTCTTTTTTGTAACTTTAATTTGTATTCCGTAATTGTTACCGACATGATTGGGGACCTTATTAATAGTAATTAATTATAAATTACATTACTATAAGTAATACTAATTAAATTAAGATAAAAACTGCTCAAAGCGTCCAAGATGTTGACGGATAAAGCTTAAAAGATAAACATCGTAATGCATTATTAACGTTCAACCAATTAATTTATTATTTAATTTGATTACATGGTTTGATATGATACAAGAACGATAATAATCTACTTGCTAAATAATTGTTCTATACACTTAATTTGCCATCACTTTTTATAAGGTCAAAACGTATTTGAGATCCCACATAATTTATTTATTTATTTAAACCCGTTTTATAAACATAATATTCGGTGACTCTTAAAGTAGATAAAAATAAAAGATTATGGTTTGTTAGATCTTTAAGGCAGGTTTACATTGAGTCAGTCGCTGGCGTCAGTTGGCACTGGATAGACGAGCGCCCTATACACACAAACGCTTGCATGTTAACTCTTGTTATAAGCGCTCGTCTATCTTGCACTGACTGACGTCAGTAACTGACTCAATGTAAATCAGCCCTTACAGTATGTTGATGATTTATTTGTAATCCCGCTTGCGTTATTGTGGACAGCAGGTAGTTCAGTTTTCGCTTCGATGTCAGATAATTCGCCAAACACATGAAAACAATACAATCTATTAGTATTTAAAAGATCTTAACATACATACACTATACACTTTTCTAAACGACCAAAACTATTTTTATTGTGACTGTACATTTCTTGAAAACGTCATTTGAAAGCGATCTGGTGGGATTCGACATGATGGGTAATCATCATAATGGATCAAAGTCTACGCGTCGCTATCCTGGGAGTCGGCATACTGTGAACAACTCCTTCATACAATAAATTACCACTAGCACTTACAAGTCAAGTCCCTAATAAACGCAACCTTTACACTCCCTCAAATTACAATCACCTTTGAAAAGCCCAGACTCATACATAATTCCTGTAACCTATTAAACGTTGGCGGCCCTGTCCCAACAAAGGAGTCTGCCACGGACATCTCCTAGCAAAATGTTATAAGAACGAGGGAGACGCGGGGGGGTTACAATGGAGCCAAGAACACTCCAGCCCAATTGCTCATGTATGAATTCACCACATTAGGAGTCAAGTAGGATAAAAACAGGACGCCGGAGAAAGCCCGCGATCCTCACATTGAGTGATATTCTTTGGCCGTAAGTGCACCTTTTTATTTTCTGAGTCGGACGATGGGAAAATAAAACATGGGCCCGTTGGAAGAATTTTCGATGAGCGGAAAAAAATTTGGTTGATCCGCGACGATACGTTAGGGCTTGTTTACTTGTGAACAGGAATTCTGAATGTGGCACAGCTGTTGTTTTAATTGGGGTAGAAATACGGAAAAAGAAATATTTTTGAAATTAAAATTAGCTACGGCGACTCGAAAAATAATCGGTCTCGTATTTCGTCTGAAATCATTTGTTTAACAAATCGTGTTGTCATTCAAAGAAATAAAAATTTGTTTTTGAAGTCGACAAATTCTCACTGGGCTGGGTTACTCTGCTACTTTTTAGGCTTATTGTATAATTTGTTTTATGTTAACTTAATTGTATGGTTGTTAAAAGATGTTTGTTTCCGATTTTCATTTACAGCTTCATGAATTTCATCAACATCTTCACAAATTTCAATTTCAGATTTTGACAAAGGGCCATCCCTTTGTCTGCGGTAAAAAGTATAGTAGAGTTTCTCCTTCTACATTGAGCGTTCAACTTGTAGTGAACGTGCAAACCACAGACCAACTTTAGTCTTTGGTATGCTAGCTTTGACGCCGAAAAATTACTTTGATAATCCCTCAGAGGAAATAAAAGACGATAGCTTCGCACGCGCAAGGCGACGCGCGTCAGAAATCTTTGGATAATCCTCTTAGGTATTTTACTTATATATTTGAAATGAAAAGATGTGACGTGTGTGTGATGTGAATGAGATGACTTAATTATTCATTTTGACGCACTTGTTTTACATATTATATATTCTTTAAAATATTATTAATAGCAAAGGCGAGCTTATCTCTAACGATTCGATTCGAGTTCTAATTTTACGATTTCAATTAGACGTAAAATTACTAAGAATAACTGTCGTATATTTTTCTAATAATATTTTATCACCACGTAGTATGTTTTTTGTCATTTTCCCATAACACTCTCCTAATCATATTCACCTCGACCGCTCGTATGAAATGAAGCTGTAAAAACGGACCCCATCCCAGAGCAATAAAGCCGTATTACACGTCTTTTGTATCCAATTAAACTGGTGAATATTCTACCCAAGAGAAATAAATACTCTATTTCCAACCGAGATGAATGTGCTCTAAAAATGAACCTAAATTACGCCAGAAAATTCAATGATTCTGAAAGGTTATTATTGAAACAAAAATAAATTGGGAAATATTGGTAATTCTTAAGAAAGATAGGAGCAGTTTGTGTCTCAGAAACAGTGTCTCTTTAACCGCATTATTCCTCACACCTTTACAATGAAAATCGCCGCAACTCTGTAACTCCATCACGGAAGTTATGGTATTACCAGGAGGACATGAATATGGAGGGCCGTTAATAAAGAAAGAAGCCGCGTTGATTCCAAAACTTCAACATCTCACTTTTAATTAATGCAATCAAAACAAACAGCGGAGAGGCTCAACGGCTTATATCGGCCAGGGGGGTATTCAGGTTTAAAACTGAAGGAAAATGATTGAAAAAATATAAGTATACAGTTTTCTTTTATTATTATGGGGAAACTTCTTCAGTTCACCTTTAAGGGGAATTTTGACGACGACATCGGCCAATGGCAAGATGTCGCCGCTTTTATGTTACAAGAAGGTGGCGGCGTACTATCGCCGCGGTGTCGATAATAACTGATGTTTTAAATTTGTTCCTGTCATAGTGAGGTTCTCGGTAAGTGATTTAGGAACAACTCCTGTCGCAGAGAGGATTAGCGGGACAATCAGTACCTGCGATTGCTTCCACACCTGACGGATCTCTTCAGCTAGCCGCTGGTACTTAACCATCTTTTCATTGGTGTCTGTTGAACATTGTGCGTGTTAGGAACACCGATGTCCAAAAAAATTATTATTATTAATAGGTTTGCGTTAGACCAGTCTCACCTAATGGAAAGCGAAGACGACGAGGTTGAGGGTGGAGCATGCTTACCCAAAATACGGTATATTCTCATCAAAATTATGATACACTTCATAAGGTCTCTCTATGAAGAAATTGCTCGAATCTAAATTACATCAGGTTTTTCGAGTTTTGTATGAGGAAGTATTTTAAAGAAAACATGAGTATTGCAAGATTGCGTAAAAATAAAATAATGTGTAAGTATATTGGTGACCATGGAGTGAAATAACTAAATATTGTAAGCGGAGTGTATAGTCTGTTTGTTAACAAAATCTTTAAAGCTTCATAGTATAAAACTCTACATGTACTTATGCTCCATGTCAAAGCTCGAAAGTTTCTTTACATTACAGCTATAAAGATGAAAATGACATGCCCCGCATTACAAATCTTGTTTTTTATATTGTTTCCAATGATTTAGTATGTGTTACATAAAAATATCAAGTTTTTTTTAACTTTTATTTTCTGAGTGCTTCTCTGTACCCCCAGTCGACCCCAACTGTTCAGCCGCTGGTTTTAATAAAACCTCACCTATTAATCTGCACTCCACTCATTTTCATATTTCCCTCACCTTGTTAAGCTTTTATTTTCTCTTACAATAAATTAAAAGGGAAAGAGAAAAACAATTTTCGGTTTTTCTCTTTCGTTAATCCAATTTGAAAGCAAGGAAAGGCAAAAACAGAAGTACGTTAGTAAATAAAATGTCTTTTTAACCTAACTCTACTACTTCTTGTGATTTGTTTGTTTTTAAAATAAGAAAAAATATAAAAATATGCGTTTTTTCACAATTTGTAAACCGTATAAATACCTTCTAGTAAAATAAATACAATCATCTAACGATTTATTTGTCGCACGGCTAACTAGTTGAAAATTATTATTTATTTAAGAAGGAAACACAAAGAAAATAGATGAATGTTTTAGTTAGGTATACTTAGCTTAAAGGCCAGTTTATTCTTTGACAAGTACAGTTGCGAGTTGCGAGTCAACTTAACTCGCAGGTTACCGATTAAGTTGCAAGTGCGAGTTGCAAGTACAGTTGTCAAAATAAAAGTGTCATTATCTTCCTGTTGTCAAAAATCATATTATTTCCTGTTGCAATGGGGTTTCCTTTATTTACTCGCACTTGCAACTCGTACTTGCAATCGGTAACCTGCGGGTTAAGTTGACCGATTAAGTTAACTCGCAACTTGCTACGTGTCGAAGTGTAAATTGGCCTTGACTATGTTCACTTTGTAATTATGAGTTCTATGATATACTCGTAGATCTACATCTTCAAATTAACGATGAAAGAATAAACCGAGCTAAAGCACAATATGTATGTGTGTGTATGTGTGTGTATGTGTATGTGTGTGATGTGAGGCATGTTCGTCAATCTTCTTATATTCCTTAAAAATCAAAAGCTCATAATAAGTACAATGTTTACTTTGGCGTAAACGAGAGACGGTTGATTATAAAATATCCATGAAACAAAAAATCTTCTAAAGAAAAACAAAATTCGTTTTGGTCCTCAATATCAAACTTAAACCCGCTTATGAATACCAAATTTGCAGACAGAAAGCAAAACTCTTGAAATATTGCTCTTGGAACGGCTGAAATTTACATGAAACATTTTAATATCGCGCTCCAGGACTCACCTGCCCTTTTTTCTCACCGTAAAAGTACCAAAAAGTTAAATTTGATGCGTCCTTAAACCCGTTATTGCCATTGTAGCCCAGAAACGAGGTGATAAAAGTATAAAACCTCCTTGCTTATGCAGTCACTGGAATTCTGGACGAAAATAAAGAAAAATAAAAAGTAAAAGAATGTTTGTCGTCTTTCAATCAAGTTTGAATAAAGAACGGGCAAGTTTGGCAATGTAAACTCCATTGGAATTAAGGTTTGAAATCGGAATCCAGGATTTGGTTTGAATTATAAGCATTGTCAACCGTTGTACGAAAATAAACCAACTGATTTATTTCTTCAATTTGATTTTGTACTTAAAGTGACAAGAAAATAAGGGCATTTTCTAAAAGAAATTTCCCAATGCTATTCAGTAAATAGCCAGGTGTTTTACGAAAATCGGATAACGAAATACGAGAAAGTAAATAAGAGCAAAAGGAAAATAATATTTTCTGCAAGCGACGTCACCACCAAGACCGCGGAAAGCACTCGTCGCGTCACAAAGGCGCTGGGTTGCCATGTCACAACTCTTCACGAAATTTATGCACATAGCTTACCACGAGGGCACTCCGTCACCTGGCAACACTGCGCGGCCGCGTGAAAAATATGACAACACTTCAGCTGTACACGCAAAAACTGCATTTCAGGTCACATTTCTCGATTTTTGCAAAATTCGATCTTATACAATCGGGATAAAATGTGAAGTTAAGAGATTTACCTGCAGATACAATTTGGCATGTCACTAAATCCATCCTGACGGATTATCAATCTTATTTTTCAGCCTCTACGGATGTTGTTCGCGTAGAATGGAATATCCGTGACATTAATTATTGGACAAAAACAATGGCTGTCAATCTGCGATGGAATCGCGATGGAATCCAGTCAGCGATGACAATGGGACCGTTTTGATGGCATTCGCTTGACATTCGTTAGGTTTTTGTTTTAAAAAACTGAGAGATAACATTTGTGAATGGATCGAATAAATTGCTTCGAAAGTTTTGATGAAGTCGATTTGAATTTTTGATTTTTGTAATGGAGTGCGATTGGAACGATAGAGAAGTATACGGCTATCGGTTGTCATCGGCTCATCAACCAACGTCGTCAAGATTTTTTTAATAGGGGATCGGACTACTTTTTTTTTATTTTATAAATCCAAACTTCTTAGTTTCTGATATCGAACACTAAAAGAATTTCAACATTATTTGAAATTCAACATTAGACAGAGAGGCACATACCCACTTGTGACATCATTTGTTTTAGTAACGCCATATAATCTCCATACAAAAAATCGTTTTTGAAAGAGACAGACATTCTGTACAGAGATTCTGTTTTTTTTTCGCGAATCGTTTGCTACTAATCTATATTTTAAAAATAATTTATAAAATATGGTAAATTTAGGAACAGTCCGATCCCCTATTTAATACTTGATCTTGCCATTGTCTAATTTAAAAGTAAGGCAAAAAGAATATACGAAACTGTACATACATCTTGTTTTCAATACATTATTGAAATCACACTTATAATATATTATCTTCTTACATAATCAATAAAAAAAAAAAAAAAACAGAATGAATTACATAAACACGGATCTAATAGTAAGGGTTTTATGCGGGGCAAACACACAGATATTAAGAAAAATAATTACAAACCACTGGAACCAAACAGCGAAACCACTGTATTGCAAAACAAAAGAAAGAACATAAAGACGACAGCAAACAGTGTGATGTCGTTAAAAAAAGCATCGGTGCTGTAAATCCCGGGATCAGACGCGCTCCACATGTAATGCATCTCAATGCGCGTCTGACGCCTGCGGAAAAAATACAGCAAATATTGTCACGATACCATATAGGTATAAAGGGTAGGTATATTCGTTTTAAACCTTTTACGGGAATGTTCATGAAACAGAACAGTTTTCTTGAAGGAAAATAGGATTTTGAAAAACGTTTTTTCATTTAGGCAAAGTCACTTGTTTTTTTTTTCCCGTTCGTGTAGGTACAAACTAATTAAGGTGTTTTAATACAATCTCGATCGTAGAAGTGGTCTCTGAAAGTTTTTTTACATTCAAATATTTTTATCATGAACCAGGAATACCAACGACTATCAGCACCATCGAAGAACCATTGATTTCGACCGATACTAAAACACGAAGATTAACTACCTGAAATAAACCATGAGACATAATTTGATTAAGAAATAGTTATAGTTTCTATTACACAATCCTTAAGGAGACTGCATCATAATTTCCCATGAAAGAAAAAAAAAACATTTTGAATAACAACAACAAACAACGCACATTACTTTTTTTTTTTCATTTTACGCCCGCGTTATTTAAGACTTTCCCGTGTGAATACGACTTTTCCCGGTAAAAAGTATCCTATGTGTTATTCTAGGCTATTCCAAATTTCATCCAAATCCGTCCAATAGTTTAGGCGTGAAAGCGGAACAAACATCCAAACATCTAAACATCCAAATATATTTTCACATTTATAATACTTATTAGTGGGATGTGAATTCAACGGGATTCAGTAAAACAGTGACATAACCTCAATCACCAACTGAACGCAACAAACAAAATAATTTCAAACGCATCAGACAATTTAAGCTCTTCATAAAGAAGTGAATAGAAACGGGGTGTTTCTTGTGAGTAAGTTGTGAAAATAAAAACGGATTAAGCGCTACCTTTGAGCATTATGCACTCGGCTTTATGCAAAGAGGGACGGGGATAAGGGCTAGAGATATTTTCCTAAGGTCTGACTGTTTTCCATATTCTTAAGTCTTCTTCTTCTGCCCTTAAAAATATAAATACACTATAGTTTGCTTCTGAGAAGGTGGAGCTTGCAACATAATTTGGTAGGTATGGATAATTTTAACAAACAACTAAGAATTGTGTGACTAATTCATTAAGCCATAAGATTTTAAATAAATGAAATAAATTGTTATAATCTTGCTGTTATAATTATTTTTTATCTTGACACGAAAATATACCTACATCAATATTTTCAATACATTTCAATCTTATAAGTACGAGTACTAGTTTTATTCTAAATTGTGACCACAGGTGCGTTGATGGAATAAATTGCTGAAAAAATATATTTTTACCCTCATTATATAGAAACCCTCAAAACTTGTTTATAAAGTGAAGGGTTCAAATGGATTGATTAATCGATAAAGGAAGAAAAGGGCCATTTTGACTACCTCTAAATATTCTTAATTATGTAAAATCTTACAAAAATAACACTGTAAAGCGTTTACAAAACTTGGCATTCATAAATCCGTTTAATTCATTAAAAGTACGCGTAAAGAAAAACAAACTTGGACTTTTAAATCAAGTTATAACTCGGGATTTAAATAATTCGATGTTTAAATAAATCGGAACACAAACAGTCTCACAAACAAACATTGGACGAAGAAAATCAAACGGGAGACACCGACCGGTCTCGCTCAATCAGTGCTCCTCCTCAATTTTTGCATCTAACTTATTCATAGACATTACTTATGCATGCAGCAGAGAAAATATTACAAGATTTTAATGAAAGAAATATTAATTTTAAGGCAAGTTTTCTTTGCGGCGACGGCGGCGGCGGCGGGCGAAATTAAGTTCGCAGTATAAATACGGGGAGTTTGCGCTTCGGAACGTTTTGCACAAAATTGTGAACGCAATTTTGTGTGCGCTTGGCCTGTAGCAAGCTGTTGGGCGTCGGGGAAATATAACGGTGTTTACTAAGAAAGTTTCCAAATAAATTTCCGTCGTAAAGCCACGTAAAGAGTTTTTGGTTGGTAAGGAAATATTTTATTTGGTTGGAGGTGAAAGTTTATACGTCGTGTGAATTTCTGTTACAGCGTATTTTAAGACGGAGATACAAGGCAGTTAGAAATACTAAAGTGCAACAATTTTTCATATTAATTTCACCTCTATATTTATGACTACTGATAAAGATACTTGATTGATATCTATAGGTTTTTTTTCGGACAGTTTCTGGTTACTCACATGGAGCTATTCAAAAATAATAGGTCTGTAGGGTTATTCATTCATAGCTGATGATCATTTAACAGTAGTGTAAGAGTATTGTGGTAATATTAGGTACCGAACATTCAGCTGCCCACCACGTACCAATGAACAAAAGAACACATGCCAAATTTAATTTCATCATCTTCCGACGAGCACAATATGGTAATATTAGTCAAGTCAAGGAAAAAAACGGCGCACTTTATTCAAATTTCTTCGAGAACAGTTGAAGCGAAAAAAATATGAATATGATTTCCGCACGCACTTCGCGGAAGTTTCCTTCGCGCCAAATGAACCATATTTCGAGCCATAACACTCGCATTATTCACAAAAATCCTTAAAGGTCGCCCATTCATTGACGACTAATTGTCGCAAATACTGCACGCCGCATTTAATTTCATTGACTCACTAAAAAAGATGAAGGAGGATGTTGCGACAATAAACCGATACGAAGCAGCGAGATGTTATAAGAAAGGGGTGCATTTTATACTATTTTGTTAAGTTTACAGACAAACATCGGATGCATTTGAGAGCAAACTATTGCGATAAATTTCGACTGCTACGTAAATAAGTAAGTATTACCTTTCTCTTCTTCAGCTCACTAGTTCTACGATTTTACTTTTCTTCGTCAGCTGATTTTGTGGTTTCTTCGAGCCAGGATATTTCATGAAACATCCAATTTTATTAATCATTTTAGAACTCTTGCAATACCGCCAAAAAGTCGTGCAGTGAATGGACCGCCTTTATTCAAAGTAAGTCTTAAGAACATTCTTAGAGGGAGGCGTCTTAACTTTTTATATACATTTTATCGGCTAAATGAACCGAAACTGTGTCTCGCAGATGCTGGTAGTTGTCTTTGAGAGTTTGGGGATGCGCAGGATAAAGAATTAAAAGACCATGTGATAAAAACAAAAAAAAAAGATAGAAAAAGAAAACATAAGATGACAAAAACAATAAAGGAGACAAAAGAAAACATAATCTATCAATAACATACAAAGAAAAATTTAATAAAACCATTTATGTATGTTATTAAGTATATAATAAGAATCTCGGAAACGGCTGCAACGATTTCCATGAAATTTAATATGTTATTTCAAGTGGTGTACAGAACCCAAAACCGGCTAGATTAAAAACCTCCTACAAATGTCTGTTTTGTCTTTCCTTCTATCCTCAAGTCGTATGTAAATGTTGTCGGGGGCTCTCACTTGGCTCTGCCCACCCCCCAAGATACGGTAATGATGTACGAGATAACGATGTTATTGCAAAATTAAACCATTTCAAAATAAGATGAGATAAATTAAAGAATGATTGTGATACAATTCGCCCACGATTTTTTCTGCATAGTTTCAATGTCAGAGTTTCATTAAGGAAAATATTTTAAAATTTTCCTTTTAAGAAGAAAGATTACCAATTATCACCAAATGTTTCCTCTGCCTCTTTCATCTCCATTTGTTGTCCAGCTAATAAGAACTACATAAGACACACATAAAATATTAGTCAGAGACTGGACAACAAAGGGCTGGCGATGACGACGACGATTTCTCCTGCATACACCCGCAAAATAAAACTAACTTGTAATATAACGTCATAAGTAAATAGACAACCAGCCAGTTTCTTTTTTTCTGCAAACAAGCCAGTAATTACCGAACGAAAAACCGGCGTATTCATCTAACATAAACTCGGAAAATAGAAAACAAAACACGGGCGCACCTCTCGGCCGAATTAATTTGAATAATTGCGCCGCTCGGGCTGCGAGAGGAAATCCATCATTTCCGCACAACTGTTTATATTCTGAAAAGTAGTAGCCAAGCGAACAGCGGTATATCAAATGGAGCTTTGAAATCATCGGAGAAAAAGTCTACAACAGTCAGTGCAAGGCACAAACAAGGAGAATTTTATTGTACAGAAAATGAAAAGTTTATATCTAAATATATGCATTGGTTCTTCTTCATCATTTTGTTTATGATGATTTGTTGCTATTTGTTTGTTAACTCATATAATGACTTACTGAGGGGCTTAGTTTAGTCTGAATTACAGTAATCGAGCGCTGGTTGACCACACTGGCCCAGTGCGGGTTGGTATTCTTTCAGATTTTCTTACTATACTTTCTGTCTCAAATTCTCAAAAATGTGATTTGGTCCAATTTTTGTTTATTTAAACATGTTTGTTTTGGTTTCAATCTTGCATTCGGTCAGGCCACTGTTGATGATAATGGTGCAGTTGGTAGGATTATCAGAATTCAATACTAATACCATTTGCTCAGCCGAAAGACTTGGCTGGACAAAGGCCCAAACTTTTCAAAATATCCCGCAAACCATTATTTAGGTAGTGTGGAGTTTGTATGCTCTGTGTGCAAACTCCGCGATATTTTCTTCTTTTGAACTGATACTTTTTGGTTATTACTATCTATGTTGGTGAAAAAGCATATAAAATGGGGAGTCAGAAAATGAAGAGCAGACTATGTGATGTGAAATAGGATTTCGTGAAAAAGATTAAAATACATTAATCTCAAGAAGCTGAACATGTGTTGTGATTGCAAGCGAGTTCCCTCTACGACATCTGGGCTACGTGAAATGGCCCGACGGTACCTACTCATAAAGATGGTTATACTAACATGCAATTTTAACGTACAGCTCCCTAAAGTCCCTCAGCCTCATTGAAGCGCAGGTTCCAGACGAATGGGCAGCAATATTTCGCAGCACATCCATCACCGGAATAAAACAAGTCGGTGGATATGCGCCCTTATCGACACGATTTTATGGAGGCTTCTTGCTTTTTTGGGAAACAGCTTGAAATATCGATAAAACTATAGGTTTGTGTTGTCAGCGTAGACTAGTGTAAGTATTTAGTATTAAAGCAAATTAAGCTACCCATAGGTGTCACTGCCTGGTTGGTATGGTTAGATTTCGAGGTAAAAGTTAACTAAAT
Organism: Carpatolechia fugitivella; assembly: GCA_951230895.1. Taxonomy (NCBI): domain Eukaryota; kingdom Metazoa; phylum Arthropoda; class Insecta; order Lepidoptera; family Gelechiidae; genus Carpatolechia; species Carpatolechia fugitivella. The sequence goes on from OX579651.1 coordinate 682,310, forward strand.
ACTTCATCTTCATCATCGTGTGGGTTGTAAGGTCGACAACCGACCTCACAAACCCTGGTGTCAGTGTTATAGAGCCGCCAAAGGCCACTGACTAAATACTAAAATAAAATATTAATAAAATACTAAAATGTCTGCAAAATACTATCCGTACTATGCATACATACCTACCTATACTTTAATGAAGCGCAGTCGTATATGATTCCAATCTACTTAACATTTTCAATATTTTTATGCTTTATTGTATCCACATTCAAAAACAACATCATTTAATTTTTATACTATATACATACTGTAGCATCGGGCCTTGTTGGTCCGAGTGCTATGTAGTTTGATACTGGCGATAGTATTCTTTTTGCAATATGTTCGTTCTCTTTTTAACTATTCAGTTTAGAAAGAGAACGATAGAAACTTCAGACGGGCTGGGGCCGTGGAAGTTTGACGTACTCATCTGCCGTCCGCCGTCGAGTGCGGACCATAGTATTATTTCTAGTGCTAAAAGTTATAAACAGAGCGTTTAAGTTATAAATAAAGTATCGTGTTATAAAAGAGTCTTTTGTATTTAAAGTAGCGAGTTGTAGCCAAGGAGGCTACAGCCGCTACAATACACACACACACACACAGTAATACTTATTTAAATTGCAAAAACTGATCTATTGCAATCTTAACTGATCGATTGAAGTGTGTATTTTAAATTGAAACACACATAAAAATTCAGTAAGTAACACCTTGAAACGGGTATCTGTGAATACCTTCGCGATATTATTTATCAATTTCCATTTCTTAAAGCGTTTGATGGAAATTGTTTACGCAATAAAAACATGTAAACTAGTAAGGGGTCTATTCTAGAGGTCTAGTATCTACATCTAATGTGTAAATTATTCCCTATGTATTTAACTTATTATGAAATATGTTATTTTAAGATAGAACCATGCACTGCTGGGCAAAGGTTTCCCTTCTATTTTTCATTAGAAGTATATTTTTATATCCTTTGAACAGATAATTCAAGTAATAATTTCATCAACAGCTCATATACGACCCCACCGAGGGGCTCGAGCCTACCCTGAGTTAGGGCGATTAGGCCTTAGTCGACCACGCTGTCCCAGTGTGGGTTGGTCAACTTCACACATAACCTTTGAATTTCTTCGCAGGAGTGTGCAGGATTCATCACGATGTTTTCCTTCAGCATAAGAGCGTCGAATAAACGTACATAATATGAATTTGAAATTCGATAAAACATTGGTACGTGGTTGGGATCGAACCCGCGTTTTCCGGACGGGAGGCAGCGGCCTTAGCCACTAGACCACCGACGCTCTAGTAATAATTGATATAGTGTTTATTGATATAAACCACCTCTTTTGGTAGTTTTTGACCTGAATTCCTTATTCATCATCATCTTCAGCTGATGTACATCCTGAGGTGCTTGAACCTATCCTGAATTACATAGTAAAATGTGTAAAAAATCAGTCTGCACCAATTTGTAACCTGTTTATTTTCACAAATTTCTCCTTAACCACGGTCATAGCCACGGTTCCCTTTATTCTCAATTAATTCCATTCCTGGGTTGACTCCGGCATTGATCAGCCACTTGCCGACATTCGTCCCAAACCAATTCGTCGATTCAATTTGCAGAGTTTTATCTTAACTACGGAAGAAACGCAAGCAGACGAAGTGCCCCCCTCGCATACATTAGGACGCCTGTTTGTTTTTGCCACATTAACATTTTTATGACTAAACTGAGAGGAATCACTTACTTTAACCTTACCAACTTCCAACACTACCCCATCTCATTAAACTGGACTTCTTTTCTATAGGAATAAAGCCTAGATTTAGTTAACAGAAGGTATATGATGTGGTGGTAACGATTGCAGTAGAAGACACATTAAAATGACTGTTAGGAAGATTGTAACTGATGTTTCAACTTGCTGTAAAGACAACGACGATTTTATGACAAACAGCCATAGTAAGGTTGTGTTTCTTTTAAGAATTATTGCCAAGGGTTGTTAGCAGATAAATACAGCCGAGACAAAAATTAAGGGCACTTTGTCGTTCTGTAAACAAACGCTTGTACCAATATAATTAGCGAACCCTCCACAAAGGGATCCCATACTGCATAAACAGCTTTCAACCATAAGCAGACTAAACTCTAAAATGCCCACGAAATTAAGTTTGGAAACCATTTAAGTCCGACCAAAAATCACGTTACAAAGTTGGGCTTTGCTCAAATCTTCGCATACATTACCGGGGTGTGCAAGGAGAGGACTGAAACAAAATCATTATTCAAATCCGTGAATAATGTTTTCAGGAATCAGGGACAGAGTTCCGTGCGTCGTTTTTGAATTTTAATATGGACTCTAACAAGTTTTGAGTCGTCAAAGGAGATCCATGGAACTCCGGCGCGACGACGCTGGTCACACAGAAGCGAGGCGGACGACTCACTTATATAACTTTTATGTGAAAGTGAGGTTTATGGTTTTCTTTCTATATCATGCTGAATACTGGCCTGGTTGTTTTTTGCACACGCAGGCAAATTTTACAATCTATTCCATTTTTAACATATTTATTTCTAACCCAGCGTACTCGTACATTTGATTAAAAATCAAACACATTTCAGCAGTCAACGATCTAATTCAATTTAATCTTATTTAAAGAATACATTTAAATTATTCTTCTCTCTTACTACATGAATAGGTTGGCAGGAAGAGATCTCTTTGTAGAGATAAGCTCGCCTTTGCAATGTAAATGTTTAACGAAATGTATGTTGAACTGGTGTGCAATTGCGCTTTAGGGATTAAGAAAACTGTTTTTAACAGCCGTGTGTATCGTAGTCGTCCGATCAAAGCCGATGATCAAAGGGCGGCCTGTCCGGCTGTAATTAGACACTTTCCACCTTCCAACACCCTCTACCTTCATTCTACCGTCTCGTCGGAAGAGGCACGTACTTGCCCTGCAAGTTGTCAAAGTCTTTCAGTAACGAGGAAACTCGCAATCTGATACTGCCAGCGCAACGAGATGAGAAACTCCGTCAGGAGCAGTCTCCTCTGAGATTGAAAACCAGATGAGCATAATAGTTGCATACTTATAATATTGTAACTACTAGTAAATTCTCTGGCTTATTTTGCCGAAGTAGCTAGCTAGTCATGGTCCCTTTCCAAGAATATTGTTTAGTCAGCAAATAAACCAGCATAAAGCACGGATGGGTAGACAGATAAAATCTGACGGGAGCACCGGGAAAGCTGGTGGATTAGGGGCATCATGGTGTAATGACGTGTTCGATTGCTGCGCAGCGCCGAGCAGGCGATCGCCGGTCACTCGGTCATTACTGCCCTCCTCTATGAAATATTTATGACGACTCCCATAATAACGCTCGCGACGATATCATTATACTTTGTGATGGGGGTGTCGGGCGGGGCGGAATTTCTGAACGCTCCTTACCATTGCAAAGTCGCAACGCTTCTGCACGACGCACGGAGCTACGTGCTCACAACTTTTGAACATTCTCACCTGAATTCAAACTTGATTCGGAATATTTCGGGATTTTGCGGTTATTTCCGCGTCGGCTGCAGCCGGAGCGCTGGAGCACATTCAAATTTTTGTTGAATTTGAATGTCAAATCGCAGCGGCTGTGTGCGCAGACGCGGCGCCCCCGGGTCGTCCATATTAACTTGTTAATTAGGTCCATAATACGACTTGCAGATGAGCTGAGTTGTGAAATTGAATACATAAAAAGCCCTTTTTCAGCGATCATATGCATTGTTCGGCTTGTGGCGGCTGCGCCGGCCGGTCAGGCTCCATCGGAGCTTTCTCTCCGGGCCTATATTGTATTTCGTACGACCCACCAGCCACCAGAAGTTTGCCTGTTCATAAATAAACGCGAACGGTATTCAACAGCCCTTGGTGCTGTATGCATAACGAATTTGAAGGAGGCAAACTTGGAGGCTCTGCTGACTGGGATGGAGTATAAAATTCAGTAACAACATGGTGGAGGTTTTCATTCGACGGTCCGCTGTCGAGGAAGACATAGCTCCGTCATGCTAATTAGCCAGTGTCAATTAATGAATCGCACATTCTGTTCAATACACGTCCTGCTGCCAACATGTGGATACCGGACTAGTCGGCTCCAAGGTAGTTTGTATCGCGGGTGCAAAGTTGTGAAGTGGTGCTAGTGGATATTTTATGCAAATCAGTTTTAAATGTTGTGAAATGAAGCTGGGGAAGTGCAGTGTTTTGTGTTTTGGCGCGAAGAGCCGGCGGCGCCGCCATTTTGACTGCGAGCGACCGTGTGAGTATTGAGAAACCTCCGCCAGGCGGCGTGCGTATCGCATTTGTATATCAAAATAATATGGCCGCCGAATACTCAGTGCTTTGAATATTTTTGCATGGAATTTAGGAATTTTACTGTTTTTAGCGAATTGAAGGGGCGGATTGTGAAGGGTTTATTAGAGATTACAATGAGAAAAGTAAATTTCTTCGTTTAGCGGTGGATTATCGATTGAGCACTTTGTGGTGTGTTCTGTAGGTTCGAAGCAAGGTGGCAAGGTGAAGTTAGGCAGATACCTGTCATTTGCCAAAGAGGTTTGCGTACAGAGTAGTACAGGTACCGTAAAAGTTATGAGTGCTGACCTTGAATACACCAGGACTTTGTAAACACAGCCCAGGCGCGAAATTCGTATTCCACCAGTTTTGTCGAACGTTTATAAAACGTTGCCCGCTTTTAGATGAAGATAATCATGCCTTAAAGGCTAAGATTTTAGAATTCCTGTACTTTCACCAGTTTTTTTTTTTTCATTTTTCTTAAGTCTTCTAAACCCTATTGCAGTCCATTGCTGGACGTAGGCCTCCCCAAGGGCACGCCAAAGCGCACGACAGCATTAGGCTGATTGATTGATTTGATTGATAGATTCTAAACCACAACGTGTATTATGTTGTTTAGTAGAAATATAGGTAGAATTGTAGAATAGGAAAGACATTTTGAGTTGAATGGCAGGGCGTCTGAATTTGCGCAGGAAGTCCAGGGTTCAATTCTCGAGTGGAGCGATAAATTTTCTTTAGTGTTTGTGTTTGTCTACACATATTCTGCACATTGATTTTAAAATTCTTCCCTCAACTATTAGACACTACTATCGTGTTTGATATAGAAGTAATAAAATTGGGTATATTTTAAAAAAGCATTAGGAATCGTTTAGTTAGACTCAAACTTTTATAGGTTCTAGTGTGTCAATTAAAATGCGAAACTGGAGTATGAGTATTTGAATAAATACTTTTTACACACGAATTATAAAATAAACTACTTTACAGAAGCCCACACAACGCGAAACCCATTACTCCATTCACGATGCGATTTTCCATTGCCCCCGCGTCAGCGCCTCTCGATGTCATGACGTCACACGCTGCGCGACATGATATGTGATTTTCTGCTCTAACGCATCTGCGCGAATTTGAATGTCACCTGTTATTGAGTTGACAAATATTTATCTGCATTTCAATTCGGTGTACGCATGCATTGGGTAGTTCATATCTAAAGGAGATAAGGGTGAAGATGGGACGGTGAGGTTGGGCGTTCGTGAAGTAGTTTGGTAGATTCAATGCTAGGTTATGACGTGTAGTTATCCAATCTCGTCTGTGGCTGGTTTTAAATTGATAGTAGGTTCATTCGTGAGAAAAAATTTTGAAGGGACTTAAATATTTTGATTTGCTAATTTCGGGTGGATTTCTAAAATTATAGGAGTACATCTACTATACTTAACTTGCGTGAACATAGAATACACTCGTAGTTTACTGCGCACAAGAAATGCACAGAAGTAAAAAACTCTCAAAAAGTAGAGTGTAAAGACAGGCGGCCTTATTGCTAGCAATTTCTTCCAGGCAACCCTAACGTCTACTACTATATTAAATTGAATGAACTTAGAAACAAACTTATTAATCTCAGCTTTGCCTACAATTTATAGCATTAAAGTTAAAAATAAAATATAATGAATGAGTATACTACAAAACATCAGTCTTCCAATCATATCCACCTTTCATCATATCAACCTTTTATCTCGACGTTAAGCTGTGCAAGAAAGATAAACTAAAATCTATATTCAATTCAAGGATGATTTTGTGGTTACATTTCGTTCACACAACAAACTGGGGAACAGATTTCATCAAACAAAATATTCGTGAAATCCATTTAGTCCGAATACAATAATTGCAATAAAGTCGGTTCGTATCCTGATTAAATTTTTCTCATACAATACAATAATTGCAATACAATAATTGCAATAAAGTCGGTTCGTATCCTGATTAAATTTTTCCGTTTAGATAATACCTACTACATGCATAATTGCAAGAAAGTGGTAAGGACCTTGCTCATTACAAGTTGCCATATGAAACAAAACATGATTGAGCACCACCAGTTTTAACACGCCAAGTCGTTTGTTGTATGGTGGTTATCTGACTATAACTGGAGCTATTTACATTTTCTCATTAGTAAAGGAAAAATTTACTCCATTTCGTTTGGCAGAATTTTTACCATTATATAAGAAAACCTCCATATTAATTTATTACCATTATTAGATCTTTTTATTCTAATACATATTGAGCTGGTTTCCAACTGGTCCCTGGATCGATTTTCAAATAAATAAATATGTTGGGACATCTTCACACACGGCCATCTGATCCCAAACTAAGCAGAGCTTGTACTATGGGTACCAAACAGCTGATATACAATACATAAATAGATAAATACATACTTATATAGATAAACAACAACCAGACACAAGGCAAACACAAGTGCTCATCACACAAATGTTTGCCCTGGGCGGGATTCGAACCTGCGACCCTGTGCGTCGGACGCAGATACACTACCACCTGGTCTACGGAGCCGTCAAATGCTTCCTAATTCAGGATGACACGATACCCTCGGTAAAGATGTGTTATCTATCATCAACAATCACATATGTCCCCACCGAGAGACTTAAATCAAAAAATCTTATTGTTTCATCAAGCCGGCTCAGTGTGGTGCCGTCGGCCTCAACACAACCTTTGCGAATTTCTTCGCAGTAGTGCGCTGGTTTCTTCACGATGCTTTTCTACACGATGCGACGAATTAAATTAAAAATTTCGAAAACATTTGGTATGATTTGAACCTGCGTTTCATGGATATGAGGTAGCAAACCACTGCACCACTGACGCTTTCCACTAAAGACGTGTATGACCTGTTAACAACGAGGGCATATTGTACAATACAATACTAATTATTTATTGCACACGATAATAATTACAACAGATAGTAAATTTAAAATTGCATTAGGCAAAAGGTGGGCCTATTGCTTTGTGCAATTTCTTCCAGGCCACCCAGCGAGAGCGTCGGTGGAGTATGGCTAGGGCCGCTGTCTTCTATTCGGGAGACGGGGGCTCGATCCCCACCTCACATCAATGTGTTTCCGAATTTCAAATTCATAATGTACTCGTTTTTTCGACGTTCTTACGGTGAAGGAAAACATCGTGAGGAAACTCAAAGCGAAGAAATTGTGTGTGAAGTCGACCAGCCCGCACTGGGCCAACCCCTAGTCACCCTAATTCAGGATAGGCTCGCGCCCCTTGGTGGGGACGTATGTGAGTTGTTAATGATAATGAACCCAGAACAGAAAGGCTTGTAAGTTAGCTGCTGAAAACAAAGTACCTAATGAAATGGTAGACAGTGTCAAATGGCGCCGCAGTGCGGTGTGGGCGTGTCCCGAGGCTGCTACAGCTCCTTGATGACTTTCACCGTTCGTTCCAGCTCCTTACTGTTATTACAGCCATTCCTTATGGTCGTTAGTGGAAAATGGAAATTATTGAGAAAGTGCTGGGATATATGAGGAAACATTTATCTTATTTTAACAAAGTTTTTTTTGGTGATTTTGTCTGTAAATGCGCTTGTGTGGTTTAAATTTACTGTGGGAATAAGAGGTTTTCCCATGGTATAAGAAGTCTATTTGTTAATCCAGCCAGAGAATTCTACGAGTACCAAGAAAATTCTGATTGCTTGATGAGTCACAAAAAACGTCATCATTTTACATTTTTACTAGGTTTTTTTTAGGTACTTATCTAATTTTATGTCGTTTTTCTTAATACAAAATTTATTTATTTCTGAATAAGTATCTATCATAATGTTGAGCCCGGTTTGTTCCATAGAAAAATAAATACTGTAGTTTGTTCTAAACAAGTTTCATAATAAGGAAAAAGAATTGCTTTCCATAGATCGAATGAGATTGATTTAATTTATACAACGCGTTAGCTACTTAGGTAACGCAAAGCCTCTCGGACACAACGTATTTTGTTCAAAAAGTTCCCAAATCCCTGGCCGACTTAATTTGCTCGAAAAGTAAGTTATATTTTTGCGAAAATGTACAGAACAAACGTTGTTCAATATCATGGTCTGCTAACTAACTAACACTATGACGACGTTACCAAATTAAAACTCAGTTGCAGTTTGCGAGTTTGCGTGCATCGCTGTGTGAAAAGCTACGTGAAAGCTCTAAAAAATGAACCCTCTAGGCGGCTGTATTTATGGCAAGCTCTCACATAAAACAAGGCTTTTTGTCAGCTTCGTTCTCTTTGCCATTGCCTCTAACGATGTGAGAAACGAAATGCTTTCTTGATATATAGCTGACGTGCCGACTGGTATACGATATGGGGGGTTTAATGAGAACTGATCGTTGTGAAGCACAAACTTGTTAGTTACTGTTTTGTAGTATTATTGTGATTAAAGTAACAATAAGACGGGTTTTTGACTAACTTCTTGCGAAACATGTTTTTTAACTGACAGAATTACTTCACAAAACAGCCGCCCAAATCCTTATTTCATTTTTAATCTCATTGTACCTAACTGAGTCATGCGTCGTCGGTGGTTAATGACAAGAGTGGCTGGTTCCTGAATTAGAGGTTAAGGTTCAATCTTCACTTTAAACAAATTATAAAGATCCCAGGACTCTTATGGAAGTAGACACAGAATAAATAGACACAGAATTGAACACAAATAACACCTAGACCCAGAACTGATATTTTCCATATCTTCTGATCGTACAGAGGTAGAACCCGAAACCCACAGTGCGTATGTAGGTAGGCCATTGAAGAACTGGTCATTGACGTCCCAATGTTTGTTAGAATCCTAAAAACATCCTATGTATCCATACCCCTGCAACGAAGTTAACAAATTTTACGTTTTTTTGGAATAAAAAGTGTTAGATTACAAATTGTAATAGGGAATATGCATAAAAAATTCATCAACGAAAACAAAATTTTAATTTCTTTAGCGGATGTATGGCCCGCGTGACTAATGACGTCATTGGTCATGTCGGACCTCTCTGTCTAACCATCAACTTTGAAGCCTTATAAATTTGGTTCCGAGCAAGATATTTGAAAAAATATTTTTTATGTGTTTATCTGGAACTTGAAATATTTCGAGTAATGAATTTTAAAAAAATGTGCATATTCCTTATTGTATTGTTAACTTCGTTGCAAGGGTAATTCCAATAGATTTGCCTTTTATTTCACTTTCTATTCAAACCATCTCGCTAGATAGTTACCAACATGAAAATTAACAAAACTAGTGCTACTTAGATTTATAGAAGCTGTCCAAATAGAATCTGCACAAAATCGTCAAAAAAGACAAATGGCATTTTTCACTTCGGTTGTAATACATAAAGGCCAGTGAAATCTTTGACCCTTTCCACCTTCTCTTATCGAACTCATCATCAGGAAGTACGTTAACTACTGCCTCTGCCGCGAAAACCAACAAGCGCGCCATTGCGCGGTCACGCCACACTCCGACCTATGATGGCGGTAATTCGGGGTTGGATCGCGCCTGCGCCGCCGTAGGCGTTGAGCGCGCGCGCACGCCGACTAGGCTCCCACGGTGGTTATGGTACAGGGGGATTGGTGGATCTTACCAAATACAAGATTATACAATACAATAAAAAGTTACAAATGTACCAAAATGAGAGCGTCGGTGTTGTAGTGGCTAGGGCTGTTGTCTTCCGTTCGGGAGATGCGGGTTCGCTCTCCACCTCATACCAATGTGTTTTCTTAAATGACGCTCTTACGTTGAAGGAACACATCGTGAGGAAACCTGCGCACTCCTGCGAAAACAATCAAAGGTTGTGTGTGAAGTCGACCAACCCGCACTGGACCAGCGTGGTCTATTAAGGCCTGATCAGCCTAATTCAGTGTAAGCTCGAGCCCCTTGATGGGGACGTATATGAGTTGTTAATGTACCTACTATTTTGACACCACGAACAAAAACGTATCGATCAAAATAAGATGATTAACCTGGTGACATAAATTGGTAATTCATAGAAGGAAGATTTTAGAATGTCTACAGTCACTACATCTTGTTTGGGAAGCCTCTCAGTTCGAAAAACCCCACACACAAGTACCATATTCAAACTCATAACTAAAAGTTTATTCAACAATCTCACAGTGAAAAGAAAACTGCACTGAACGAATGATACACAAGACCATCAGTTTTAATAACTAGTTCATTGAAAATAAAGGCTGTTCCTAAATCTATAAGTACAATCCTTCTTAGCGACATCCACCTAATTCTAAATTAACGAAATCATGTACTCGTATTGTACACTACTATTGTATACTATACATACCAAGTTATGTTTCCAGTTCAAACAAAATACAAAAAAGCCAGTTTATGTTTGTTGGAGTTAAACTATTGATTGACTATTATTTCAGTCTAGTTTTAAGCTCTGCTCACCTGACAAGGGAATATGAGTGTGAACTTGTATACAAAGTGTGTTATTTTATACAAATTGCACGACTCGCAACACTCAAAAGGATGTTCCAAGTTTAAAAAATTTACATCTAGAATGCACGCTGTATAAGTTGGATTGTTTGCAAATCGTGGGCATCGAAAGCGACTGTTTGTACAGTGGGCCGATTATCGGGAGCCGGCCGGGATCACGAGCTGATCGCTTGCCGCCTGACGGTGGTCATGCACTGTGGTCTAGTGTTAAAAGTCCTAGAACATAAACTATAGATAAGTCAAGTCATTGGTTTGCGAGGTTAAATAATAGACTGACAAATTCACGTGAAATAAAATTATGTTTATGTCTTATTAACGTGTTTAAGCACAGAAAGAGAATTTAGATGATTTAAACGAAAGAAATAATTAATTTTCGTCTAAATCATCTAAATTCTCTTTCTGTACTTTCTGTTGTTTTCAGTTTAATGCGTGATCTTAAATACTTAAACACGTCAATAAGAAAATAAAATAACTTTGCAATAATCTGAAGATCATTCATTTAAGGTTAATAAATATTGATAAAAAAGGAGTGTAAGAGTATTTCAGTACAAGATAACTAACTATTTTGAAAGTTTTCAATCGCCTGAGGACTCACTTAAAACTATCTTAATCTTTTTCATGCAGTTTTCACTCAAATGTCGCCTGGAAGAGAGTTCTACTTAAAAAACAAGGCTGCCTGTTAGCTAAATTTTTATTTTTGTTCTATGTTTTGTATTCTGGAAATCATTGATGAAAAAAAAAATTTTTTTTTCATATTTCATTATCTGTTTCTTGTCCCAGCCAGACGATCATGTCCACCACAGTGTGATAACTAGTCGTGTTCCTGCGCCATTCCGCGGCGCGCCGGTATGGGATTATTGCGTAATGGCGCCGTGTGCGCATGCTGCTGCCTTCTACAGGAGTTTCTGCTGACCTTTTTATGGTCAATACTCTGTCTTATAGGTTACGTTTCTACCGGGAACAGTGTATTTTGTTGGTACAAAGGTTTTAACTTTTTTTATTCTTGAATAATAAAAGGTAAAACCGAATAGGACTCTGGTAACTTCACGCAAATCCAGTAGGCTACATTTTTTTATTGTATTGACAGAACGACGTCGTTATGAATTTGCGATATCCTAGTCCTAATCTCATTTTAATCGTGATGTTAGAATACGGCCAAATGATCATATTAACACAACACTAATCACACCACACTAATATTATAAATGGGAAAATATATTTGGATGTTTGTTCCGCCTTCACGCTTAAAGTACTCAACGGATTTGGATAAAATTTGGAATGGAGATAGTTTGTAACCTGGATTAACACATAGGATTTTTACGGGAAAAAGTTTTATTCCCAAGGGAAAATCTTAAATAACTTTGCGTAGCCGCGGGCTGAAAGCTAGTAATAAAATATTTGGATTAAAACACACTAAGATAAACTATCTTAGCTTTTATTTTTATGGTTTTCAATTTTCAATAAATTGACTGCTTTTTATTGAAATCTGCCTAACTAATGGTAGGTAGTGAATTCTTTTTCAAGTGTAGGGTTACTTACTTGATAACAATTAAACAGAAATAAATCATATCTGATGTTTTATGTATCTATCCAAATCCAATGGTACATACAATATAATGCATATTTTACTGTGGATACGTGTCAAAAACTTGTTTGGTTTCATTGAAGTATAACGTAGTAATAATAGCTCAATGGTTGTTTTAGTAAAATTTTGTTACTATACCTTCATACTCGAACCAAGTTGGTGCAAGATTTGTTCAGCCTAAAACATCTCACTCCTTGTTTAAAAAATCGTAGAACATCGAAACGACAGTCCATATCCTCAGATAAAGGCCTCTAAATTCTCATAAATCTTGTTTTACTTAACGTTTTGTTACTTTTAACGGCCCCTGCTTGCGGAAACCGCATTTTTATTCAAAGTACCCACTTAGTAAATAAAATATGTCCTCAAGTACAACGGCGTTGGGTGGATCCGTCCTTTGTTTCTTTTTTTCTGTGTTTGCTTTCTTTTTCTTTTTTTGTTTTGGAAACTCGTGAAGCGACAGATGCGGGGTAACTTGCTGGCGAATTTAAAAAGCGAGTTTTTACAGTTTGGCTTAGCAGTTTGAGGGTCTCCTTTTTAATTCTTTTTGAATAAGCTAAACGTTCAACAGATGGTGCACCTAATTTATAAAACAAATCGTTCTGATATAATGACTTCCTACGTAACAGACAGCCTGTTTGCTTTCTGCCTTCTGCTCAATGCCCTGATGTAACAACTACCTAAAAAATTATCGTGTGGATAGAAAAGTCCATGTATTTAGAATGTCAACATTATTCGGACATATCATGTATTTAAGAACCACATTGTAATATTTTGAGCCTCTAAACGTACCAAAAGTGTATCTTTGTTCATAAAATGTAGGGTAAAAAAATGTGTCAGTGTTGTGGCAAATTAGCATTTGTCCAGGCCGCCGCTCGTTCTGTTCGTCCCGGTCCCGGTCCCTTCCCGTCCCCGGGACTCCGCGGAAACTTGTCCGGGTCATTAGCGAGTTATTTATTAGATCCTTTTTAAACAAATGGTTAAAATGCTGAACAAAGCTTCGTTTTTGACGGTTAATTCTTATACGCTAAACAGAGCATGAATTTTCAAATCTACCTATCTGATACTTTTTCCTATTTCTTTTTAGGTTATGAACACGTTATGAATGTGTTAACCAAACGTACAAACATTTGAAATTTAGATTTATTTGAATTTTAAGAAAAAATCTCCATCCATCTTCCCATTTTGATAATTAGTTTATTTTATTCGCAATGTTACCCAATGGACTTTTATCTCCGAGAAATATGATTTTATAGGCTTAACATTAGATTAAAGATTACATAGAACCTCTTTTCGCTAATTTCATTGCAACGAAATGTATACTTCGTCATTGCAGTTCCTAGAACAAATTGTCAAACTTGCTTCACACTGCGGTAAGTAAGTACCTATATTTTTTGCCTATAATTTGTAATGCATGTTTTCTATTGAGATGTTAAATTCCAACATCTACTGCAAAACACAATTTAATTATATCTTCTAAATCTCGCTGCGCTTTGTACTAGATTTCTCATTTAACAGCAAGAAAGATAGCTCAACAAAAATACTTAACAAACCTCTTGAAATAAAAACTACGTCCACAAAGTAGTGAATTGAAAACAAAAAGGTTCCAGCCCCGCCCACTCGCGAAGGGGCGTGGTCTGGCTCCTCCCACCGCATCCCGACTCCCGGGTCCTCCCAGAAAATTGCTGTTTTCCCGGATTCTTACATAACGTCCCCATTTTCCAAGGGGGTAGTTAGGGGGCCGGAGGGTGGACATTTGTCTCTAGATGCCAGCTTTCCCAGGATTATTAAATTTAGCGAGGCAAGATGGCGGCGACTATGTTATATGCTTTCCCGTATATTATGTGCTATGTAAGGACGGGCTAGGTAATTTCGTTGGGTTTGTTTTTCGCTAAAATTGAAGAGAGATTGGATGGAAGTATTTATTGTGAGCTTGTAGTTAATAAACTCAGACTTTGTACGAAGTGTGGCGTGAGATTAAAAAGGACGTAAATGGAAATTGAAGATGAGTTCTATGTTGTGTTGAAATCTTCATTGATTGGGTAGGCAATAGCAAGATTTTTATTTATTTTCATCAATATGGGTTAATTCATATAATAATATTGGTGACCAACGCTATCATGATTCAGAGATAAAGCTGGCTTGACATGGCTCGTGTCGCGACTACTTCTGTAGATACTTAGTAGCCAAAAGCAACGGCCTAACGTAGGTAAGTGCCTCCTAAAGCACGGAATCAACTTATGCTTTGTAAAATCAAGTGACGTACCCAGCAGTATACCTGTGAAAATGAGGAAAGTCTGAGTGACTGAAAAAGGAATTTTGTTTGACAATGTCTCCATTGAAAAACAAACCCAGACCTCCTATATCTATTCTGATGACTTCATCAGAGCCAAATATGCTCCGGTCGCTAGACCAAGGGGCTGTTATTGTTATTACTTTTGCTAGTAAGTTACTACCTATATTACAAAAACTTCTTAGATAGATAAACAGCTTATTGCATCAAAAACACACACTTTACATTCTTCACTAAATCCCATACTGTGTTCCATCTAGGTAGATATAGATTTTATTATTTATCATGTGGGTTGCTCTAGGGATTGACACAAAGCCGCTGAAGGCCACTGACATAGCTCATGTAACGACTCCTTTCGTAGATAGCAACCGGGGCTCGCGACTTAACGTGCTTTCCGAAGCACGGAGTTATCTTTCTTTTTGGATGATTCGGCCTACAATGTTCCCCAACTAGGGGAAGTCTAACAAAGATATTTTTAGTGTTCCCACTGGGATTCGAATCTGGAACCTCCGTAATGAGAGTCAAACGCGCGACATGTGGACATGTGGACCTGTAATATTGTAACAACTTATTTTTACTATACTATAGCTGGTGAATAAATTATTATGAATTATGAATTTATTTCTTGATTTTATAAGCTCAAATACGTCCCATTGCGGGGCTCGAGCCTACCCTGAATTTCAGGTCTTAATTGATGAATTCCTGATTTCTTAAGTGCAATAAAATATACTTTTTGTAAAAATTAATACTTCGCACGTTTTCACTAATCAGCTTACCTCCCTCTGCGCAGGAGTCGCCATGACGCCAGTATAAAAGCGCGCACGCGCATCGCCTCCTCGCATTCGGGCGACGACGCAGAACGTAAGTTAACTTTTAGCTGTCAGTCTTTTCTATCCGCCATTTTGTTTTGCCATTTGCCTCCACGTGGTTGCAAATACTGCTTAATGTTCTACTTTATTCTTTTTTTATAGCTTTTACTGTTTCCAGTGCTTTCAATTAATTTCCACAATGTTAAAGTGATTTTTATCGTGATTTTAGTGTTATTTGCTACCACGTGTTCATAATAGCCGTTCTGGTTTTATATGTGTATCTTCTAGCTATTTTTCAATCAGTCTCGGTTCTTGAATACTAGTGTTCACGTATTCATTTTATATTTTTAAAGCTGTAGATAAATTAATCCTCTTTTTGTCTCCTTTTCGCTTTTTTTTATGTTCCTACCATGAGCCTGCTTAGCGCCTAGCTTTCTGCTACAAGATTTTGAAAAGAGAATTCATTTTAATAAAGATTCTCAGTCAATAGCTTTGGCCCATTGCGACCGATTCACAGTTGTCTTTTTAGGTTAATGCAGCATGCTTTTTTCACATACTTGATAGTCAATTGTATACATTATTTGTCCACAGTGAGCCAGGGCTCCAGCGAGATACCGTGCCCGGCGAAAGAATGGTAAGTTTTTATTTTTTTGTATAATGTAGGGTATTCTTGCAGTTTCCGAAAATTTACCAATCATAATCCTGTCTATTTAGAGAAACTGTCTTTTTAATTACTTTTTCGTTACCATAAGTAGGTATCTCTTTTTTGTCGCATTCAATAGACCTGCTACGGCGTAGCAACTACGTCGTAGCAAGCTTTGCTACGCCGCCGTAACCGTGTAGCTGTCGTAGCATTGCGTATTATCTTTATTTATTTTTAAATAGCATCGTTTTCTCAGATTTAAATCTGCTACGCCATCGTAGCAAACTTGCTACGCCGTAGCAGTTGTAGCTACATGACTAATATAACTCGCTGAGTGACATGAAGCTGGTCCACCGGCTACATGTCACTCAGTGAGCTATGCTTGGCATTTCGCTACGGGATAAAATCCGAAACGAAATCATCCGGCAGAGGACCAAGGTGGTTGATATCGTCCAGAAATGTAGCAAGCTGAAGTGGCAGTGGGCTGGCCACGGCTTTCGCAGAACCTATGAGCGTTGGAGCAAACGAGTTCTCGAATGGAGACCGCGTCTCAGAAAACGTAGTGTGGGACGCTCCCCTGCCAGGTGGACTGATGACCTGAGGAAGGTTTGGCGTATCCTTGGGGAGGCTACGTCCAGCAGTGGATTGCAATAGGCTGATTGATTGAGATGACCAGATCCTTATTGACACCCAAACTAGGAAAACCCGAGTGTCGGACTCTTTCGACTATGTTACTTTGTTTAGTACTGTCGCTATTTAAGTCTTTAGAGATTTTTATTTATTTTTAAAATCAGGAAATTAAAAGTTGTTTGTGAAGCCGACCGCACTGAGTAAGCAGCATGCCGACAGCGGCTCGAGCAGCTTGAGGCCTTCCGTATGAGCTTTCAACTTGTCGGTCTGTGTACCCAAGTCCAAGACAAATTACCACTTTGGTAGAAATTGCGATTAGGTCAGAAAAAAAACTGTGTGTCAAAGAACTAACAGTGTTGGTTTGTTTCAGTTCTGCCGCCGGCTGGATGCACGGCTCGCCCGATGCCGCGGCCGCCGGCGTCTGCGGACACCGCCCGGCCGCACGGCTGGCCGCGCGGCTGCCGCGACTCCACGCGAGCCGCACGCAGCGTAACGCGCGTTTGCACACAAAATATATGTGAGTAGCATTATCATCATTATTATTATCAGCCTGTGGCAGTACTGGACGCAGCGCCATTGAGCCCGATCTTCGGCTGCGCTCATCTAATAAAATATGTGAGTACATTGGACTTGAGTACATGGAGCGCAGTATGCTGGGGTTTAAACTGATTGACAGAGTCAGAAATACGGTACTGCGCTCCAAAACACAAGTGGCTGACGTTGCTCATACTGCGGCCAGGCTTAAGTGGGACTGGGCCGGCCACGTCCCTCGCATGCCTGACAGCCTGTGGGCTAAGTTAACTACTTACTGGAAACCCCCAACTAACAGGCGACGACGTGGCAGACCTCGGCGGAGATGGCAGGACGAGCTAAAAAATTTTTCCAAGACCTGGCTTACCGATGCTCTAGACAGAAAAGAGTGGAAAGAAAAGAGAGAGGCCTTTGCCCAGCAGTGGGACAGCGTAGGCTAAGTAAGATAAGACATTGGATTTATAACTACACTACGCCCACCACAAGGTGGACCGACGATCTGATGAAGGTCACGATGCCGCTGGATGCGGGCTGCGGGCAGCGCACGCGGGACCGGTCGTCGTGGAGATCCTTGGGGGAAGGCCTTGGTCCAGCAGTGGACGTCTTTCGTAGGAAGAAATTGCTGTGTAGCAATAAGGCCGCCTAACTGTACACTTCTTCTCGTTCTTATTTTTATGTTATTATCTGTTTTTTCGCTGAATGCAATAAAGTATATTCATTCATTTTAATATTTTTTTTTTTTGTTTCAGGTTTAGAAGATAAGTTAGATTAAGAAGCTTAATGACAAATTTGTAGCACAACTGACATGGATTCCGAACACGATCTTCAAGTCGGCATTATTTTATAAAATAGAATAGTTGCGGTACATACAAGTAGTCTGGTGAGAAAGGCGTTCATTTTTCTGCACTTTTCCGTTATTTTTTCATGATAGGTACATATGATTTAGGTTACATCATGAAACTTTAGTGAAACATTTCATAATTATTATCTATACCTATGTAATAAGCGATCATAAGTTAGGGTTCACATTCAAAAAAGTAAATAGTTTTAAGTTCATCACTTTTGCAAATAAGTTTTTGTTTTTGTAAGTATCCACTAAGCAAGTCTAGGGTTAGCGAAACCAACATTTTTGTATTTTCTAGATTTATTATGTTATTTACTGATCATCGTTGGCCTCACACGTCTATTGCAGGTTTCAACAGTCTGATTTTTTTCTGATAGTGTTTTAGTTATAGCGAGTTTTTTATTCAGTTCTCTTTTTATTACCTTTGTTTTTTTTTTCATTTCTCTAAGATTATTACAGTAATATTTTTTAAACAACACTAGCTTGTCTTTTATTTTCATATTCCCAAATAAATGAGTCTAAGTATCTATTATGCGTTTTATAATGTTCTGCTCCAGGGCAGAATTAGAGTATGATGATGGATACGATCTATGGTATAAAATTGAAAATCGATGCGATCTTGTGGAAGAATCCACTCTGACCAACCGAAAGATCGCATCGATTTTACAGCAAACAATAATCATGACCAGTTTGTAGTGATAATGGTACGTTAACGGAGAGAGAGGTGGCGCTCGCGCAGAGCTAAAGATACGTGCCGCTAGCTGTAACCGGTGCTGTTATATGGAAACAAATGGGTACGTGGCGGCCCTAGCCACTAGGCCACCGACGCTCTCCATTATACATATCTCAATACAAGCTATAGTATAATATGTTTTAAGGTATTTTAGGTTTTGCGTTGATCTATCAGTCAGTCATCCAATTTATTCTTTATATAAAAAAAATATATAATGTGGGGACAATCCACACACAGCCATCTGATCTCAAACTAAGCAGAGCTTGTACCATAGTACATTACCCATAGGTAATGGGTACCAGACAGCTAATATACATTACACAAATAGATAAATACATAGTTATATGGATAAACAACAACCAGACACAAGGCAAACACAAGTGCTCATCACACGAATGTTTGGCCTGGGCGGGATTCGAACCCGCGACCCTGTGCTTCGAAGGCAGGCTTACTACCAACTAGGCCACGGAGCCGTCTATAGACACACTTGCTGGCTATAGAGTAAGCTGTACAAAAAGCAATACTTTTCACTATGATGTCGCCGGAGTGGACTCGCTGGTCGTCGGGTAAACGGAGCTAAAAGTGGCACTTTTCACTAATACCGTCGCTAAGTGGGACGCTCTCCACTTTGATCCCCGATATTGACTGGGGCCTGCATCTCATTTACACTGAACACACGGGGGGATACTTTGCTTAGAGAAGCAAGATTATACTTTAAAAGTGTGTATGTACATTTTATTAATTGTCGCTTAATATTATTTACACGTTGAAAAAAAAAGGAATAACCATTCAAAATGAACCAAATTTTTAGCATGTGTCTTGCAATCATATTTCGCCGGATAAGACAAGACAGGTACACCTAGACAAATATTAAAAATAAAATTTTTCCCAACAAGATAATATTATTTTAAATCTTTGACGAACTCTTGAAACACAGTCCTCGTTTAAAAACAACTTAAATTTACTATATTTTTTTTTATCTAAGTCAGAGATATAACTAACCCGTGTGTTTAACGCAATTTTTCTAAGCGCAGTTTCCCCCCGGGTATTCAAATGAAGATCATCTGTTACTTCTTTCCCCCTTCACTCCCCGAGACCCACGATAACATTGTCCTTGTAGTTAAATGTAATAAGAGGTTAAATATCTTTAAGACAGTAACATCGACGAAATACCAATTTATCAGCAATCACACACCATAAAGATGAAAGATGAAAAAAAAAACAAAGTTAGATTCTACAGAATTATTTTTGTAAGTCAAAACTAGCTAATATACCTTCCAATGACTAAAGAAGCTAGTCCATAATTAGCACGTTTATCATTTATAATTTCACTGAATATTTTTTTTTAGAACACCGCACGATGTTGCATTTACTTGTGTACCTTGACATGACAGCCTGCCCAATAATCAAGATGGAGGTGATGACTGGTCAATCACAAGATGTGTAGTTGTTGAAACGTATTTATGTATCCTGACGGTGGCCTGCCCGCGGGCTGATGGATGATGATAAATATTACATACGGAATAGAAAACTAAGTAGGTTTTCTTTTTTCCTAATCTGTAAGTCGTATGAAAGAAAATGGTGTAATATGAAAAAAAAAATGCTTTATTTACATAAATCCTTACAAGTACAGTGTCGAGGCTTCCCAGTAAGTAGTCATAGACACTTGTGATGGGAATGCCACGCTCTAACTTCCCTGTGTCTCAAAAAGAAAAAGTTTTAACTTCCCTGTGCCTCAGCTAACGTCTTTGCTTGTGGAAGGACCTTCAACAGCTCATATACGTCCCCACCGAGGAGCTCCACTTAATATAAAAAAAAAAATACAGAAATGTTTATTTGCTTTCTGTTACCTACTGTTACATTATATCTTTGAGACACTTCTTTTAAGCTAAAGATGCTTGTTTTAGAAGGCCCCGCTCCTCCTCAATAGAAAGCTATTACAAATGGAGCTTCATTATATATATATATATATAAACATGAAATACAAATCAAAATGTAAAAAGTTGAAAATGGCAGAAGGCATCACAATAATTCACCTACGCAGTATTATCACCGCGTGAGTGTTTTCGTTGGAAATGCCATTGAACATTATTTCACTCTTCCATTTATCCTGAAATTCTCTTTGAGGCAGATCAATGAGGTATAACCGATTTAATCCCCCTCAGTTTTGTTTGGGAGGTCTAAATATCATTATTGTTCTCTTGAGAATGTTGTTTTTATGAGAATCTTCAAGTAAATACAGTAAATCATCCCAGCTGCCGCGCCGGCAGTGTTTCATACGCACCTAATTTCGCGTCCCCTCGACGTAATTCTTTCAATTTCATCATGTCTATTCAAATGAGACCGTACTACAGTCTGTCTGAGCGCGACTACTTTAATAATGTACGCGAACATTCTTATTATCTTGTCCGGGTACTGTTTCCGTTGTTGCACGTCATCCGGCGTCGAAGTTACCAATAACTTACGCTGAATTATTAAGAAATTGGTTATACTTACCTTAGTAAGAAAGGTATTTCATAATATAATGAAAATTTTCACTTACAATTTTCTTTCTTTTTTATATAATTACTACAGTTTCGAAAACTCCTATTATTTGTTTTGAAGAAGAATTAGCTCTAACATGCTTATTGCAATTTTTTAATTACGCAAAAATAATATTGATATACTATTTTAATAAACTAAGCTCCTCTACGCCGTAGCCATGCCGTAACAATTTTGACAATATTTAAACTCTCATGCTGTGAATAAAATAAGTGTGATTTTGAGGTTATTAAATTGATTTTCTTTTTCTAACTTTAAGTATATTTATTTATATTTTTATATTTTGTATTTTCCAGTTGTGGAATTCTGTAGCAGTACTTTTAACTGGCCGCTATGACTGTACCTGCAACCACAGTGACAGACGAACTTATGAGAACAACGAGACGGGGGCATCAAGATCACGCGCCTTGTCATTGTAGACCCATTCATTGGTAGAATGGAAAACTACCCCCGCTTTCCATCCTCGCGATACATTTTTCCAATTTCGCGCGCGGCGACGACGGCGGGAAATCCTCTTTTGATTTATTTTTTAATTCGCGTTCCGTTTCAATTTATACTAACGCGAATCCTGTTGACGCAGCGCCTACATTTGTACCTGTCTATGCTAATTCATCGTGTTTGTAATGGAACCGCGCGTGGATCCGAATAAATTATATTCCAGTTATGTTTTACTTTGATGTTATTTTGATTGGTACGGAAAAATTTATTGTTTTTTTTATTTCTTGTTTAAGTACTTAGTATAGTCATACAACAAATGGTCAAAAATACAAAAATCACACATTTCTTGTTTTAAATCCAAGTATACAGATGGACCATTTATGAGTCAGTATGGGTAACTTTGAAAGTAAAAGACATAGAAAGATCTGTTCTAAGGAACCATGGCATTAATTTAAGTGACAAGAAAAGTGCATTTATAGATGTTAAAAAAATCACACATAGTTCAGGAATCAAACCTGGAAACACTGAAAAAAAAAACTGCAATACTTTTATTCTAATGATTTTCCAAATAGATGGTTGATGTCTCACTCAAACTGATTAGCTAACCGAAATAAATTTTATGTTCATTTCAATATAAACGCTATTTATCTGTGTAAAAAAAATACTCTTCAACTAAGCTATATACAATCAATTTAAAAAAGAAAGGAGCGTCCTATATTGGTTTCAGTATTCAAGAAGTAAACAAAATTATTTCTCACATATTTATCTTTCTCATTTTGTTTCAATATCTTTCTGCTGAGATGATGATTGAACGGTACTTGCATATTTTACATGCAAATGTACCGTTAATATATATCAAGTACTTTTAATGAAACCCGAATTTTGAAAATAACATTAAAACTAGTAACAAAAACCAAATTAAGTCTTTCCAACAAGAACGTATCAAAGTTTCGTTGCCAACATAAAATCCGAGCAATATTTTACAAGAAAATCAAAAACCTACACAGTTTTCATAAACAAAGTACATCTAAAGTTCTGAAGCAAACAGAAAGTATCCACTTGGAGACCACGCCCACGCCACGCCCACAGTACGGCACGCCCCGCCATCTTGGACGCACTAGTTTTATATCTTCAATCTACCCGCGAAAATACACTCTCGAGAGAATCTGCTCTTTATGTGGGTAGCTAGGTGGAATGTTCTAGATGGCTTTTGTTTTATCGTCGAGATCTGCGGTTTAGATGGGAGGGACGCCAAGTAATTAAGCTGAGTG
The DNA here is from genome assembly GCA_951230895.1 of Carpatolechia fugitivella. Lineage (NCBI taxonomy): Eukaryota > Metazoa > Arthropoda > Insecta > Lepidoptera > Gelechiidae > Carpatolechia > Carpatolechia fugitivella. Next base: position 705,405 of record OX579651.1, read on the forward strand.
TGCTTGGCTGGTTCTTAGTATCTTTCGTTTGATAAGAATGTAATTGTATTGTATCTGATTGTGAAACAGATAAAAGAAAACGACTGCGAATAGCATCGTCGGTTTCTCTGTGGCACTATCAAAGGAAAAAGAAACTAGATATAATAACGTATAACATAAATACATACTTACAGTCAAGCTTTACAGGGTGAGCAGAGCTTCAGGTGGTACTCAGCCCACAGAGAAAGCCCTAGGCTAGCTAACATAGCAATAAAGATCATGAAAACCGAAACCTAGCTAACTTGTTTTCTATTTCGTCATTTTCATTGGTAAGCGAAGAAAATGCACATAAAATCCAATTTAACCTATCAATAAGTTCTTAAGCTACCAATAACCATAAAAAAATTATACAAAACATCAAAGTGAACCCAGGCACTCCCTATTCGGCGCTTCATATAAAACAATAGCCGAATATTTTTCTTACAGTAGTGATCTCTGATCCCTTTATTTTCTCACTGGGCAATCGAGTGTACGATCAAAACAGTTCAAATTTCTAGTACAATCCGTAAAGAAAACATCTTTCGATTGGGCTCCGATCCTCAAAGGTTGGAAAAAATACGCTTTAGCCGTCCTCGGCGCTTTATTAAGAATAAATTTAGGGCGGACGGAGAGGAGAAGCTGTTGTGTATGACAGAAGAGACAAACGGAAAATTACTTTACTTATTTTTTCTATTTTCTTTCAAAAGTTTTTTTTTAACTTCACACTACCGCCAGTTAAACTATTTATTAATCTGCACTACTGCAATTAAAATTACGATAAATCTCACTGAAAACATTTAATTCAAATAAATCTACACCTGTACTGCAATTTATTTTAAATACCTACCTACCTGTCCAATATATACGGTTCATAATCAGATTTACTGCGAAAAATATCTGGTAATTATTAACATTTCACGTCTCGGCTTCGATTCCTAGGCAGATATTATTTGAAAGCAGAATTTGAATAAGTATAGCCAGCGGCACGTATCTTTTGCTCGCGTTTTGTAAGATTTTCCCGTGGGAATACGACTTTTCCCAATACAAAGTATTCTATGTTAATCCAGGGTACAAACTATCTCTATTCCAAATTGCATCCAAATCCGTCCAGTAGTTTAGGCGTGAAAGCGGAACAAACATCCAAATATATTTTCACACTATTAGTGTGATGTGATGTTTGTCTGTGAATATTCTAATAATAATTATAACGATGAATGTAGTCGCCATTTTATGGCTCGCAATATGTTTTTAATTAGATTTATTATAGCTTTATGTGATTCATGTTTTTTTATTATTAAGAACAAGAAATGTATTTGTGCTGTGCCTAAAGTATACCTACCAGATTTAAATATGGCATTCGAAATCACCGTAGTGTGTGACCTTCCGAGTTAGGAGTGTAATTTTTTTTTTTAAATCCACTCTGACCTCTTGGTATGGTAATTTATTAATTTAGAACCCTTGACATGATAAAAATGAAAGAAGTTCTTAAAATGTTTGAAATCCGCTCTGATCTGTTGACTCGCACCCCGCGATAGTGCGAGGTGCCTATCTTCAGACTAATGCATTTATGCAACAGCCGTCTGGCGATCGATGCTCGCGTAATTTGACGAAATACCAGCCTTATTTCATGCTGGGTTTACTTTTAGTTTCTCTCAAAGGTGCAGAGTAATGTATGCGGGAATGGACCCCCGAAGAGCGGTCACTTATCAAAAACGTCTGCCTTTAGCGGTATGAAAGGGAGTGTGGATACTGTTTATTTTTATTTTATGTTTTCGCTAAAGTTGGCTAATAATGGAAACAGTTTTGGTGTACGCCCGTGGCACTACGGCATGGCAGAGTATAAAATAGTACCAATGTATTTCAGGGTCTATATTTTGTTTAGGCAGTTATGAAATTTAAAGAAAACGTGAAATGTACGAATGAGGACTTGAATGGATAAAGATAGCAACTCCGAGGAGGATGGAACCAGCTGAACAAACTAAGTGAGTAGGTACAGTGATAAATACCAATACATTTTATTGACCCGCGGCCCCAGTGGTTGTGAGTTGACCCCGGAAGGAATTCAGAACAGGAACATATAACATTAACATTATTATTATTTCACTAAGCTAGCATTCTTAGGTACAATAAAGAGGGGGGCGGTAGCCAGATGGGCGCTAAGCTAATTTTGGAGATAAACGAATGATATCAGTTACATTTGTTTATTTTTTACTAGATCAACTCTCCAATATGAAAATATCTTCTACTCGGTAGTCCGTTGACGTCCCGATACGAGTCAAAACAACAAAAAAGAACCATTCGTATTTCAAAATATTCAAATCCAATCGAACTAAACGAACAGCCAGTCACCTCAAAGGAGACCGCTCCTCACAGTACCGTACCGAGATGGTGAGTTATTTACCCGACGCAGATTCATTGCTAGTATCGTTCACCTAGTTCTTCTTGCTACGCGATAGGACAACATAACTATGATACAAGTTCAAAAAAGAAGTAGTTTCTGTATTAAGGGATGTTTCATCAAACTGTCAATTTGTATACTTATATGTTTTAGTTTTCCTTTCACTTTTCATTGCTTGCAGTGCACAAGCCTTAGTTTTTTAGATAGCCGAAAACATTGTTGTTATTATCTGTGGAACATGTCGCTGGTGTGTACTTACCATAAACTAGTCTTTATATAAGTAGAAATAGTTGTATGTTCATCTTATAATAAATAAAAAAAAAAGAACTAACAGCCTCCGTGGCAGAGTGGTCGAAATTCCGACGCCCATTACGGAGGTTCCGGGTTCGATTCCCGGTGGGTACACTCTCAAGCAAAAATCTCTTTGTGAGACATTCCAGTCTAGTTAAGACATTGCAGGCTGAATTACCTGATTGTCCGACAAGCAAGCAAGATGATTCCGTGCTTCGGAAGGCACGTTAAGCCGTTGGTCCCGGCTACTATCTAGTCGTTACACGAGCCAAGTCAATGGCCTTTGGCGGCTCTATAACACTGACACCAGGGTTTGTCAGGTCGGTTGTTGACCTTACAACTCACACGACGATGATGATGAACAGAAAACCGTCTGATTGTTGATTTAACATTACACAAAAGTATGATGTTAACTTTTTTCAGTGCTATAGGTACTTCCGACCTTAAAATTGCGATAAATTGGTAATTTTTCCAATCTTTTCTATTCGGCGTAATTTTATTCGATTTTCAAAGCCTTCGTTACAATCTAAACAAAAGTAAATAAATATATCTGGAGTTGAAAAGAAGGGACGAACTGTAAAAAAGTTTAACAAGGCACTCTAACAACTTGCAAGTAAATCCGATTTGGAGCTCGATTTGAATAAGACCGAAGGAATGGTAGGAGAATCTTTTCTTACTAAGGTGCAAGACGGTGTCAAGACACTTTAACTAACTTCAAAAAAAGGAGGAGGATTTCTATTCGACGGAATATTATTGTCAGCTCAGCAATTACCTTTACCACGTTCTGTCTGATTTTAATGTTGTTATTACTGTTAGAGCATCGGTAGTCTAGTGGACGGGGGTCCGGAAGACGCGGCGGGTTCGATCCCCACCAAGTACCAATGTTTTTTTGGAATTTCTAATTCATACATACGTTTATTCGACGTTATTAAGGAAAACATCGTGATGAAACCTGCACACTCCTGCGAATAAACTCAAAGGTTGTGTGTAAAGTCGACCAACCAGCACTGGACGACTAAGGCCTAATCGCCCTAATTCAGGATAAGCTCGAGCCCCTCGGTGGGGTCGTATATGAGCTGTTGATGATTACCTCCTCTTAGATATGGGTTACCTCAGGGATGGTCCCATATAAACGTGGTGGTAAACTAACTAGATTCCAATAGCTAGATAAAATCAAATAAAAAAATTGATAAATAACTAGATAAATAGGGCAACTAACTGCCCTAGTTGGTTGGTCGGTTGGGGTATAAGTATACTTTAGTTTTCTAATGACTTCAGTTCCGTGGGTTAAGGGGCTACTCTATGCCACATCGATAAAAAAAATCATAACCTTAGTGAAAACACAAAATATAAAAATCCGTACGATCAATTTAAGGCGTAGGTTTTTTTTTTTAGAAATAACTAACTTTATAATATCTTATACACTGTAATAAGAATAAGAAATAGCAAATGTGCAAAAAACAGCCGCTTTTAGCACTTTCACTATCTGTTTACAATTAACCATAGTTTACTGAATTTAAAAAAAAATACAACTTGACTTACAAAACAATTTGATCGTCCAGATTTTTGATATTTTGTGTTTTCACTAAGTAATGATTTTTTATCGATGTGACGCTAGTGTTCACATAAGGTAGCCCAGTAGGTATTCATGGCCAGAAATCAATGGTGTACTCGTATAAATTAACACCAGAAATGCAACATATCTTTACTTTTACGAACCACTTCTGTTGGATGAAATACGAGTTGGATATAGGTACTCGTATATTGATGAACCACGTACAGTCAGCTGACGAATTAGTTCGAAACCGATGAGATTTTCTCAGGTGATTACAGCTTGACAAAAAAGCGTTTGGAAAAAATGAGGTCGCTTCTATCGCACTTGTGGCTACCTCGTAGTCAAATAGGAACGGAAAAATTACTTAATTTATAAAATATTGTAAAATTAACGAAAAAGAATCAACATGGCATACTAATGGAATAATAAAAAGCAACCCAGCATGAATGGCAGCAAACTAAATATTTAGTTCCACCACTCCAAACTCTTTTTTGCCAAGCTGTATCTATATTTTTACATAACATTTTAAATACGAATTGGAGCTGACCCCTGCGCCGAGTCGTATCTGGTACAGCACATCTCGCTGGCTATCCAACGAGGCAATGCCATGGCACATTCCCGCCGGGTACGATTCGGGTGGTTTGTTTGATTAAGTAGGTAGATTTAAGTTTTAGTTTTAATCTTGACATGTTTTATTTAAATGTTATACTTTGGACATTAACATAATTATCTCTCTCTAAAATTTGTTCATAAATATCTATAGTTAAATATTTTATATACTCATACAGTTTATTAACCTACACAATTATACGAAATTTCATGATAAAGCAAAAACAATTACCCAAGAAAACTTCATCGGTTTCGAGCGGGGGGGGGGGTCAGCTAATTCGTCAGCTGACTGTACCGGACAAACGGCTAACGAGTCGTTCACTAGATTTTACGATAAACATTTTTCTGCAGAAGTAACAAATGCATCTCTATGGACCTATGGATGGTAACTAAATCTACATTTTTATTTTATTGATCTTTTATCGATAATCTGAAAGGAATTCCCTAAGTCTACAATTTCGATCTATCCGAGCTGTATCTGTAAAAATAATGTATAAATGTATGTCTGTCTGTAAATGTTTTCTTATTCTCATTAATCAGATCAGCGTATCTCAAGATATTTTGGACCAATTTTTTAGACTATAAACATAAAATGGAAAAGAAAAAAAAGGTAACCGGCGCTGACGTAACTCAGTTGACTACAAGTAACTTTTTTATCTTTTTACTCTTCTAAGTAAAACTATATAAAAACTTAGCTTTGTGTTACTACAGCGGAGGAAATTTAAAAATAATCATTACTTACTAAATTAGCTACGCGTTTTACCCTAATATTGGCTAGGAGACAGAACGGTAACGGAAGTGACTACGCCGGTTCTTTGTGACGAGTTGACAATACCCCATAGCCTTCATTACTTAATAGACTGGCAGTAGGGCAGGGTTTTATGAAGGTGTATACGAAGCATTTACACCAATACTGTCATTATATTTTTGAACAGCAAGGAATAATTAAAAAATATTGCGCTAATCTTGTATTTTTCATAAGTAAGTATTAAAAAGATCATAATGCCAGTAGTTGCGAATTAAGTTTGATGTGTTTTCACGTAAGCGCCCCAACACCGGTCACAGCGACTAAAATTTTGGTAACAAAATAATCAGGACACAAATTCTGGTCGCAGAGCCGTAATATTTACTACACATTGCAACTGTGTTAAGATCTGGTCACAACGTGTAGTAATAGAGTTCACACTATGTGACTGAAATGTGTCGACAAAAATTTGGTTGAGAGTTTCGTAAATGTTACCACAATATTACTACACCATTACCAATAGTCATAGACCAGTCACAGTGTATGCACAATGTTACTACATTTTAGTGTGAACATTATGTGAACATTTTCTCTCTGAAATAGTGCACACAAAGTGTACACTATTACGTAACTAAGTCGCAACTATAAACCACTCTAGACCATTCGATTTATGTCGAAAAAGGACTGGGATTTATGGTCACAATCTAGGCACTTGGAATTATGGTCACAATCTAGAAACAAGTGTCTACAATGTTACGAAACGGATTAACTAAAATACAACCATTTTTATGTGTCGAAAATTCCCCACTTTTGGTCGACGTTACGACACAAGGTGGTAACAGCGACTGAATTTGTTACCAGTGTCGAAACATAAAGCAGTCGCAGTTACTACACTGCGACCGAAATGGCTGTTATTTGTAGCATTTAATTAACTATAGTACTAACACATTATAGGTCATTTTTAAATAATTAACTAGTCGGCAGTAAAATATTCAACGCTACCGCTATCCGGCCGTCGACGAAAGACATTATTACAAGTTTATTAAGTTTTAGTTCAACTTCTGACTCATTTCGATACATTCTTTGATACTAAAATAATATTTCCCTGCCACTTTAACCAAATTATTACGTTACTGTCATTATGCAGATAAAACATTACCATAGACCGGTCAATAAAAATGTTAATACTAAACAACAATCTCATCCGTCACTTTAATATTCTCCCGACAAGCAATCGTCCCTTTAGAAAAACCCACGAAAACTCCGTAAAAAGCGGGTACGTTCGGATTGATCGCCGATATTTACACGTACAATAAGGCTATACAAATATTGCGGGTGGACGCAGAAAGGTGGCGATGGTAAGCGATTGCTGTGTCACCTTTATACTCGATTGCTTTTGCTTCAATACTTTGTATGAAGGATGGAATTTTGGATATGGCATTACAATACTCATATTTTCCTAATCTAACTTTTCTAATTATCAGGAAAAAGCAAAACAAAGTACGAAAATTGCTGAAATCTAAAATTTACTACCAAATTTACTAATTTATTACCATGCGATGCTGGCATGACGGTATTTTAAAGCAGCAAATCAGATACAATGAACGTAAATTTTAATAAGAAATTAACAGCCACATTTGTACTACAAACCTTGACTACGGCGTAGCGACGCTGTAGCAAGTGTAACCACAGCAAAGCAGCTGCGAATTCTCTACGACATTTTAGAATTCTTCGACCCTTTGGCTTTACAGATGACTTCATGTTTTGTTATGAACCGTACCAATATGAACGTAGTAAAGTTCGTCAAGACTGTCATTTCGTTGTAGCTATTATACCTTAGTTAGAGTATAGTAAGAGTAAAGCTAGAATCCAGTCGGAATTAAGATAAAATTCAGTCATAATGCAGTAGCTATAACAGCAATTAAAATGCCATTTCGTAGCTTCAATTTGAAATACTTACACTTAAAATATGAAACCTGCATCTACATCCCGAAACTGCTGCCACATCCATATTAAATATGTTAAATTTTAACACCTCCAAAAAATCCCCTAAAAAGCGCCCTATCACGTCGATTAGCACCGTGCTTTACAAGCATTGTCGCGGTGACAATGCTGCGTAACCCAACACTTGCCACAATAACTGCCTATAATACCCGTGCTCTAATACACCTCGTCATTTGTACGTGTCACCACGAGGACTATTTAAAAAGGTGCTGGTGGGATTTTCAGGCAGTTTTGTTGGGAATCTTTGAGAGGGCAGTTGAGGTGTTAAGTGGTTTGGAAGTTATCTTGTGAAAACTTGTAACGTTATTAAATTAATTAGTTCTGCATTAATTATACAATTAATAATTGTTATCAGCTCATAATTATGTCCATCGCAAAGAGATCCCCTTTATAAAGGTGATTGCGATCAGGTTTTAGTTGACCACACTGGCCCAGTGCGAATTGATCAACCGTGGAATTAATTAGGTACGAGTATATATTAGGTAGGCTCGAGCCCCTCGGTGGGGACATATATGAGCTGTTGATGATGATATATTAACTAAATTGAGGGAAGTACAAGTTTTTACAATAATATAATAAAACTTTTAGACACTAAGCTTTAGTTACCTGTGGCCTATTATACTTAGCTTAAACTTTGCTCACAATTTTCGTGGTTTGAGCGTAACAAAGTTATAATAAAATCAGTGAAAAGTAAACGCCTATGAACCAATAAAACATTCTGAACATTCTTCAAGACACGATTTCTTAATATTATAATTTAAAATCAAGTTTAAAATGGAAGACGACGTTCAAATGGAACCTCTAGATTTATCGACTAACAACCAAAAACCCACAAAGTTCTTAAACATTATCGACTTCAAATTCCTAGCTGGTCTAAACAGCCATCTTGTCAAATTATACGAAAGAACGAACCTAGTGTACAGCAAACAAGGGCTCTGTCTACCCCACAAGGCGGCTAGCGTGAAGAATATCTTACCGTGTCAAGTGTGCTTGAAAACGTTTGATCGGCCTTCGCTGCTGAAGAGGCATATGAGGACGCATACTGGTAAGATATAAATATAGGAAACGTCTAGAAGATTTTTCACTTGTTTGTAGTGTATGTAACGTACTACAGGTATTAAAAAAACTTACAACAGGGTTGAAACATACAAGTTAAACTAAGCTATGTATATTTTAAGGTAAATAAGTACCTATATAAGGCATAATGCGATCTACATCAACAAAACTCTTTTTATGTTTCATTCCCCTTCCAGCACAGGAAATTAAAATGTTTTTTTGTTCTCTCTCGTTTAAAAGTGAGTTTCTAAAGCAACTGAAAATAAAATGCTTAAATATAGGACCCTCCACTGTCTTCAATTACCAATACTAGATTTGCAGCAAAAATCGACTTTGTTCCTTTGCAGGACTAACAACTACCCCGCTACTACTTACCCCACAGACCCTTAACATTTTGTTACTAACAACTACCCCGCTACTACTTACCCCACAGACCCTTAACATTTTGTTACTAACAACTACCCCGCTACTACTTACCCCACAGACCCTTAACATTTTGTTACTAACAACTGCCCCGCTACTACTTACCCCACAGACCCTTAACATTTTGTTACTAACAACTACCCCGCTACTACTTACCCCACAGACCCTTAACATTTTGTTACTAACAACTACCCCGCTACTACTCACCCCACAGACCCTTAACATTTTGTTATTAACAACTACCCCGCTACTACTTACCCCGCAGACCCTTAACATTTTGTTTATTTCCAGGTGAAAAGCCCCACGTCTGCAACGTTTGCAATAAAGGGTTCAGCACTTCCAGTTCTCTTAACACGCATCGGAGGATACATACTGGTACGATACAAACAATATTAATATTTTCTTCTTTCTTACATGATCTACTATTTTAATCGCTTGATGACTCAGTCTGCTAACAGCTGTTTCTATGTTCCCAGCGAGACCAACTTTAAAATAAAGGCTATCACGCCATTCATCATCATCATCATCATTATCATCATCATCATCGTGTGGGTTGTAAAATCAACAACCGACCTCACAAACCCTGGTGTCAGTGTTATTAGAGCCGCCAAAGGCCGCTGACTTGGCTCATGTAACGACTAGATAGTAGCCGGGACCAACGGAAGCCGTTGAACGGCTTAACGTGCCTTCCGAGGCACGGAACATCTTTATTTTCGGACAATCAGGTGATTCAGCCTGCAATGTCCTAACTAAACTGGGGAAAGTCTCACAAAGAGATTTTTGCTTGACAGGGACACTGTCGTGTCGGGAATCGAACCCGGAAATCTCGACCACTCGGCCACGGAGGCTGTTAAGACAAGTCAGAGGCCAATCAGCATTGTATCAACATTGTTATCTCCATCCATTACAAAAGACTATAGTGAAAACCACTCACTAAATAAAGTACTCGTACTAAGTCAAAAGTTAAACAAAAAATAATAATTTAATCGTAAGTTAGTCAAATAGTTCGCCCCGACAGGCTTAAAAGTCCTCATCACGCTGGCCGCATTGCCGCGTTGGATAGCCAGCTAAATGTGCTGCAACAAATACGCTCCAGAACTGGGATTATACCGCGATACCAAAGACGCCGCCGCCGCCCAAGTTCTAAATTTTATTCATTCTTACTATTGGTCCAATGAACATGCTCAAGATCGCTCAGCGAGCGATGGAGAGAGCTATGCTCGGAGTCTCATTACGTGATCGAATAAGAAATGAGGAGATACGCAGAAAGACCAATGTCATCGACATAGCTTTCAGGATAAGTAAGTTGAAGTGGCAATGGGCAGGCCATATAGCTCGACGAACTGATAACCGACGGGGAAGAAGGTTCTCTCCTGGCTTGCACGGGCCGGAAGGCGCAGTGTTGGACGGCCTCCCACAAGGTGGGCAGATGACTTGGTGAAACTGATAACCGACGGGGAAGAAGGTTCTCTCCTGGCTTGCACGGGCCGGAAGGCGCAGTGTTGGACGGCCTCCCACAAGGTGGGCAGATGACTTGGTGAAACTGATAACCGACGGGGAAGAAGGTTCTCTCCTGGCTTGCACGGGCCGGAAGGCGCAGTGTTGGACGGCCTCCCACAAGGTGGGCAGATGACTTGGTGAAAGTTGCTGGGCGCCGCTGGATGCAAGTAGCGCAGGACCGCTCACGGTGGAAACCTATGGGGGAGGCCTATGTTCAGCAGTGGACGTCTTCCGGCTGAGATTATAATGATGATGATGACATAATTATTATTTTTAGGAGAGAAGCCACATAAATGTCCGGAATGTGGGAAGTGTTTCACGGCCAGCTCGAACCTCTACTACCACCGCATGACGCATACCAAAGTGAGACAATTATATTTTCGCTACTCCTCTGCTTAGCTTCATCTCGTTTTAGTAATAATAATAATAATAAGTTTATTAAATAAAGCAACAAGGACTCATTAAATCATACACATTGACTCTATTGTGACTAGAGCGTCTGTGGTCTAGTGGTTAGGGCCACTGCCTCTCGTCCGGGAGACGTGGGTTCGATCCCCACCACGTACCAATGTGTTTTCGAATTCATACGTTTATTCGACGCTTTTACGGTGAAGGAAAACATCGTGACGAAACCTGCACACTCCTGCAAAGAAATTCAAAGGTTGTGTGTGAAGTCGACCAACCCGCACTAGGCCAGCGTGGTCGACTAAGGCCTAATCGCTCTAATTCAGGGTAGGCATCTAATTGACCTCATTCCAACATAGACACTAATTGACGTTATAGACTTACTACTTTAGGCTTACCTATCTTAATTACGTTGTTTTTATTATAATTCCGTCACGTATTAATATTGATTACTTCTACAATTTATTTATTATTGTTGCACGTGCAGTCAACAGTTGGCAGTAGACAGCTCGCTTTAAACTTGTACCTTTAAAGTGCATATTTTCCTTCCCAGAACAAGCCCCACAAATGCCTGTGGTGCCCACGTTCGTTCCCAACTCCGGGCGAGCTGCGTGCACATTGTTTGTCGCACACCAACGCACCCGTCATGCCCGGGTACAGAAACACTGGCAGACGAAGTTATGATCCCTTGTGAAGTCTAAGAGGTGGGTAAATCAAAGAACTTATATACAACTTCACTGTTCGATACCACACCAACGCACCCGTCATGCCCGGGTACAGAAACACTGGCAGACGAAGTTATGATCCCTTGTGAAGTCTAAGAGGTGGGTAAATCAAAGAACTTATATACAACTTCACTGTTCGATACCACACCAACGCACCCGTCATGCCCGGGTACAGAAACACTGGCAGACGAAGTTATGATCCCTTGTGAAGTCTAAGAGGTGGGTAAATCAAAGAACTTATATACAACTTCACTGTTCGATACCACACCAACGCACCCGTCATGCCCGGGTACAGAAACACTGGCAGACGAAGTTATGATCCCTTGTGAAGTCTAAGAGGTGGGTAAATCAAAGAACTTATATACAACTTCACTGTTCGATACCACACCAACGCACCCGTCATGCCCGGGTACAGAAACACTGGCAGACGAAGTTATGATCCCTTGTGAAGTCTAAGAGGTGGGTAAATCAAAGAACTTATATACAACTTCACTGTTCGATACCACACCAACGCACCCGTCATGCCCGGGTACAGAAACACTGGCAGACGAAGTTATGATCCCTTGTGAAGTCTAAGAGGTGGGTAAATCAAAGAACTTATATACAACTTCACTGTTCGATACCACACCAACGCACCCGTCATGCCCGGGTACAGAAACACTGGCAGACGAAGTTATGATCCCTTGTGAAGTCTAAGAGGTGGGTAAATCAAAGAACTTATATACAACTTCACTGTTCGATACCACACCAACGCACCCGTCATGCCCGGGTACAGAAACACTGGCAGACGAAGTTATGATCCCTTGTGAAGTCTAAGAGGTGGGTAAATCAAAGAACTTATATACAACTTCACTGTTCGATACCACACCAACGCACCCGTCATGCCCGGGTACAGAAACACTGGCAGACGAAGTTATGATCCCTTGTGAAGTCTAAGAGGTGGGTAAATCAAAGAACTTATATACAACTTCACTGTTCGATACCACACCAACGCACCCGTCATGCCCGGGTACAGAAACACTGGCAGACGAAGTTATGATCCCTTGTGAAGTCTAAGAGGTGGGTAAATCAAAGAACTTATATACAACTTCACTGTTCGATACCACACCAACGCACCCGTCATGCCCGGGTACAGAAACACTGGCAGACGAAGTTATGATCCCTTGTGAAGTCTAAGAGGTGGGTAAATCAAAGAACTTATATACAACTTCACTGTTCGATACCACACCAACGCACCCGTCATGCCCGGGTACAGAAACACTGGCAGACGAAGTTATGATCCCTTGTGAAGTCTAAGAGGTGGGTAAATCAAAGAACTTATATACAACTTTACTGTTCGATACCACACCAACGCACCCGTCATGCCCGGGTACAGAAACACTGGCAGACGAAGTTATGATCCCTTGTGAAGTCTAAGAGGTGGGTAAATCAAAGAACTTATATACAACTTCACTGTTCGATACCACACCAACGCACCCGTCATGCCCGGGTACAGAAACACTGGCAGACGAAGTTATGATCCCTTGTGAAGTCTAAGAGGTGGGTAAATCAAAGAACTTATATACAACTTCACTGTTCGATACCACACCAACGCACCCGTCATGCCCGGGTACAGAAACACTGGCAGACGAAGTTATGATCCCTTGTGAAGTCTAAGAGGTGGGTAAATCAAAGAACTTATATACAACTTCACTGTTCGATACCACACCAACGCACCCGTCATGCCCGGGTACAGAAACACTGGCAGACGAAGTTATGATCCCTTGTGAAGTCTAAGAGGTGGGTAAATCAAAGAACTTATATACAACTTCACTGTTCGATACCACACCAACGCACCCGTCATGCCCGGGTACAGAAACACTGGCAGACGAAGTTATGATCCCTTGTGAAGTCTAAGAGGTGGGTAAATCAAAGAACTTATATACAACTTTACTGTTCGATACCACACCAACGCACCCGTCATGCCCGGGTACAGAAACACTGGCAGACGAAGTTATGATCCCTTGTGAAGTCTAAGAGGTGGGTAAATCAAAGAACTTATATACAACTTCACTGTTCGATACCACACCAACGCACCCGTCATGCCCGGGTACAGAAACACTGGCAGACGAAGTTATGATCCCTTGTGAAGTCTAAGAGGTGGGTAAATCAAAGAACTTATATACAACTTCACTGTTCGATACCACACCAACGCACCCGTCATGCCCGGGTACAGAAACACTGGCAGACGAAGTTATGATCCCTTGTGAAGTCTAAGAGGTGGGTAAATCAAAGAACTTATATACAACTTCACTGTTCGATACCACACCAACGCACCCGTCATGCCCGGGTACAGAAACACTGGCAGACGAAGTTATGATCCCTTGTGAAGTCTAAGAGGTGGGTAAATCAAAGAACTTATATACAACTTCACTGTTCGATACCACACCAACGCACCCGTCATGCCCGGGTACAGAAACACTGGCAGACGAAGTTATGATCCCTTGTGAAGTCTAAGAGGTGGGTAAATCAAAGAACTTATATACAACTTCACTGTTCGATACCACACCAACGCACCCGTCATGCCCGGGTACAGAAACACTGGCAGACGAAGTTATGATCCCTTGTGAAGTCTAAGAGGTGGGTAAATCAAAGAACTTATATACAACTTCACTGTTCGATACCACACCAACGCACCCGTCATGCCCGGGTACAGAAACACTGGCAGACGAAGTTATGATCCCTTGTGAAGTCTAAGAGGTGGGTAAATCAAAGAACTTATATACAACTTCACTGTTCGATACCACACCAACGCACCCGTCATGCCCGGGTACAGAAACACTGGCAGACGAAGTTATGATCCCTTGTGAAGTCTAAGAGGTGGGTAAATCAAAGAACTTATATACAACTTTACTGTTCGATACCACACCAACGCACCCGTCATGCCCGGGTACAGAAACACTGGCAGACGAAGTTATGATCCCTTGTGAAGTCTAAGAGGTGGGTAAATCAAAGAACTTATATACAACTTCACTGTTCGATACCACACCAACGCACCCGTCATGCCCGGGTACAGAAACACTGGCAGACGAAGTTATGATCCCTTGTGAAGTCTAAGAGGTAAGTATGTCAAAGATCTTATACAATTTCAGTGTGAGATACTAGAAAAAGGAAATAAGGAACTAATTAAATGGATCATAAAATATCTGCAACTATAACACTGAACTAATCTATATTTTCATTTCTTAGCAGGTCTAGCCATAACTAAGGATAAGTATTCATTTTGGATTTTGTTCGGATCACATTTCTTCCTCATTTTTCGTGACTAATAAAAATATTTGAAATCATTATACCTGTTGTTTTAATTCTAATACTCTTATAAATGTAATATTCATCAACGGCCCGTTACAGTCCACTGCTGGACTATGAGCCTCCTCCACTTAAGTGTTTGGTTTTGCCATAATCTATCAGAGAGCGCTGCTGCCCGTTCCCTGTTCAATGTGTAGTCCCTAAGTCGCCTCTTACGACACCCACGGGAAGAGTAGGGGTTGGTAACCAATGTATTCTACTCTGCCGTCACCAAACAGCGTAAATGTAATATTGCTAAGTTATATCTATAAAAATAAAAGACAAGATTAAAAATATTATTATCTTACAATATTTATTGAACTTCTTGTTTCAATTTCTTAGCTTCTACTTCAACAGCATTATTCTCAATCTTCCTCTTCTCCCCCGCTTCTGCTTCTTCTGCCTCCTTCTTAACCTCTACTTTAACATCTCCACTCTCTGCGCTTCCTATTGTCTCCTTTTCTTTGTCTTGTTTCTCCTTCTCTTCTGTGCTTAGTTCTGCGTCCTTCTTCTTTTCTAAGTGGTAGTTGTTTTGCGAGGCCTGGTTGTCGCATGATGTGTCCACTTTGAGTAGTTCTCTAAGAGCCATGGTGGCGTAGCAACTTGCTGGTAATGTCATTGTCAGGAGAAGAGCTTTGTATTTGCCGTCTGAAATAAAAAAATACAAATGAGGGTATAAACGAGGTGTACGTCTTCACACACAACCTTTGAATTTCTTCGCAGGAGTGTGCAGGTTTTGTCACGATGTTTTCCTTCACCATAAGAGGGTCGAATAAACGTACATATGAATTCAAAATTCAAAAACACATTGGTACGTGGTGAGGATCGAACCCGCGTCTACCAGCCGGGAGGCAGCGGCCCTAACCACTAGACCACCAAGGTTCTGGAAACGTACAAACACAAATAACTAAAATAATCATTCGCTTGCCCTTATCCCATCATTTGGGGTCGGCGCAGTATGTTTTCTTCTTCCATCCATCCCTATCAGCCGTCATTAACTATAACTATAAAATACTTAGATTTAAATATCGTGAATATTTGTTTAGTCGAGAACCAAACAAGTTGTATGCTGAATGAACATGTTTCAATTAGAGGCAACGAGTGTTTTTATTTGTTTTCGCTCATTATATGCAACGAACCCGATCACCGTAAGTCGAACTTTACTCACTCATTCATAGCAAAAAGGTGAGAACCCACCCAATCTGATCTCATCCCATTATATCTCATGACATACCATTCCAGCCCATCCTATCTCATAGCACTATTTCCTATTTCATCCCACCACATTTCATCCCGTGTCATCTCATCTCATTCCATTCCACCCAGTAGGGTACACAGAACTTAGCGGAGTTGATGAGGGTGAGTAGTTCCCTGCAGTAGGTCCCAGTCCACGACTCGTTGAGGGGACAAATCTTATCCTATCCCTTCTCATACTATCCCGTCTCATGTCATCCCATTTCATCCCATCTCATACATTCCATCCCATGTCATCCATTTTCACCCATTTCATTTTCACTCATCCCATCTCATCCCACCCCACCCCATCTCATCCCATCCCACCCCGTCTCATAACACCCCACTCCACCTCACCCACACAACTCACCATCGTCGACTCCGCTAAGCTCAATTCCCTGCAATAGATCCCAATCAGCCAGTATGAGGTCAGCCCTGGCGTCGCTGTACCGCACAGTCTTCCAGGACACGTTGAGGGGACGAATCACCACATGTCTGTACGCCCCGGACATTGCATAGCTCCTGGAAAAGTACATTATACTGTAAGACTAGAACCTACCAAGAACAGGCCTTGTTCATCAACATCATAAAGATATTATTATAATATTGAGTGTTTTGAGTTGTCTGTAATAAGGATATCACATAAATGTTGGAATTTTAGTGTGTCCTTGCAGGCTGAATCACCTGATTGTCCGAAAAGAATAATGATTCCGTGCTTCGGAAGGCACGTTAAGCCGTTGGTCTCGGCTACTATCTAGTCGTTACATGAGCCAAGTCAGCGGCTCTATAACACTGACACCAGGGTTTGTGAGGTCGGTTGTCGACCTTACAACCCGCACGATGATGATGATGATGATTATCATCTCAGCCGGAAGACGTCCACTGCTGAACATAGGCCCCCAAAGTTTCCACCGAAGCCAGCAACCCTCACCAAGTAACCTGTCCACCTTCCGTCCCGTGCAAGCCAGGAGAGAACCATTTCCAATAAGGTCCGTACCGATTTAAAAAAATACATTTAGATAAGTTCAAAGCTATTGTTAAGCAAAAATTGTACAAAAAAGCTTGTTATAGAATATCTGACTACTTAGAGGACAAATATCCATGGGAATAGATTTCTTGAATGACAGGCTATTTCAACATGCATGAATTTTGTAAATGACTATAATATTATTAACAAAAAAAGAAACGCAAAAGATGCGACGCATGTGGAGTTTCTTCGATGAGTTCTTCTCCATAGAGGCCGCACATCGTGTAGTGAACTCATCTAAAAGAATATACTATGTATGTATGACGAAACTAAAAAATGTAACATCCAAAAGTTAATAAACTATTCATTTAATTTCAACCTTTCTTCTTCAGTGTTATAGAGCCACCAATAGATCAGACCTTGGTGTCCTGGTGGCGACCACGCTGGCCCAAAGAATGACCAACCAAGCACACGATATGTTACTGTCTCCGCAGGCATTAGCAGCAAAACAACACAACACAGCTTTACAAAACCATACTCACTTGAACTTATGTTTCATTTGTAAATCTAGTCCATCTTTCTTCAACAGCTCCTCATAATATTCTTTCATATTAGGCGGATACTCAATCATATTCCCTGGCAACGGCAGTATAACATCGAAAAACGTGTATTTCCCACTATCTACATCTTCTTGCGTCAGTATTTTGACAGGCACGACGGTTTTCAGTTGTTTGATTGAAGTTTCTAGACTGTCCTGCAGGTCGCTCTTGTCGGCCATTTTGTTTTGGTCGCCATTTTCTGAAGTGTCTTCGCGTGATTCGGATTCAGTCTCGTCTTCGTCGTCTTCCATCTCTTCTTCTAGTTTAAATATTTCTTCTGTGAATACGAAAATTAAGATAAAATTAATTAATGGGTGTTGTACATTGCGACACAAGTTCATCGGGTAGGAGTGAAATAATAATGGAATTCGATCACTGCTAGTGGGAATTCCAACAGCTAGGAAAAATAGTTCTAAAAAGCTCTATACTAACTTTCTCTAACAAGTCACACCAAAAAACTAAAAAGACTGCCCTTAGTTCACTTGGGATTTTACATGTTGAGTCAACTGTTATCTATTATTATTAAACTACAATGAATTGACCGAGCGATCGCGAAGCGTCTCCGTTTCAGATAGGCCAAAATTGCTTTAGTATGTCTGTCTGTTAGTACGATCTGTTTGTTCTCATCTGCAGGTCGCGTTTCTCAACCGCTTCTCGTGAAATTTTGTGAGCAGGTTCGTTAAATTAATAGATATTTTAGGTAGAGTCAATTTTTGGAAATTTTAAAAATGACGCCGCTCACAGAGCCACTAGTTTTATTTAAATAAAAAAGATCTCGTTTGCTACTAACCTATAGGTATCTAAAACTATTATTTTTTATTATTATTCTAAAACAGTTTTGTTTCGCAATTGTTTATTAAACTTTAACGGGCATTCTGCCTTCAGATTCTACAAAATTGCGGCTCAAGCCAAGATTTGTCAGCGCCATCTGTCGCCTAAGTTGGAACTAGGAGCTGTCAAAAAATGCTTCATAATGCTAGCAGTAGTTGATTGTTTAACCACACACTAATAATGAATTACTGGTTAAAATGTGACAATAAATGCTAGCACGACAGTAGCTTAGTAAAGAGACATCTGTTATATTTACCGTCGATATCCTTATCTACAGGCACGATGTCCCCCGCGTGCGGCGTCAATCCGAACCTCCGTAATCGCTCCGACACGCAGAGGTTCCAAACGAGAGACTGGTAGGAGTGCACGTACAATAGGCGCGTGTTGCGGGCCAACTGCGGAACAAAACCATCGTTTTAAATCAGGGGTGCGTTCGAAATCGGGTAAAAATTACTCCGAGTGATAGATAAAGTTCTCCAGAGCGTTTAGAAATGACCCGAGTGAATCCAAGGGTAAACTAACTGTCACCTGACAGCTTGCCGAACATCGTTTTCGAATGGCTCAGGTAGAGTAATTTTCGTGCGATTTCTCTCCCTGTTTTAGCGTCATTAAAAATATCCGGATATTGTGATGTTATGTAACAACTACGCCGTTCGAAAACCGCTTTTCATCATCTTCTTTCTTTTTCTTCTTGTTATTCTTTTCCTCTCTTTTCTTTTTCCGAGTGAATTTTTACTCGGTTTCCGAACACACCCTAGTCTGTAATACAGCAAAACCCCTGCCTGGTGGTAAAGTTATTAAGCCAAAAAAACCTCTGAAATGGCTTATATTA
This sequence comes from Carpatolechia fugitivella, assembly GCA_951230895.1. NCBI lineage: Eukaryota > Metazoa > Arthropoda > Insecta > Lepidoptera > Gelechiidae > Carpatolechia > Carpatolechia fugitivella. The sequence continues at coordinate 724,923 of OX579651.1, forward strand.
TAACGACTTATTACGCATGCAAAATAAATCAGTATTTCCATACCGTTTTTCTATTCAACCGATTACGCTGCCCACCGGCTATTGTAAAGTTGATTATTGAATCAAAATATATCAAACATTAGGAAATTTTGTCTGCAGGGTAGTTAAGGCCTTTAATAATCGAACTTTTAAGACACTGTGGAACATCTTAAGTACCTTCCTTAGCGCGACATAAGCATAACTCAAGGTGCCAGTATTTCAAAGATGAACGAAAGCAATATTTCTCCGACACGCTCGAAAATGTGATCATTACTGCCAATAAACAGAACGCGAAGTAACTCATTTTTGGACGAAACATTGCCCCATACAAAACAGCGGCCAGCAATGTGCCCTCAAACGGCCTAGGCCGGCAAACTAACTTTCGTCTAGAAATGTCAATGTATTTGAGTCCTTTTACAGCAAACTCTTATGTTCTAAATTCAAATTTTATATGAATCGTACACGAATCATAGGGATTGGAGTTGGCTGTATGCTCTGTATGATACTGACATAGAACAAAAAAAAAGAAAAGCATGCAATATGGCGGTTTGTAATTTTCGTCTTTTATTTTTATTACTTATTTATCATGATGAAGTTAACTAATCATTGAATTAGAGAAATACTATAACAATGAATGGTTCAAGAAGTTAAAGTAAAGGTTAAAGTGATAACGATTAGAACTTATAAGTTTAGTACGATACAAGAAAACATCTAAAATCTAAATCCAAGGTACTCGTACCTACTACAATATTTTTAGTATTTCATAATTTCCTCGCATATTTCAGAGAAAGCCATTTTACGTACCTTATTCAAAGCCCCCAGTAGGTCGTTGGGGTTGGTGGCGAGCGCCCTCAGCAAGCGCACCTCCAGGGCGCTGTGGAACAGCTTGTTGGGCCACAGCCGGAGCGCCGCGCTCGCGCCGGACTCCTTGTACGCTCGCAAGGCGTTGTGCAAGGGACCGTCTCGCTCGCGGAGAATACCGTCTATTGCCTGGAATAGGAGAAATATTCAATAGGGGATCGGATAGATTAGCAGCAGACGATTCGTGAAGAAAAAAATAGAATTGGTTGAAAAACTAATTTACAGTAATTTTTTTTAAGTTTCAATATGTCTGTCTCTTTCAAAAACGATTTTTTGTATGGAGATTATATGGCGTTACTAACAAATGACGTCACAAGTGGGTATGCGCCTCTCTGTCTAATCTTGAATTTCAAACCTTTATAACTCAGTCAATTTTAAAGATACGAACTGCCCGGCATTGGATGGAGTCGAGCGGAAGGAGTTGGTATTGGGGCGCTCCAGCTCAGATATGAGAGCAGTACTCCATATGGGGCCGAACTAGTAGCCGGGACCAAAGGCTTAACGTGCCTTCCGAAGCACGGAATAATTTTTCTTTTCGGACAATCAGGTGATTCAGCCTGCAACGTCCTAACCAAATTGGGGAAAGTCTCACAAAGAAATTTTTTCTTAACACTCGATTCCTGGTGGGGACACTGGTCCCCACCAGGAATCGAACCGGGATTTATAAAGTTAATAAAGTTAATTTATAAGTTAGTTTCTGCTATCGAACACTAAAAGAATTTTGGCTCTATCTTTAAAATTTACAGAGTTGTGACGTCATTTGTTAGTAACGCCATATAATCTCCATACAAAAATCGTTTTTGAAAGAGACAGACATATTGAAACTTTAAAAAATCACTGTAAATTGGTTTTTCAACCGATTCTGTATTTTTCTTCGCGAATCGTCTGCTACTAATCTATATTTTAAAAATAATTCATAAAATATGGTAAATTTAGGAACAGTCCGATCCCCTATTATAACGTTTGCAAATCCAACAGGGTAACCTTATCAAGGAATCTGATAGAAATATATTTATTTTAATTATTATTCTGTAAATACTTAAAACCCAAACGACTGAAGGTGTTTTTCAACGGATAGTCCCGTCCCTGCTGTAACTTAAACAAAAATAAATAAACTATTTATATGCCTTGATCGGATAAAGGACACAATATCACTGTTGTTGTATACAGCTCATATATCCTTTGGAAGGTATTTTCTTCTTTGTTGGCAACAGGGTAAAACTGACCTCTTGGAACTTCCCCTGCAGTAGCTTCAGTCCGATGTGGTAGGTGGGTGTCTCGATCCTGGAGCCGAAGCGCTGGAGCCCGTAGTAGTTGAGGAAGCCCTTCTCCTTCAACTCCTCGCACGCCTTGGAGACCACCTCGTCTGATACCGTCACATTACGGAGGGCTATGCGGAACCTGGAGTAACAAGAATATCACAATAAGGAATATGCACATTTTTATTTAATTTATTAATCGAAATATTTCAAGTTCCAGATACACACATAAAAGGCTTCAAAGTTGACGGTTAGACAGAGAAATAGAAATAGAAATATTTTTATTATTCTTCACTAGATATTTATAATAAGCAATACTATGAATGCAAAAAACAAATAACACAATGGCTGTTGAAGAAGAGTTATACTGATATAGAACTTTTATTGGAACAATAAACATAACACTAATTAATATCATATACAATAAATTCCGAAATACGAACACACACATACACACACACACACTCAAACTTACTTACGCATACTCATACATACGCACATGGAGAAACTGTTGACTGGTTTGTGGACAAGATACTATTATTGTATAATAAGAGTATTGTATTGTGCAAAAACCCGATCCCGAGACGTAATTGTCGTAGGGCAAACCAGTCAACAGTTCCTCTCCTGGTTGTTCTTTATTATCTATATAAGTATGCATTTATCTATTTATGTAATGTATATCAGCTGTCTGGAACTCATAGTACAAGCTCTGCTTAGTTTGGGATCAAATGGCGGTGTGTGTAGATTTCCCCACATATTTATAATTATTATTAATATTATTTATATTTATTGTTAACCTTAATAGTACCTACTGCAGCATTACTGCAGGTTTTTTAATAACCTTTTTGGTATGGCTCTTTTTTCTTTTGGCCGGTTTTTATGTCACATTTTCAAATTTAAAATTTTCTTGGTTTGACCTTTTTCTAAATTGTTGATTGTTTTCTCAGTTGTCGTCTGTCATAAGATGGGAACGATTTGAACTTGGTTGAATATAAATCTCTAAATAAAAATATTATGAGTAAATGTTGTAAGTGGCTTGGAATGCGATAATTATTGGGACAGGCTCCTACTTTGGACTAGCCGGGTAAGTCTTGTGCTGTCTTCCTCCTGGTTTTTATCGACGTACTTTTTTCTTTCCCTGACTTGGTCGGATGGCGATTATTTCTTTGTCAATCTTTACAGTGTATTTCCGGCCTCTGCGGCACACACACGAGGGTCCCTCCGTGCCTTTCTCGTTCTCTCGCCGTGGTTCCGGACCCCTGAGGCCACCGGGCGTTGGACGTGCCTGGACCCCTGCGTTGTGTGCGCCCGCGCCCGTGCCAGCTGAGTGCCGCAGACCCGCGCTCCGGCGTCCCCCCTGGGATACTGCCCATCATTTTTTAGCCTTTTTTTGTATCTGTTTTGTAATTTTGTATGCGGATTTTGCCAAATTTAAATTCCTTTTCCAAATTCTAAAAAGGCCCTTTAGGTTTCTCCGGCCCTCCTTTTTTGGTTCCCGTTTGGCTATACTCTCCCGGGGTACTCCGCGGTTTTGGTACACCTTCCTGCATCGATACACCACAACACAACACTAGTTCAGCGACACGATATCGACGGAGTCCCCTCAGGACTCGACTCTCGGCTCTTGCTTGGCAATTTCTAGGCCTTTTTAAATTTATATTATACCGTTCGGACAAATTCAACCAACTCTTTCTCTGTTCACCTAAATTTCACGTTTCGCCTGTGGTCGTCGACCACAGGCTAGCTAGCTTTTCTTTTTTAACGCTACACTACCTACTATACGACTAAGATGGAAGAGCGGTGTCTCCTAACACAGGCATCTTAAGCCTACAAGGAGACACCGGCCACTAGCTAATAATGTTGGTATTTAAAGAAATAAAGAATTTTTTTATTTTTTTTTTTCTCTCACATAGATAAAAAAAAAAAACATTAAATTAATATTAATCTAAGACGTACAGTTAATATATGATCTATGTGAGAGACTGGCATCTGTACTAGGATATCCTGTAAACATGTTTATGAGAGAGTGATGTATGTATGAGTGTGTGTGTGTGTGTGTGTGTGTGTGTGTGTGTGTGTGTGTGTGTGTGTGTGTGTGTGTATGTGTGTGCGTGGCAGCGGGGAGCGCGTATGTACCCATGGACATTTACTTATACAGGGGAGCCCATGAATAAGCAAAGTGAGTGGGGGTTTTAAGATACAACGTTTAAAAGCGACTCAGTATCATCATAATTGAGAGATTTTAACCAAATTGAAGTAGCCTTTTTACATTTAAATTTAGTCAGAGGGTAAATTGTTATGGATTTATTAACCTTATTATACAAGTGTCCTCCTAGAAATGGAAAGAATCTCTTTGCAAAAATTGTGGACATAACAGTATCTGAAGAGCAGACTCTGGACATGAGACGTTTGTTAGTTTTAATAGACTGGTCGAAAGATAGCTGAGAATGCTGTTTTATGACGGTATGCAAAATAAACAATTGCCGTAATGTCAGGACATCCGAACGAGTGTAAAGATCTTTAGTAGGAAAGAGGAACGGTAGGGAGAGACTCACTTTTAAAACTGCTCTTTGAGCTCTCTCTAGCTTTATCATTCTACTCTTGCACGTACCACCCCACACTGTTATGCAATAACTGAGAATAGACTGGCATAGGGCGAGATAAACCATCCTAATGACATCCCTATCCGCAATGTGACGTAGGTTTTTAAAAATGAAAATAAGTTTCCGGGTTCTAGACGAAAGTAAGTCAATATGATGGTTGAAACTCAGCGTATTATCAATCATAACACCCAGGTACTTAATGTTATTCGCTATAGTTAGCTTACTACAGGTACATGGCGGGGGGGATGAACAAAAATGAGCTATGATGGACTTTTTTTCATGGACAGACAGAGGATGGTTCTTGATTGTGAAAGGAATGAATTTTGTTTTCCCAACATTAAGGGTTAGGGCATTATCCGAAAGCCAAGAGCAGACAGAGTTAAAGCCCTTTTGTGCAGAAACATAGTACATATGTAATTACACTGAATTAATGCTTGATCAACATTTTCTTGTCGTGATTTTCGAAGCCTCTTCGGTTTCAAAACATTTGGATTGAACGATTCCTTAATGCGGTTCTTGTTTTTAAAAATCATTGAGATTGTCGAATGACCCACGCCAAATTCCTTTGCGAGACATGAGTTAGATTCTCCATTTTCTAATCTGCATATTATTGCACCTTCCTCCTCAATTGTAAATGCTTTACGTCGTTGAGATGACATTTTTTTCACAGTAACAAACGAAAAACAATGCGTGACCTTCAACCGTCAATTACTCACCGAGATTCAAAACAAAAACGAGCCACGTGCCGAACGTCGTCGGGAATCAACGAACAATACCGAAGGTGTAAAGAATCATGTCGGTCATTATAACCGGACATAATTTATTAAAAATGGGTCATAATAAGCGACATGCCACTGTAAGGGAAGTCATTATATCCGACTTTTTTATAAAGAATTTTATATGAAAACCAAACTTCGTAGTGCAATTACGTCATAATAACCGGCTGGTCAATATAGGCGGAGTCATAATAAACGGATTCTACGTCGTTTTTTATGCATATTCCCTATTGATTGGATTGGCTTGTTTCTTTTTGGAAAGTCTTGTATTCACTTTAACAGCATTCGTGACGAGGAATACTAACTTGTTTGATTGGCGATACTCTTAAATCAAATCAAATCAAATCAAATCAGCCGCTTTAGACGCATCACCGAGCCCGTCAAGATCTATAATTATAACTTCAGAGAGTGCACAGCGCATCCATTGAGGGATTCCTATCTTAGACAATTTTTTTCTTTGTTATCAAATCTTTTTGATTCTTACTAGTATCGATGCGAATACTCACTGGTTCCCCTTCAACATTCCCAGCTTCAGATTCTGGTCCCTGAACTCGTAGTTCCCGACCCTAATATCCCTTAGGTCCTTGCAGGCGGCGGCTATCTTCCGAGGGTCCACCTTGCGCAGACTGAACCATTGGGAGGTCTTCGCGCGACGGTCTTTGGTGCCCGCGTAGCCGAGCATCGATGGCTTTATACTGGAACGTAGACAATACCACGTTATAATGATGTGGAAGCTGTGCAACTGACAGGCATGTGCTAGGACCTTGGGCTGTGGGCCAGCAGCCGCCACGAAGCTGCCGAGCACTACACGAAGAGTGTTGTAGAATAATAAAACGATGAAGTGTGGCGATGAAGTAAAGAATTTGGCAGAAAAAAGACAAAATCGAAACGTAAGAAATCTAAATTTGAAAATGAATTTAAAATTAAAGATAAAACTGTCAGCAAGAAAGGTTGCCAGTCATAAAACAGGAAAGAGGACGAATGCCTCGTTACAGGGCTAAGACACAGGCGGACACAAAACACATCCCATGCCAAAGGAATACTTATAGTTTGAGAATGAATTAAATCCATTATTATCGTTAAATAACTACTACTTACAAAATTAGACAATAGGGGATTGGACAGCTTCAGACAGGCTCAAAAACATTAAAGATTTACTTACTGAGTTGTTGATTAAACGATAGATGTCGCTGACAAGGCATAGTTTAAGAACAAATTAAATAATATCAAACTGGGTACAATCTTCATTGATTTACAACAGGCCTGGATAGAACATGTTTGCAATTAATAAAATACACATGTCACTTTTTAATCCCAGCGTACCTTCAAATAGGTGACATTCTTCTAGTGTAATTTTGTATGACGCGCTATATCTAGGCCTGTTGTAAATCAATGACAATCTTACAAAGAGATTTCAACAATTCTGTTTGATTGATCTGTAGATAAGATAGCCTCTAATCAGATTTCCGAAATAGAAACCCTATGGTATTAGTATTGGCATAGGAAAATAACTCACTTGAGCCGAAGCCTCTCTGCAATCCTACTGGCAGCCTCCATGGTGTCGCAGTTTTCTTTATGCACTATGAAGTACACATACTCACCCGGCCACACCCACTTCACTCTAGTGTCTATGCGCACTGGAACATAAGAGAGAGTAAATATAAACACAAACAGTGCAACGTCCCATTCATCATCAACAGCTCATATACGTCCCCACCCATGGGCTCGAGCCTACCCTGAATTAGGGCGATTAGTCAACTACGCTGGCCCAGTGCAGGTTGGTCGACTTCACACGCAACCTTTGAATTTCTTCGCAGGAGTGTGCAGGTTTCATCACGATGTTTTCCTTCAACATAAGAGCATCGAATAAACGTACATAGTGAATTCGAAATTCGAAAACTCTTTGGTACGAGGTGGGGATCAAACCCGAGTCTCCCGGACGGAAGGCAGCGGCCCTAACCACTAGACTACAAACGAATGTCCCATTATAATAATAATAATAAAGCTTCTTCATTACAATTTAAAATTACTTATACATTTACAATTTCTTTTTTTTTTTAAAGAAAAAAGGGAAGACAGTTTCGATGATGGGACGATGAGATAGTTGCAGTGGCTGGTCGAACGTGGACAAGGGCAAACGAACGGGAATGGAGGCAACTGAGGGAGGCCTTTGCCAACAGGCACACAGATGAAAAATTGTAAAAATTGAATTATGTTTAAATGTTGTATATTTAGATAGTTGTATCTGCTTTAGAAGGCTTTAATAAATAAATAAATAAAAATACATTTACAAGTTATTATTCCTATTTAATTTCATATTTCCTAATACATTATTATAGAAATATTAATTATTAATTATCTTTGGATCCCCTTAACGTCCCATTATTCAAAACAAATTATTTAACACTAATAGAACAGTTAGGTCTGTATATTATTGAGTAGTGCGTGTGTAGATCTGTGGTTAATTTTGTTTTTTGTTGGAGATTGAAGCTGCAGTTAGACAGATGTGATTTTGTTTTTATGCAGACTCCCAGCAGGTCTGGTTTATAGTTAAATAAATAAAATAAAAATAAAAAGCCTTTTATTTGACCTAATTAGATTACATAGCATTTCACATAATATATAAATTTTAATTAATAAGGTCCCCAGATTGGGTAAAGGCCTCCTCCAATGATACCCACTTCTCTCTGTCTTGTGCTACTTTCCACCACTTTGCGCCAGCGACTTTCTTTATTTCATCCTCCCATCGAGTGGAGGGTCTTCCTCTCTTTCTTCTCCCTTGAGGTCCTCTCCAAACAGTGGCGTTGTAGGTCCACCTCTTGTCTTTAAGCCGCGCTATGTGGCCTGCCCATTTCCACTTTAACTTTTGTGCATAGTTCAAGGCATTAGTGGTTTTTGTTATTTCTCTTATCTTTGTGTGTGTCTAATCTTATCCAGTCTTTTTATTTTGAGCATGCTTCTCTCCATTCCGCGCTGACAGGAGGTTATTTTTTGCTTTACCTTTGCCGAAAATTTCCAAGTTTGACACCCATAAGTCAAGCATGGTAAGAGGCTAGAGTTCATTGTCTTAGCTTTCAGTTTTACTGGCATATTACTTTTGAAAATTTCTTTCAAACTCCAGAATTTATTCCATGTTCGCTGTACTCTTCTTACAACCTCTAGATCATTGTTTCCTTTATCAAAGCTAATTGTTTTACCTAGGTAAATATATTTGTCGGTGTATTCTAGAGCATATCCGTTGACTTTTATTTGTTTTTTGTGGCTGTTAGTCATTGTCATGGTCTTGGTGAGATTGATTTCAAGTCCTACATCGGCACTAGCTATTTGTAATTCATTCATCATGAGCTGCAGTTGTGAGCTTGTCTCCGATAGTATTACTATGTCATCGGCGAAACGTAAATGACTCAGAAAGGTTCCCAGCATATAGATTCCTCGTTTGCTCCAGTTCAGCTTGCTGATGATGCCTTCGAGTATGGCTATAAATATTTTTGGCGACAGAGGTTTATAGTTAATGTTGTCCAATTTAAGATTTATATTTTTTCCATTCAGAAATTATGATTGCTGTTAGACGAACGCAAAAATTTAATTACTAGATAGCAATACTTAAATTTCACGCACGACGCGAATAAAATTGTGTCACATAAACACGCTATATATACTATCCATATATTTTTATCATATAGTAATTTCTATCCATATATTTTTAGGATCCCCACATGGAATCTGATTGGGAAATAATAAAATTAATAAACAAATGAATACTTAAAACCTTACCTCCCTTCCTATATTTCTCAAATCGCACAAGTTTCTTTTCCCCAACGTTGACAGTGCTGCTCACTATGATATCTCCAAAAGCCTTCTTCACAGCATCATGGATCTTGGTCCTCTGTTCCTTACTCATAGTGTTTGCATCCAACTGAATAAAGTAGAGAAAAAGACATGATGAATTTTTTTTTGTTAGTTTGCTTAATTTAGTCACGTTTAGTCTGTTTTCTAATGGCAGAATGAACATTAAGTGGATGATGATAGGACTCGGGTCTATAATATAAGTAGAAAAGTTGCATAAACAATTTTTTTAAAGGTATGTCTGCTCACATGATTGGCACTTTTAAGATAGAAAATAAAAAATACAAACTATAATGCTATTTTGGTAAGGGGCTTGAGCCTTCACTAAAATAATTTACAGTAAAAGAAACACAGTCAATTCTCTTCTAGTCGCCAACAAACTTGGTAACAGTTGGCGAGATATTATTGTATGAATTAAGCAAGTACTTTTTGATAACAAATAAAAAAAAAATCAGCCTTTTCAAGACGGAAACTGACACTTAGAAATACTCACTAGTGACTTTTATTAAATAGAAATACTCACTTCAACAGGGTCAATTATTTGCTCAGTGGACACCGCCAGTTTATTAATCTTATCCCAAGTTTCCATCGGCAGCAGCTCCAGATTATACTTATTGAAGAGCAGCTCCTCATCTTCCTCCACCTCTTCATCAGCTGGAGGAACTGGAGAAGTCAGGTTGGTGAGCTTTGCAATGACACCACGCTCATCTATCTCTGATACTTGGAAGTCTGAGTATCTGAAAGTGATTGTTTTTTAATGCTTCAGTTCAGTTGATGTACTTTATTTATCAAAAGAGTATCAGGCATAACAAGAATGACAATATCAGGAGCAAACTAAAGATAACAAGACATGTCTTTCTTGATTTTATTGCCTACAAACAATGCAAGGTACAAGGTAGGTAAAAAAATAAAATGATTAGTGTAGCTTTTTAAGGAGTATGTTTGCTTTCTTATATTATATGTTAAAAAATGTATCGGAAATTATACTACTGCTTTTAGCTTTTGCACTAGCCTTAATCCTGTGATGCGGGAAGATCTTACCTTGACTTAATAATGCCGTTAAAACCTTCATGCTGGCTAACATACTCTGTAACACCAATAGCATCTTCAGACAGCCTCTTACCGGGCGTATCCCGTCTAGGCCGTTTCTGCCACTGCTTATTCTGGTTCCGGTAGTCATCCTGCTGCCTGCCACCTCGGAAACCACCCGGGTTGCTATCCCAAGGGCCTCCTTGAGATCCGCGGAAATTCTGACGATTGCCGCCTCGAAATCCCCTTTGGTTTCGACCGCGACCACCTCTGAATCCTCCTCCTCGCCCTCCACCTCTCATGTTATTCCAATTTGGGTTAAATCTGGAATCCATGGCTTGGTGATTATAACCTCAAATTTAGTTTACAACTTCTATATTTTTTGGTATAATTATTATCGTATTGTGTCAAACCATTACGTCACAAAATAAGATTACAGCTGCAATTCCTTGCTTATTTTATTGAAAATAAACACAAAACACACGAGGAAGAAGGGATCTATTATGCGGCGTGTTTTGACATTTGACAAAAAGTTTACAAATACAGCTGTGACAGACAATGTGGTGATTACAGAATTCCATATTTATTTTGAAATAATAAGTCTTCTATGATTATAGTCTTTTATGATTTTGTATTTCTTTTATGATAATCACATAATGAAAAATATACTTACTAATAAAAGTATACGTAACAGTCTTTGTGAATGTAACTGTCGACGATGGCAACCTGAAATAAAACTTAAATCTAAAATTACTTAAAACTATTGTTAAAACTATACCTATTTACTTACCTTAAACTTAAAATGCTAAATAAGATGTCATCTGAAACCTATATATCCTAATTTTTCCTTTATTACTAAAGCAAACGAAACATGTCTGTATGTATCATGTCTATGCGATAAACCAGTAAGGAGTTCCTAGTGATAGGTTATTATTATCATTAGCCGTTGAAGAGTTCCCTCGTGAGAAGACAATATTAGCTGCAGAATTAGCTTATGACGAAGGTCATGTAAACAATCCAATAGGTAGCAGCGTCTAAGTAAATTATCATGTCTATTCGATAAACCGGTAAGGAGTTCCTAGTGATAGGTTATTATTATCACTTTTGTGTATCTGTATCGTCATCAGAATTGAACAAATTTTGACTGATAATGATTTTTTTAGCTGCTACCGGCTTTCATAGCGATTTGTTAGGTTTAATCGTATCACTTAATCGTAAAATTATACTTCTGTACCTAAGTGTACCTGTCAAAGGCTAAACCACCAATTTCAACCCTATTTCTACTCTCAGAAAGTTTAAAATTGATTGACGGTCGGAAAATTAATTAGTATGTAGAAGTTTAGAATCATTGATATAATACGTATATTGAAACATTCCTGTTTTTTTTTTTTTATTTCACCACGTACTATTTTTTTTTTCTAGATTTCTTAAGAAAATACGATTTTTTCGATGATGTGGTACGATTCCCAAAAAAATAAAGTTGGCAACACTGGTACAGCATTTTTTATACATTCATCTAGCCACTAAGCTTAGTTTTGAATACGATTAATTTACTATTTTTGTTCTTGACTGTACTAAAAACCGAATGTATGTAGAAGTTTAGAATCATTTTCTGAGTAAACGTCTCAACGAATTGAAAGTTTTTTTTGCTGGAATAAGATAAACCTATTCCTAACAATTTTTTGGTATATTTACTTTGCTTGGACATACCTTCGTTTGACGGGAATCGTCTTCACGTCAAGCGTCAAGCTGGAAGCCTCACCAAGGGGGTGTAATATCTCGGCTCCTACTGAACCGATTTCGTTGAAACTTTGTATACGAGATAAACCATTTACTAACAATTTTTTTACATATAAATCATAATGATAGAGCCAGTCTATCTTGGTGAGGCTGCTAGGTTGACGTCGATCTAGAAGCCTCAGTAAGATAGTCAAATATCTTCTGAAATACAATTAAACTTTTTCTGAGACTTATAAACAAATTTAAACCTATTAATAAATTTTTTTTGACATGGTTAAAACCATCAAAATCGATGGTGAGGCTGCTAACTCAACGCAGACGATGCGCCGGCGATGGATCGTTCGCCGTTAACCTTCAGTCAGTTGGTTCTTCTAAGTAGTCTGTGGTCAGTTGTCCTATGGCCTTCGCACGCACTGCCCGCGCTGCTCGTTTACGCACTCTGGCCGTGAATTGTTCAAAAATATTTGGTTTTCTTTTGACTTTCGATCCCAGCGACACCGTATCCCACCCACAAAAGTGGTTTTCGAGCCGATACCAGTTGGAAAGTCGAGAAACCTGTAAGCAGGGATGTCATCGTGTTCCGCACCGAGCTCCAGTAGCTAAACAGGAACTGGTGACTAACAATGAAGAAGCCAAACAAACGACAGAGGATGAGCCTAGGGCTCAATGCAGCAAGGAGGTTGTTCCAGTTACAGAAGCTACATGCGAAGGTAGTCAGCGCGGCTCCGCCTCGGTCGGCCGGCAGTCTCGGCGCTCCGTGCGTTCTGCTACCGCCGTCATCGCTGCACGAAAACAACTCGAATTGGAAGCTGCTCAAGCTCAAGCTGAAATAGAAATGAAAGCCGCAGAGGAAAAAGCCGCTTTACTTGAAAAGAAGATACAGCTAGAAAAAAACCTTGTATCGAAGAAACTCGAAGCTGATTTGGCTAAGCTTGAAGATGATAACGTCGCATCTCTGTCATCCAGAATAGCTGGCTAAATCAATGTTATAGTGAATCTGGAAATAAACAGTGTCCGGCCCCGCAGCAGACTGCGCCATACGTGCCGCCACGGCCGCCGACGCCGTTCCAGCCACCGGCTACGGTCCAGCCGCTGTCGTCGCGGCCACATCCACCGGCTTTATCCCGAGGACCGCCGCCGTGGTTACCGCCATCACGGTCATCATCTGTAAATAAAAAACAAATTCCAAACGATCAGCTGTCTAGTGATGATAGCTCAGATGATTACAACAGTGATTCGGACAATCGTCGTCGTAACCGTAATGGAACGCTACTTACGAGATTAGCTACATCGAAGGACTTACCGATGTTTTTTGGAGATCCAATAGAATGGCTGCAATTTAAAGCAGCATTTTACGAGTCGACGCGTCTGTGTAAGTACAGTGACACAGAAAACGTGTGGCGCCTTCGAAAATGCCTACGTGGTGATGCTAAGGATGCTGTCTCATCATTACTCATCGGCAACACCACGCCACACGCCATCATCGACACGCTGGAACTTCGATTCGGAAGGCCTGAAAATATAATGACTAGAATTGTGAGTCAACTGAGAAAAATGCAACCACTTTCACAATCTTATCACAACGAGATAGTTAACTTTGCCATCAAAGTGAAAAACTATGTAGCCGCCGCTCGAGCTATAAACGAAGAGGATTATTTAAGAAGTCCAGAGCTGGTTACTACAGTGGTGAGCAAGCTGCCGTCTTCCTTGATCTCCAAGTGGACTGACTTCGCGTTTCAGCGCCGAGGAAGCTCTGCTCCAAAACAGCAAGTACTGACAGATTTTTTATTCGAAGAAGCGAAGAAAACTGCAGCCTCAGGAGTGAGTTACATACACAGTCAGTCTGAAATAAAACGAAAATTTGAAATAAAGACAGCCTACATCACACCATCACAATGTGCTAGTATGTGCAGACAGACGCCAGTACTAGTAAACTAGCGTGCAAGTTTTGCCGAGGAATGAGTCATAACTTACCCGACTGCGGCAAGTTCAAGCGAGCGATGCGCAAAGATCGTTGGCGCTTTGTACGAGCTAAAAAATTATGTTTTAAATGTCTCGGTGCACGCCATAATGACATCTCCGAATGCACAGCACCCGTCTGCGACGTCGAGGGGTGTGGTCGGGGTCATCATCATCTTCTTCACTGGAAACCCAAGGAGCCCACGAGCGAGTCGTCCGCACGCGGCCCGACGCCACGCGACGCAGCGCAGCACGACGCGACGCCGCCGCCAGGCAGCTGTGACACCGAGACCGTCGCGCACGCAGCCGACCCCGTTCCGTTTATCGAATCTTCGGTAAAGTGCAACAAAGTTTTACTAAAAATTGTGCCAGTGACCGTGCGCGGACCTAACGGTGATTTTCATACACATGCATTATTGGATGATGGTGCTACAGTGTCGTTAATATCGGCTAATATTGCGGAGAAGGCCGGCCTTCACGGTGAAAGTGTCACTATGCGCGCCCGCAGCGCCTGGGAAGCCGGTGAATTGGTATGTCAAACCGAAATAATTAATTTCACCAAGGTAAGCAATTTGATATTACTGCACGAAAAATTAACGAATTAGACTTACCAATTCAACGTTTCCTTTTAAATACTGTAACGTTAAGTATAAGCACTTAGATTTATGTTATTGCGATGCTAAACCCGAATTACTTATCGGACAAGATAACTGTGATTTAATTGTTCCTATTACGTGTATTAAGGGGGAAAAAGGTGAGCCGTACGTCACAAAAACTATGTTAGGTTGGTGCGTCCACGGTTCTATAAATAAATTTTATAATCTGTCAGCTGATCGCTTTGTTACCTGCTGTGGCTGCTGTACTACGTGCGCCGATATAGGTCAGCGACGGCGTAGCGGATTCGTAGCGGACACCACCGTAGACGCCAGCTACGAAACTGCTACGCGTCCGCCGATGCCGCGTTCACCGCCCGACGGACTCGCACACGAAGTAAATACTTGTGATCACGCGCATTCCTTTTTATTTTATAATGATTTTAATGCTCAACAATACGCAGATTTGGAGCTTCACGATTTTATTAAAAAATCTTTTGCCCTAGATTCGATAGGTATTTGCAATAAACCTCGTAAGAATCCCGATGAACTCCGCGCACTTGAAATTTTAAATAAAATGTCTGAGTTAATCGATGGACAGTGGTTTGTGGGACTTCCATGGAAGACTGATAACTGTGTTATGCCTAATTCGTATCCCACTGCTCTAAATAGACTTAAAACAATTTTGCGTAAAATCGATGCAAACGAGGCATACGCGGCCCGTTATCGAGATCGGGTCGAGCATTTGTTTACCAATAATTACGCACGGGAAATAGATTCAAATGAACCTAGGTCTCGTACTTGGTATTTACCTCACTTTGGAGTAGACAATCCGAAGAAGAAGAAGCTGCGCTTGGTATTTGACGCAGCAGCTAAAACGCAGGGTTATTGTCTTAACGATTTTCTGCTCCAAGGTCCTGATTTATTATGCTCGCTTTACGGTATAATGTACAGATTTCGAGAAAACCCCGTAGGTGTCATAGGTGACATTAAAGATATGTTTTTACGTATTAAAATTCAACCACAAGATCAACATGCATTTCGATTTTTATGGTCTGACAATGGTAAAATAAAACACTATGCGATGAATTCTTTAATTTTTGGTGCAAACTGTTCTCCGTTTATCGTACAATTTCGTTAATCAAAATAAAAACGCTTCACGATTCCAAAACAAAATGCCTATTGCGGTGAATGCTATACAGACTAATCAATATATGGATGATTATATAGACAGTTTTGATAATGAGTTGTTAGCAAAACAGGTAGTGAAGAATGTTTCCTTTATTCATTCACAAGGCGGATTTGAGATGATGCGTAATTGGACTTGTAATTTTCCTTCTGTACTTGACGAATTGCCTAAAGAGACTTTAAGTGATAAAGCCGTAAGGTTCAATTTTGGAAATCAGCTAGAACGTACACTTGGCCTTTTATGGTTTCCGTCAAGTGATACGTTAGGTTTTGATCTTAGGTGTATTGATAATAATCCGTTTCAAACAAACCAATCTTTTACAAAACGAGACATGATACGAATTATAATGTCGATTTTCGATATGCATGGTTTTCTTACTCCGTTTACGATTCGAGCTAAAATTTTAATGCAACAGACATGGAAATTAAATTTAAAGTGGGACCAAAAATTACCAGATGATTTGTTGAATTCTTTTAATCAATGGCTAAAGGAACTACGTACCGTTAGTGATATACGGATACCTCGATGGTACTTTAAGTCACCGGCCGAAGGTTCACACTCCTCTGGCGGCCTTGGAGGCACGTCTCCGCTAGGCGCGCGCGACGATGCAAGCAACAATGACACGAGTGCGAGCGAGACAGCACTTGAGTTGCATGTATTTTGCGATGCATCGCCGAGCGCTTACGCAGCTGTTGCATATTGGCGAAAGAAGTGCAGCAATGGACAGATTATGGTGTCATTCATTGGTAGCAAGAGCAGAGTTACTCCCTTGAAGCCCGTTACGATACCGAGGCTCGAGTTACAGGGTGCGTTATTATCGTGCCGTTTAGCCGATGGTATATGTAAAGAGCATCGACTGGAACCTACCAATACTTACTTTTGGACTGATTCCACCACTGTGCTGCACTGGATCCGCAATGAAACGCGAAGCTATAAGATTTTCATCGCAAATAGACTCGGCGAAATTGATAATCTTAGCAAAATAAGCCAGTGGCATTACGTGCCCACAAACATGAATGTAGCTGACTTAGCTACCAAAAATAATAACTATGAACTAAATAATGACACAGAGTGGTTCAGTGGACCCTCATTTTTGCGCCTGGAAGAAAAGTTCTGGCCGCAAGAACCTGTGAAAAAAGAAGAAATTAGTAGCGAAGTTTTAGAAAAAGTACACGCTGTGTATGACGTCGATCCTAGCGAAGATGCGAGTAACCTACCAATCCCAGAGCCCACTCGTTTTTCAAGTTGGTTGCGTTTGGTGCGCACAACTGCAAATGTTTTACTTTTTATTGAAAAATGTAAAAAGAAGGCTCATGGCCTAACCAGCGAGTTGATGCACAGGGGGGAGGTGTTATTACTTCGTCAGGCACAAGCACAAAGCTTTAAGGACGACTTAGCATTACTCAAACAGGGCAAGCAGCTTAAATCTGATAGCCGTCTACGCACACTTACACCTGAATTTGACGATGACGGACTATTGAGACTTAGTGGACGGATACAGGCCACGCAGAATGTTAGCGCAGACGTAAAGTCCCCGATTATTCTTGATGGTAAACATCACATAGCTAGACTTATAGTCAAAGATTATCATATTCGTGCCGCCCACTCTAGCAATGAGTTAGTAGTGAATGAATTGCGACAAAAATATTGGCTTATCAAATTGCGCCCTACGGTCAGAACGGTAGCTTCGCAATGTTTCTTTTGTCGCATAAGAAAAGCCATGCCAAAGCCTACAAGACTAGGAAATTTACCTGAGGCCAGACTAGCTCACCATCAGCGTCCGTTTTCGATGTGTGGAGTTGATCTGTTCGGACCCATCGAAATTACCGTCGGACGACAAAATCCATGGCGTTATGGAGTGCTTTTCACATGCCTGACTGTTAGGGCTGTCCATATTGAACTTGTGCCATCGCTTTCTTCTGACTCCCTTATTATGGCATTGCGAAGAATGGCAGCTCGCAGGGGGTGGCCGAAACTGATTTACTCAGACAACGTGCACAAATATGCACGGTGCAGATGTCGAGATGAAGAAAGCTTATGCTGAGCTTGACCGCGAATCGGTTATAGCTGAAGCCCTCAATCGTGGTGTTGACTGGCGTTACATTCCACCAGCTAGTCCACATATGGGTGGCGCTTGGGAGAGATTAATCCGTAGTGTAAAAACTGCTCTCAAAGTGGTTCTAAGGGACCGTTCACCCAAAGAAGAAGTTCTTTCAACGCTCTTGGCTGTAGCCGTCCGCTGACTCTGTTTCTGTTGATCCACGCAGCCAAGAAACATTGACACCAAATCATTTTCTGATTGGATCGTCGTCTAATTTGCCACTACCAGGTGTTTTTGCCGAAGGAGATCTCTACTTGAGAAAGCAATGGCGTATATCCCAACGTCTTGCCGATCTCTTTTGGAGCCGATGGCTCAAAGAGGTGCTTCCTACACTTGCCCCACGCAAAAAATGGCTACGTGAAGGGCATCAATTTAAAAAAATAGGCGATCTTGTAGTGATAGCGGATCCTACCTCACCGCGCAATTATTGGCCGAAAGGAGTGGTCCAGGCGGTCTATCCTGGAAAAGATGGACGTGTCAGGGTTGTCGATGTTCAAACCAAAACAGGATTGATGAAGCGATCAGTTACCCGAGTAGCTTTACTTTTTAGTGATGAGTGTCGTGATGACGACACTAGGGGGGAGAATGTCGACGATGGCAACCTGAAATAAAACTTAAATCTAAAATTACTTAAAACTATTGTTAAAACTATACCTATTTACTTACCTTAAACTTAAAATGCTAAATAAGATGTCATCTGAAACCTATATATCCTAATTTTTCCTTTATTATTAAAGCAAACGAAGCAGGTAAACTAGTGTTTTTAAATAAGTACATGGTAGATGCGCCGGCGATGGATCGATCGCCGTTAACCTTCAGTTGTCCTATGGCCTTCGCACGTACTGCCCGCGCTGCTCGTTTACGCACTCTGGCCGTGAATTGTTCAAAAATTTTTGGTTTTCTTTTGACTTTCGATCCCAGCGACACCGTATCACTCACAGTAACCAATTATTTCGTCCGCGAGCAGACGAGACTATTTGACTTGAACAATGATATTTCAGCGCGGGACCCACCGTATCCCTGGCTATACCCCTGCCCTGGGGGTGCCGGGTACGGTGGGTATTTTAAACGCTACCACCAGCTAATAGTGATGTACATATCACAAACTAAAACCAATAATTGTTGTAATGTTTTCAGAGGAATGTTTAAACAAAATAAAAACGTTATAATTGAATTAAAATTTATTTAGTATCAAACAACACTATATTATTATACCATCATTATTATTTTATTAAAACCTTTTCAAATAACAGCATAGGTATTATTTTATTATGTAATAATATAAAGTTTTAAATTACTTAATACAAATTATGAATATTTATCGACATCACATGCATTATTATGATGATTAATAATCCTGCGAAATAATATTATATTTAGCTTCCTGCTCCGGCTTCGGTTAGGCGGTTCTACGTGGCATCAAAGTGGGGAGTATTTTGGGCATCACCCCACCCTGGGTTATAACAACATATTTCAGTAACTGATCGAGTTCCTCGTCGTTTCTTATTGCTAATAGCATATGACGGGCTGTAATTCTGAAAATATAAATAACGAATTATTGATAACTTTTACTGGTAAAATTACACAGGCAGTGAATACACACAATCACCAAAGGGAACATAAAAAGTATCGAAAGTATTTAATCTTTGTAACGCGCCGGAAGGCGCACGGGCCTCCGGCCAATAGGCGCACGCGACGGGCTATCCTCGCCCTAATTGGTGGTACGAGAGGAGTGTCTATGAGCCGGTGGTGATGGACTTCGGATACGCGCTACATACTCCTCCTCCAAGTCACTACATCGTCCCGATGGTGAGTTGGCCTTATCTGGTGGCGCGTGTTTGCTGATGGGTGGAGTGTGAGTGATAAGGGTGTGTTGGTCCCTAACTCGAATACGAGGTCGTCCTCGCAACCTGCGAGGTTGGACGGGTTTTTCTTGTCCCGTTTGACTGACGAACGGGGTAAGGTCAGTACTATGGAAACGACCTAACAACAGACCCTTCGAATCAGTTACCTCAAAAGTGGTAGGACTTACCACACGCTGAATGACATAAGGGCCGTCACGTTGCGGCATAAACTTGCGGGTCAAGCCTTTCGAAGCATTGCTCAGAGCATGAGTGGTGAGCAATACAAGGTCGCCTTCTTGAAAGTTAGGAGAGGGACGACGGGAGGCATCTGCGTAATCTTTACGCGTGTCCTGCTGTTTTTCGACCCTTTCTTGGATTTCTCGCAAAGATGTCACGAATCTTTGTAGATATGGCGTCACCTGCGGTACAAAGTTGTCGTTTTCAAGGACAACCCTAAGGTCGTGTTGAACGTCAAAAGGCGTCCTCATCTCACGGGCGAACGTCATAAAAGCTGGGGTCTTGCCAGTCGTTTGGCAGGTGGCGGAGTTCAGAGAAAAACGTACCTGAGCCAGATACTTTGGCCAGGTTCGGTGCTCCGTTTTGACCAGCATGGCTAATTGTGTTTTGATGTCCCGATTTTTCCTCTCTGCCGGATTGGCTTCGGGGTGGTACAGAGGAATAAGCTTCTGCTTGATTCCCAGGAGAAACATGCATTGTTGCATCGCTGCCGACACGAACTGTACTCCATTATCGGAGGTGATACGCCGGGGAAAACCGTAGCGCATGAAATATTCCTCTATCATGAGGGGAGCACAAGCTTCAGCAGTGGCTTCCTTCATTGCAAAGAGCTCGATCCAGCGAGTCGAGGTGTCCTCCATAAGCAAAACCCACTTTTCACCATTCTCACCCTCGGGCAGGGGACCAAAAAATCTATGGCCAGCACTTCGCCTCTGCGGTTGAGTACAGGCGTCTGCAGAAGGCCAGGCGGCTTTTGGTTGGTATATTTGTACCTCTGACAATCGGCACAACCTTTCAGGTATTGGGTGGCTCGCTTCGCTCGCCTAGCTCCCATCCGCCATCCCCTTCTAACCTAATCTAACCGAGTCGGGGTGCCCCGAACTCCCGTGCTCGCTTCGCTCGCACCCGCCTATGACTTGGCATGCGCTGTGGATTGGTTTCGTTTTATCGGGCTGTACATTATTGGTTGGGCATTATCGGTACAGGCGATAAATCGTGTACATGGATTCGAATTATTGGCTGTACGTTATCGGCTTTGAAATATCAGCCCGTACAGATTTTGTTCGGTCGATATTGCACATCCAGGAAAGCACGGACGATAATTCAAGTACAATGTACTCGAATTATTTGGCTGTACAATATTGGCTTTGAAAGATCGGGCCGGCCTTTATCATGGTTGTACATTATCGGCTCCCATTTCAACGAGCAAACCGTATCGTGCCATCCATCAATTTCTATAATAAAATTAAAATACGAGTAAGTATATTTATAAAATCATAAGAGACCTTAAAAACAAAAGAAGCTTTGGTCATGATGAATTGCCGCCGGTACTTATTAAAAAATGCACAGATATTCTTGCCCCAATTTTATCGTTTTTAATTAACCAGTCGTTTGCTGAGGGAATTGTCCCCGCCCTTTTGAAACTATCTATTATAAAACCAGTATACAAAAAAGGTAATAAAACTAACTGCACAAACTATAGACCAATAGCTCTTTTACCCACTTTCGCTAAAATCTTCGAAACTGCTATGGCAAACCGATTATTCATACTGTGAAAAATATAACATATTTAATGATTCTCAGCATGGATTTAGGAAAAATCGTTCAACATCTTTAGCCGTCTTTAAATACATGTCAGAAATTTTTAATATCCTCGTGGCCATATGCCGTAGGTATCTTGCTTGATATGAGCAAAGCTTATGATCGATCGGGTACTAGGTACCTGCGCGTGGGCGCAGGGTAATAACCTAAACGTGAGTGTTGTTATCAAGTTACCTCAGTTAAGTTAAGTTAAGTGATCGTTGTTTTTTTCTTAGTACACCGCTCATTCTTTTCGCACATCCCTAGTGGATTTGCAGCCATAGTTTGTAAGTTGCAGATCTCATCAAAAGACTTATTAATTACTTAGTTGTTGTAATCAATATGGGCGTTGTTATCAAGTTACCTTGGGGCGCCTTAGCCCTTCAATGTTCAATAACGCCCAATGTAGGAATAATGTTTATTAAGATTTTTCTGAAAAATATAGCAGTATAATACTGTTGTTTTATATTAAGTATGTTTATTAAATAGCTTTTTTTTTTATGAATGTTTCCAGAAGTTTTTAGTCTAATTACGTTTCTGAAGAAGTTTAAATATTTTTCTGTTATATGTTGATTTGTTCCTTTTTTTTATTTCTAATAAAACAAATAAAAAGTGACTGTTATGTTTTATTAGATAAATAACCCCAAGGAATGTTTGTTTTGCTTTTGGCATTATATTAAGCAAAAGGGCGGTAATAAACATGATAATTTTAATAACGCCCAAAAAAAGGTTTTTAAAAAATGCTTCGTGCGTGGAAATTGAAAATAGTAACATCTTTTGACTTGCATGTATCTGTTCAGAAAACTATGCTTTACCGATTTATCGTAATATCTGTTCCATTTAATAGTATTTATAGGAAATATTAACAATTTAAGTTAGGTGGGCGTTATTTGCTCCAAGTACCTTACTCCTACCAAAACATTAAATTAGAATGTGTCTCAACATACCCTCTACTAGGTATCAATATTGATGGTAATATTAATTGGAAAGACCACATAGCAAAAATTTCTTCTAAACTATCAAGATTCACGTATGCACTTTACGAGCTAAAAAAATGTACTGATGTAAAAACGGCCCTAACAGCCTATCACGCATATGCACACTCATGGCTCCAGTATGGCATCATCCTATGGGGAAACAGCACAAATGTTCACTTGTTCCGCTTACAAAAAAGATGCATTAGAATAATAGCCAACATAGACTCAGAAACAAGCTGTAAATCATTTTTCCTACTATACAATATATTAACACTAACCTCGGTATAAATCTTAGAAATCTGTATCTTTGTGAAAAAAAATATTCACATGTTCCCAATATACACACGCCCATCAAATCTAAGACCACAAAGTAGATTGGCCCTACCAAATTCTACAATGAAAATGGTCCATTCAGGACCATATTCTATGGCAGCAAAAATTTATAATAAGCTCCCAAAAATACTGCGTGATGAAGAAAATATAATAAAGTTTAAGACAAATTTAAAAAACCGCCTGATTGATAAATCTTTTTATACATTAAAAGAATATTTCGACTGTGAACTATAAAAATAACTGTCCGGATACTCTAAGAGCACGGATTATAATATTACAATTAAGTTAGCTTTAAGTTTTTTTATATTTTTTGTCTCCTTATGTTGTTATGCCCGACGGGGTCCATGTTTTTAAGAACTTTACGAGTATTATTACCTATTATTTACCACCTGAAATGTACACATGGTATGCAATAAAGAATTTGAATTTGAATTTAGGTGTTACTCACATTGAGCTATTAGTAGTACATTATATTTCAATGGTTACTCAATCGAATTTAATAGTAAAAGTAAGTAAGTTAGTAAATAATTTATTTCCTTTACAAATATGTTTACAAAATTTGTTGTTTGCTATAATATTAGACTAATGAGCTATTAATATTTGTAAAGGCTGGAGCCTAACCTGTATTTTAGGACCCAGGCCTCCATTTACAGTAACATATGGTAAAAA
Organism: Carpatolechia fugitivella; assembly: GCA_951230895.1. Classification (NCBI taxonomy): domain Eukaryota; kingdom Metazoa; phylum Arthropoda; class Insecta; order Lepidoptera; family Gelechiidae; genus Carpatolechia; species Carpatolechia fugitivella. Next base: position 748,538 of record OX579651.1, read on the forward strand.
TTATTATAGAATGTAGGTATGGTGACAACATAGACTGAAAACTCGAGATGAAAAAATAAAAATATGAATAACAAGTGTGTGTGTGTGTGTGTGTGTGTGTGTGTGTGTGTGTGTGTGTGTGTGTGTGTGTGTGTGTGTGTGTGTGTGTGTGTGTGTGTGTGTGTGTGTGTGTGTGTGTGTGTGTCCAAATCTAAACAATAACAACAAACAACTATGCAACAACTTCAAGAAGTTTTTCGGTCTCTTGATAATTTAAAGTTAGCAACCAAGTAACTACTGCATTCTTGCATTGGTAATTGTTCATAGGATAAATTTTATTTATTAAAATAAAATAAATAAATAAAAATAAAATGTATTTTATTTCAGGCAATAAAACATTAAAACCTTTGGCCTAATGCAGCCAATATTCAAATGCATGTCACAATAATAATAATAATACTAATAATAATAATAAAAAATAAAAATTCAGCTATTATGCCTATCTGCCGGGCGATTGCGTAAGCGGACTTGCTTTGCTTGGGGCGGGTTTGAAGACGCTGGCGGTCTTTCAAGCGATCGCGTAAGGAGCAAGCCAAGTCAACGAAGACGATTACAAGTGAATATTTTTACTCTTTGTCCCCAAGACGATTACCGTCCCAAAAGTTAGACAATTCCTACAATCGGAATCGGAATACCGTTCAACTTGCTTGAAGCCAAGCCAAGTGAACGAAGCAAGCTCGACTTACGCGATCGAGGCCCTGCTCCACAATTGAAACACTGGAGCATTTATCGCCTGCCAGTGTCTTATAAAAGGTCCGTCCGACCTGCTGGCGACAATGAGGAGGCTGTTGCTGCTGGCCCGCACCCTGCTCGCTATCGCGGTGGCCCTCTTGCGCTCGGAACAATGTAATTTTAACTTCCTTCGAGCTACGAGCAAACCTGCGTGATATCATGTTCGCCCTTACCGACAACGCCCTCCTTTCTCGCTCAATATCAGCGTCGTCCTTTATAATAGGTCGGGTGTCACAATATGACCTAGGTATTTAAAAGTATATACCCGCCTTAAGGGCACGCCGTACAGCCTGACTGGAGGGATCTCTGCCGGACATTTCGACCCTTCCTTGAAAACCATCAGCTCGCTTTTTTTGACGTTGTATTTAAGGCCATGACTATGAGCATACGTTTCGCACAGGCTAATGAGTTCTCTAAGGCCGCCTATCGACGCGCTCAGCAGCACCATGTCATCCGCATAGCTGATGTTGTTAAAGCAAACATCATCAACATGGCGTCCCACATGAAAGCTGCTGAGCACGACAACAAGTTCGTTGATGTACAGGTTGAAAAGCGTAGGCGAGCTTAATCCCCCCTGCCTCACCCCGCATTCCAACCTGTAGGTACGTGTCCGACAGGGCTCCCGACCACTTCACGCTATTGACCTGGTGACCATACCAGTAGTTTTTCTATGACCTCTGTCATGACAAACAAGATCGAGCCTTCTTTTGATTTGAGAGAATGATGATTCGTATGTTAGAAGACTGTGTTTTTTGGTAACAGTGGTGGCTAATAGTTGTTTACTGGTGATAAATAGTTGTCGTACTGTTAGGATCTTGCATTCATCTTAGAGCTTCTTGCATATAGCGTAGAGGTCGGATATAAGAAGGGTCGAAAAGTTAAGACTTTTAAAACTGCACGTTGAGCAACCTCTAATTTTTTTAACGTGGTTTTAGGAACGCCATCCCAGACTCCCAGATAATATTACAATAGGATAATTTTGACTGGCACATCGCATAATATACCATTTTCAAAATTTTTAGGTCAGCTGAACGTCTTATTTTTTTAATTAAAAATATTAATTTTCTAGTTTAGGATGAAAGTAACTTAATTTGTGTATGGAAATTAAGATTCTGATCTATAATGACTCCAAGATATTTGGTGTTTAGGACAAGGACAAGAGCACTGTAAACGTAAGTCAGCTTGACATGAATGGGCTATTAAGTTTAGGTTGTGGTGACGAGATTCTGTATTACGGATGGAAAACAGTATATAGTTAGTTTTGCTACTATTTATAGTAAGTAAATTTCTTCCAAGCCAACGCAAAAATTCCTCTTGAGCTATATGAACAAGTTCTTGAAGGGAGTCAGCTTGAAAGATCAGTGCTGTATCATCGGCGAAAGAGACGATTTTGCCATTATGGAGGGGGATGCAACATAATTCATTGATGAAAGCCAAAAATAGGGATGGGCCGAGGATGCTTCCTTGCGGAACGCCATAGGTAACGGGTAGGGCATCGCTCGTTACATTGCCAATTTTAACGATTTGACTACGGTTTGATAAATAACTATTAAATAAGTTTAGAGTCTCACCTCTAACTCCTAACTGCTCTAATTTCTCTGTAAGCAGAGGAATCGAGACCGTGTCAAATGCCTTTGCGAGATCTAAAAATATAGACAGACATTTTTTACCTTCATCCAGATTGGTGACAACAAAATTAGTTAGGTGATATACGTCATCAGCGGATTTTTTGGCCCGGTTGATTTAATGGCTCGACGATAGGTATTATTTTTGACTTTTTTAATGTTTCCTTTTTTGCTTCGGGGGTTTTTTTATTTTTAATTTATTTTTTATCCATTAATCATGTGATTGATTCTGCCTGCTATGTTTCTAAACATACTGCCGTCTCATGAAATTATTTTTAGTTTGACATGTCCCCACCGGGATTGTAACTTATAAATAACCTCTGGATCGTGCGACAGGCTTACGCTTTACTGTAAAGATAAGCGCACCTTATGCCGGGCCGCAGCGTGCCGGGTCGCATCGCAAAATTCCGCTCAAATCGCTCATATGTATTTTATATGAACTATCGCACACTATGCCGGGTCGCAGCGGGCCGCATAATCCGCATGCGCGCGATGCGGCCCGCCCCGCCCCGCTGCGCTCCGCCCCGCCCCGCTGCGCCCCGACACAGTGTGCTATAGCAAGCGGATTTGAGTGCCCTTGTTAATAAGTACCATATTCGCGTAAAATCCGTCAATGCGCTGCGGCCCGACCCGTCACAATGTGCTATAGAGCCTTAGACGCATTTTGCGCTGCGATGCAGCCCGCCCCGGCACGCTCTGCGGCCCGGCCGAATGTGCGCATACCTTAACGGCCACGAAAGCCGTAAACATAAGAGTAAGGTAGTTATTAAAATCTTGCATTTGTTGTAAGGTTGTAACCAATGACTAATAATGACGTAGTACCTAGATGCAAGAAGCCACATTTTTTGTTTTGGGCGGCCTCCCACAAAGTGGACCCGATGACTTGGTAAAAGTTGCTGGGCATCGGTGGATGCAAGTAGCGCAGGACCGTTCACGTTTCAAACCTATGAGGGAGGCCTATGTTCAGCAGTCAAGTGGACTATTCAGGCTAAGATGATGATGATGTCATTTTTACCTATGCCGGTCGTTATCTGACGCTGCCTTCGCAGACAGCTCCAGGATCTCAGCGCACAGATACTCAACAGTGGCCGTAAGGTATATCGCCGCTCCGTTTCCTACACGGCGAGCGTAATTGCCTTCCTTCAGTGTTCTGTGGATTCTGCCAACTGGGAAAATCAAGCCAGCCCGAGAACTTCGTCTGGTCTTCTTCTTGGTAATCGTTTTTTTGACTGGAAAGTAAAATGTTACATTTTTATACGAATTAAAAGCGTCAGTCAGTAATGTGAATAACGGTTGCTTGCCTTTTGAGCAATTTGCTTCCGAATTTCGAAATCGTTATTGTTCTTACTGGTTTCATAGTGAAGAAAAATATCTAACGCACCGAGTAAAAGAAATCCAAAGGTTGTGAATTCCACACTGCGCTCGTCATGGAAATAATACCTATGGGCTCGAGTACTGCAGTATTATGGAGCTAGCGAAATACCTACTTAAGGCGCTACGCCGAAAAAAAATTGTTGCGCAAGAGGTGTGTCTAAGGAAGACGGCGCGGGCAGCGCCCCGCGTCGGTCAGCCGCTCCCCGCGCCGCCCCGCACAGACCCCGCTCTAAAACATCGAGGCGGGTCTATGACCTCTGCGACAATGATAAAATATTATATTTGTTTAATTTGATGTAATCGCGCAAAGTATATTACTATGTATGATTCGCTCTTTGAGTATATATTTTTTATTTTATTTTAATTGGTCTTTAGTGTAGTGGAGTGTAGGGTAGTAATGATTATAATTTCACCTAAAAATAAAAGATTTAGTATTTCAAGATTCCAGACATTTTGACATTGTAATAGTAAGTATAATTTGAATTACTATAATACGGTCCGCCCGAGGCTACGCTCGCGTTGTGTAAGATTTTCCCGTGGGAATAAGCCTTTTCCCGTAAAAAGTATCCTATGTAAGTGTCCTATGTGTTCCAGGGTATAAACTAACTTTATTCCAAATTTCTTTCATACCAATCCGTTCAGTAGTTGTTGTCTTCTAGTATCTTCACTTCAAAATTATATAGGGGACAAGGGGAAAATAATTCCCGTTGTCACCACTTTAATTTATTTATAAAATACCTACAGATTTTCGAGTATTTTTATTCCATTGTTTCCAAACTGAAGTCAATTTATTAATTGGATGCAAAAAAATAAAAATATGATGTTTATTTACGATTTACAATACGATCGATACGTATCTACTTATTTCTGATACGATCAATATTGTGAATGTTTCCGGAAATACATAATGTTTTCATCGTGTCTATTTTTTTCTTTGTGTTAGATTAAACAGGATGATCACTATAAATGTCTTTATAATATTTTTATCACACACACGTCACTTCAACACATCAATTATTTTTTTCTTTCACTGTCATTATGATGAGTAATTGGTACCAAAGAAATCTTATATCAAATATTTGGTTCAAATCAAGATTAAAAGTTTCTGTTTTGTCAATAAAATTGGGTATGCAAAGTTTTAAATAAAGTATGCTAAATGCAAAACCATTTCGAGATATAAGGTTGGTTCCTAAATATATTTTGCATTTTTTTTTGCTCAAAATACTACACGGTTGTTTATTTTTTTATAAAATCATTTAATTTCCAAGTGCCCTCCAAAAAGTAACCTGTAGCCGTGCCATCCATGGTAGCTTTGACGTCGAAAAATGATTCATAAAAATCTTAATTTGAATAAAATATTTTTATTTGATTTGATATACGGCTGATTCTCTGCCTTGACAAACGAGATATATAAAAAATTTACACAAATGTCAAACTTCATCTTTGAATATGGCACAGAATCTTGCGCCACGTGTAAAGCTTGATCTGCTATTTAAATATATTTAATTGTAAAACTTTTACTTTAGTCTCAGACTGCCCACGCCGCGAAATTTTATTGATAAAGCATCGACTATTTGTGTTTACCATTGAAATTATTAGGGCGCTTGGTCTGGCATCACTAAAACACATTTGATGACATACGATGACAGCTAACTTCATACCTAAATTTTTTGCTTGTCACTAGGCAAAAAATGTATTTTATTCAGCCAACTGTAGTATATGTATGACTCACTTCAACCACATCTAGATAGATATAATTTAGCATCTAAGTAGCTTGTAGTCAATATGTTTGTCTGACGCACAACACGTCTTTCATTCTGACACGCTCCTGTGTCTCTATACCTCATGCATGGTGACCCTGCCAACACTGCCTAGTATGGACAGTCCTGTGCATCGCGATTCGCTAGTGATAAAAATATAACGTGTTCGTTCGTAAAAATTGTAGTAATGTGTTAAAACGAGGATCTGATAGGATGTTTACGTGCTAAAAGTGGGTCTTTTTAGATGGGTGTGGAGTTATTTTTAATAATGTGTTAAAACGAGGATCTGATAGGATGTTTACGTGCTCAAAGTGGGTCTTTTTCGATGGGTGTGGAGTTCTTGAGGAAGCTGCGGCGACTCTTGAGACGGGAAAGAGGAGGGTTGTGTCGTAAAGGAGGTGCCTGCTGTCTTGTGACTGTTTCGCTCTTTCAATATCGCAAGCGACCTCACGTCTCACGCTGGGTGGAACAATTCCTGCCATGGAGTAAAGCTTTCCCAGTGGTGTCGGTTTCAGGGTGCCCGTGACTATACGTCATGATTCGTGGAGAGCTGTGTCCACATTTCTCGCATGGGCTAAACAAGCCCAAACTGGACTCGAATATTCGCCTGCTGAGTAAGCGAGAGCAAAACAACTCGTTCGAAGAACGCGTGCGCTGGCTCCCCAGCGGGTAGTGGTAAGGCGTCTCAGGATGTTGTTCCGGGCACCAACTTTACTCTTAAGCTTGCGGCAGTTCTCTCTTTATGTCAGAGATCGATCCCACGTGACACCTAAGTACCGTCAAAAATGTTTTTAAACTTTCATACAAATTAACTCGATCAGCTGATCACCTTGTTTGAAAAAAATACGAGTTTAAAAAAGTTTTGGAACGAAAGTTGTTCAGTTTCATGGTCCGATTACCACACGAGAGGTTTTACGTTATTTTGCTAAGACGTTGACACGTTTTAGTTTTGATTTGTCACGGCAAAGCTAACGATATCTCTTTAGAAATTCATTAAGTATTTTAGAATTTCTAAAGTGTGACAATATTTCCTTATATTTATTAGAGGTTCTATTTTGTCATAAAAACTAAGATTCTTGGATTTTTTTTATTTTTAACATTGCCTCATTGTTTCCTTGGCAAAATAGTGCTCTTAACCGAGTTTCATCAAACCCATTAACTCATAGAAAAAAAAATTGTGGTTTTCTTAATGGAATAGTCCACTAACCCAAGTTTTATCGTAATCAGAGCACTAACAAAATAATAAACTGTCAGTTAAAAATATATGAGTTCATTTTGTTCAATATTATAATTATTTTTTTATAAATAATTATTACTCATCCAAAATATCATTTGAATAAAAATACTCGTAAATCAGTCATTCATTTTATAATTATAATTTGTAACGTGAGAGAACGGTAATATTTATTCCCACTGTCCCGTTTTTTTTTTTTTTCGAGTGAACATACTGGGGGACAGCGGGAAAAATCCTTAGTTGTTTCCCCGTGAGGGATATAATCCTTTGACTGGAAATAAGACTTGGCCCCGCACACACGTGGCTGGTTTTTTGTAAGCTAGGTATAGGCTATAAAATTACGTAACGAGTATGCAAACTTTACTTTTGAATCAATAAATAAATTATATCTTACCTACCTAACACAATAAAAATAATTCTAAAAAACCGCATTTGGTTGAATAATAGAAATACCTAACTATTCCTCTCGCGCCTGCCTGTGTTGTACTATAAAAATAAAATGATCGACATCTGTAACTAGGTAGTATAATAATAATATCTAATTTGAAAAAAAAAAAAAATGTATACCTTGATGTGCCGTCCACTGTACATACACATATACCCTTTGCGTAGTGTACTCGTATTATTAGTGTCGACCTTGAAAGTGATAGTATCACAAACTTGACTAAACCTTACTAAGTATACAAGCAGCAGGTATGGACCCAACCTATATTTATTTAATTAAAAATCGATTTAGAAATATTGTCAATGTAACGGATCGGACGGATGGATGTGACGGACCTACTCATAGTACGTCTTCTCCAAATAAAATTATTTCGTGAGCCGGGCGGCTTGGAGCGCCACCGAGCGCACATCCGTCGTCGGCAAAGATCATGGGCGACTGAGCTCAAGAAAGGAAAGTGATGACGCTAAGCTTCTCCGCACGTGTTTAACAGAGAAAGAAATAATGTTCGCGCGCTCCAAGTAAATGGCGTAAGTGCCAAATTTACTTTCTCAGTTTATATAAAAAGTACTAATTTGATTTGTAAATTTGCTTAGGAAAAACATAAAGCAGTCGGAGACCTATCTTGTAACTAAATTTCGGCGACCAATAAATTACCATTTACCTCTCAGATTCAAATAACGAGAATCGAAGACGCTGCTTTGGATAACATTTGTATCGAGAAGATTTTTACCAAACATGTTTTGGCCTTAGTGTAAGCGTAGATAATAGAGTCCAATAACATATTTTAGAAAATCAATACATTTACTGACGTAGATAATGAGATCTGATACAACAAAAATCTTGAAAATTCCCGGACTAGCCCCTTAACCATTAGGAATAAAAATCATAAATGTTTGGAAAATATCACAGAAAAGATATAAAGTACGTACCTTTGCTTGACATGTTAAAAAATTAAATAAAAATAATATTAAATATAAAGTACACAGCAAAAAAACAAAAAATATAGTAAAATCCACTTTGATAGAATATAACAGCTTACAGCACAGCTTCAACTTTATAAAAATGACTTCTGACTAAAACGGACACGAGGACACATTTTTTAGACACGACTTTGAAATGGCAGTTGACAAGATAGTCAAAGTACAATGAAGGTAGGTACAATACAAAATATGTTTGTCTTTTACATTCTACCTACTGTACTTGAATTAATGAATATTAATACACTTTATTACACACTATTGCTACGTAGCAATTTCTTCCAGGCAACCTTTACCTGTACTTTTTTCCACATCTCAAATGACGAATTAGTTTCCAAGGCCCCGTTTCACGAAACAACACGTTACTAGTAAAATGTTACTATTTTGTAGTTACATTGCGTAGCCAATTTGCCTAAACTGTAAGCCTTTATCGTTTTATCTAATCGTCTACGCAGGGCCCCGTGTCACGAAGCTACAATTTACAAATTACAAGTACAATTCGATGTACATTGCGTAGACAAAAAGATAAAAGGATAAGGGCATACAGTTTTGGCGAATTGGCTACGCAATGAATATCAAATTGTAACTTGTTACTAGTAAATAGTTGCTTCGTGAAACGGGGCCCAGTAAGTCATTTATTTTCTATCTAGTCGTACTACCCGTTTAGTCGTATACCGTACAGTTCAGTTTCCCTTGTTCCCTCTTAAAGGCCAAAATAATTATCGTCAATCATGAAGTCACGAAACTTATCTAGGAGTGTATTATGAACTCGAGAAATATTCTTGCATCAGAGAGTACTTCGATCACAGAATCCGCTCAGTCCAGCAATAACCAACAGCTTGTTCATTAGCTGTCAACAGTTAATATTTTTTTTCTTTTTTCAAGGACATAACAGACAAGAGGGAATTATAAGAGTGCTGGTCTTGGAGTCATACCTGTCCATTGGCCATTAAAGATAACAACTAAACAGCTAGGGTTCATTTATTTAAAAAGAGATCAATGAAACAAAATTGCCCAGTCTTGTAAATGACATGTAATAATTTTAAATACTGTAAACAAGAGATCCGATATTTTAATAATTCCTTTACAGTAGGTAAAAAGGTACATTATGTATAGCCAGCAGTTTTAATAATATTCGTCACTATAACAATGCAAATATTCAGCTGGTGCGGCATTTCCGTATGTTTTGCTCTGAACATTTACTATGGAACACATACTATTATTATTAAATCAAATCAAATTAACGGCCCGTTACAGTCCACTGCTGGACTATGAGCCTCCTCCCCTTAAGTGTTTGGTTTTGCCATAATCTCCACGCTTGGCAGGCGGGTTGGAGATCGCAGATTAAAAGGTTACTGTATCAGAGAGCGCTGCTGCCCGTTCCCTGTTCAATGTGTAGTCCCTAAGTCGCCTCTTACGACACCCACGGGAAAAGTAGGGGTCGGTAACAAATGTATTCTACTCTGCCGTCACCACGGTGGGTTATTATTAAAAATGAAACTATATTTTGACTGTATTATTAAAAATGGCTATGTAATTTAGCCAGAAGTGTAGCTTCGTGAAGTGGCAGTAGTGCCGACGGGTTCTCGAATGGAGACCGCGTCTCGGGAAACGTAGTGTGGGACGCCCCCCTGCCAGGTGGACTGATGACCTGAGGAAGGTCGCTGGTGGTGGCTGGATGAGGAAAGCGGGTGATCGTGCGCTTTGGCGTGCCCAAGGGGAGGCAGCAGTCCAGCAGTGGACTGTAATAGGCTGATTGAATGATCGAATGATGTAATTTAGCAACAGACTGCCACAAAACAAAACAAGCATGGTTGATAGGTTGATATAACAAATCAGCACACCGCCTTCAATATGGCAACCATGATTTAAATTCATTCAGTCTTGTTACACTGCACACTATTCTTTTTTGTAAGATATTTGCTAAGTTGAGCAAAACATATGGATACACAGCATCAGCAGAAATTCAACAAGTCGTTTATATTTCACATTTGGTCGACTATACAAAAACTTTACAAATTGTCCTACCGGTATAAAATTAAGAAAAATGTCTATGGATAATCAACTACTTCGACATCAATACTATTGAGAGTATGGATAATACTTTTCGCATGACTTTTGAATAATAAGCTTTTGAATCAGAATATCCAAATAAATGTATACTTCAAAACAACTTGATTCAAGTAGACTTTAAAATTACGTTACCTACAAAGATTATAAAAAATACTTTTTAAGAGTAAAATACCATCAATAGCAAAGGAACATAATGGGTACATAAACCAGTCGTATCACTGCCCAGGGCAAATAAACAATAAACACTAAAATGATCTAAAACTAAATAAACATTAGAATACTTTTTTTACATAAAAGTTTTTTAATACGAAAGTAGCACATCAAAAATATACTTAAGATTTTTGTCAATAGAATAAGATGATTGTTCGTAATTTCAGAATACTAGAAAATTTAAAATAAGCATAATTCATTTGGTTTGCCAAATAATAGGCAGGCATGTCATTGTTCGAGCGTAGATAAAAACATTCCTGAAATGTACCACTGGTAATCTTAAAATAAAGGCATAAATTGCCTACGAATAATCGAGTTAAACGCTATATTTAATAAGTTTTAAAATAATAGAATAAAAAAGGAAAACATATTATTCAAGACCCTAGAAGTTAGAAAAGCAATAATCGATTTAGTATTGAGATCTATATGTCGCAAGTCCATTTTAGAATTCGGCATTATTAAGTATTATGTTTCATAAAACTACAAAAAATAAATAAACTGATTTCTAATTTAGACTACAACATCTACTAAAGAATTTGTTGATAACAATATATAACTTATTTTGAGTAAATTGGCGCTTTAACATTATATCCTTTCCACTGTCGATATAATTAAATACTGCATATTACTTAACTCATCATAAATAATATAGTAGTTCCTGGTCTTTTAACTATAAAACCTAAAATTATAATATCATAAGTAAAATACAGTTTTTAAAAGAGAACCTAGGAGATTGCACATTATATCAAGAAAATATAAACGTTTGTTCAAATGACGAAAGAACTAAGCATAAATGTAATAACAAAATATCTTAATGCAATTAAATAAGATTAATATCGTTAAACCAATTACTTTTTAAATAACAATATAAAAGTTAGATGGTGCATTCAAGATTGCTAGTATAAAATATTTTCTGGAGTGTTTCAGCAGTATAAGTCTAATGTTACGATAAAGTTTGGCAGTGATTCATGGGCTCAACACATGTATTTTAAGAATTAAAATGAACATCATCAATAAATACCTCGAGATCATTTGAAAAATCACGATATTTAAAGATTTTAATGAGCAATTTAGTTAAAATTTGTTATTCGTAATTTCCAAATATCAATTTACAATAATATTGGCAACAATGAAATATAGCGATCGCTAGCACTCACACAAATATTTTTCTTGTGACAATGGGTTCTTTCAAAATACACAACCGTTACAAAATATAAAAATTCACTCACATGCATTTAAGTCCAGATGTGCATTATTATTTTGTTCCCACAGTTTAAAGATCCTATTACATTATTTTGCCCTCCTAATAATTTTAAGATTCAAGCGTGCATATCAGTTTCTAGTTGTTTTTTATCTAGCGCATTGCACTCTTATGCACTTCATGCATATATTCAATATAACTCTGAAAGATGTCCTGCTAAAATATGCGTGACACATCTGGACCATTTCACTAAAAACGAAAAGCACTCGCGTAAGGTTTCGATACTAGAAATAACATTTTGTGCTATAAAAAATTGTCTTTTAAATTGAAATTTAGTTCAAAAATTTTATCTAGCTGAAATTATACAGATGGTTTGGGTTTCTTTAACATCAAATTGAACTTGACTAGTCTCAAATATTGCTCGTCTGATTGCTACGTTACATTCCAACATGTTTAACACATTTCATGAACAGCATTTAAGCATACACATTAAACAATGGCCATACATGTCCAAGCTTTAAAATTATGAGCTTAATGAGCTGAGAGCACTTGACTTATTATCACATAGTTTATTATCAGTCGAATGCAGAACTAGTTTCTGCATTGGGTCTAGTATTATTTTAGAATTGTCTTCTTTCATATCTTGCTTCGTACATTCAGCTTCAGCTGTGGCAGTGTGGCCATCTTTCTCGGCTTCCTTATTGTCAAAAACAGGGAAGAAGTCATAATGAGATTTACCATTACTTACTTTAGAATTGTCAGTTTTTAAACGCTGTTTTTTCATGGAACCTTCGCTTTTTATCATAGATATGTTACGTTTGGAGAACTCGTCCCATCCTTCAGTTTTTTCTAGAATAGGACTTTTGTCGTTTTTGAATGAGCTTGATGGTATAGTAGGTTCGTTTGATGCGAACTTCTGTTGTATATCATTAATTTGGTTATGATTTTCTCTGGTGGAAACTATTTGTCCGTAAACTGGAGTACAATAAGTGGTGTCAGCATGAACATTGTTACTTCTGCTATCTTTAAGTTGGCAGTTGTTCATACCAGAGTCGAACTCCGATTTTTGTCCAGCATTCATGAGTATTAGCTTCGATGACTTCACTGGTTTTTTAGTAGGTGAGTCGCCTTCATTCTGCCTTGCGTCTCGAAGGCTACTCTTATCACCTTCGTTGCATTCTTCACTGCCAATACCATCAATATCATAAACCTGAAATTATTAAAAAATAAAGGTTAATTAAAGTTAAGTTAATTAAGGTTAAATAAAAAAATGAATGGTGTCAATAAAAAGTATTTGTATTGTATTGTTCTAAAACTCAGCTAGAGCAAAGTGCAAATAAAATCTAACTTCTCAAATAAAGAAAAATAAATAAATGTTATACTTGGGTTACTATAGGATGAGCTCTGACAGATTAAAATTTTAAAAACTTTTTAATATTATTTCGTTTATTTATTTATTTATTAAGTAAAGTTACATACTGTTTAATGATAAAATAAGAGGTGAAGTTACTTTTTTTTAATATTTTAGCTATTAAGGTTTTTAAACTGAATATTATTAAAAAAGTTGTTAACGTTGTATGAAAAATTTTGAAGCTGTCCCTATAATAACCCAACTATAAGTGGTGTAGTCTAGTAATTCAACCAGCTTTGCCATGTCAGGGACTTCTTCCACATTAGGTGCCTAAGTATTTTTCCACATGAATGAATATACTAATCGTATAATTATTACCTTATACATAACATCTTGATTCATTCCCTTTTCCCTCTCCCGCTTGTTTTGAACAGCCAGCCACACGTCCTTTAGTTCCCCGGCCAAGTCCCGATCTTTAAGAATGACAGGATTTCTACTCAGCAGCAGTCCTGGATTCATCGCCTCTACAAAGTCGCACAGCAAGCTTACTAGAGCTTCTCTATCCTGAAATTTAAAGAATAAAATAAAACATGATTAGGTAGTTTTATAAATTAAACTGATAAAAGCACAAGTGTTAAAGTTATCAAAAAAACTTGGTGCATGCAGTACATGTTACAAAACAAGTAATATTACACAGAAATATATAAATATACATATGTAGATCAAGAACTTATGCACTTCAAAGCTTAGCCTCATATTCCTAAGATTAACTAAAAAAATAATTCAAAGAAGTTGGCCCCCGTACTGCAATGTACTCATTGGACATAATTATACATTTTCTTTTTTTTATATTTTGTTTAAATATAACAATGTCAACTGAATAATGAAAAACATTCAGTTAGTAGTTTAATCCATGAAACTGACCTAACCCCTTCTGTTACACAACACTTGAATTTTTTTTTAATTTTTTATTTTGGTCATTCCCCAGCACTAAAGTTGTTCCATTACATGTGTTCACCAACCTTCTTTGGAAGATATTGGGGTGTCAGTGGCCTATATAATATTGCTACTAGTTAAAGGCGCTCTCAAGGTCAAAGTGTCCAGTTGAAACACAATGATTTATCTATTCATTTATATGAAACACTATAAATAATCTTACTGTAGGGTTCGAAGCATTCTTCCCATTAGCTTTCAGGATGTCAGGGTTAACCATCACCGCAAATACCAGCATTGGTGGTCGGGTGTTGTTTGGACCACAATTCTGCGGAACCTGCAAACAAACAGTTTAAAATAATTATACCAACTTACAGTGGAAAGTAAACGTATTATCAGTGGTAATATTGACTTTAGTTTATAATATTTTTTTAAAGTAGGTACCCACAACCAACTAACACACAATTGCTTAATATCAAGGTGAATCTTTTTTTTTAAGTAACAAGAACTTTCTAACGGTATGTATATTTTGTGTTAAATGTATTTCCAATAAGAAAATAATTTTAAGCAACAATAATAATTATGTTCTTAACCTGTAAATTTTTCTTTAATCCTTGTTAAATCAAAATAATCAAAATTAAACGAATTCAAGCCTATTTTAGAGACACTAGATAAGTTACTAATTACTTTTTTATACACTGGCCCAGTTTGCCTACATTTCATTCATGATTTTAGAATAGAAAGCATTTGTCCCACTTACCTGCATACCTCCATACAAAGGTATAGGATCCGAGTAATGCTTAGGATTCGCGATCTTCTGCCACCCTAACACGTTAATATACAGTTTTTCTGTAGTGTCCTTTATTGTATCCTGGATACACATGTGTGGCTGAGGAGGATTCTTGAATTGCCGAAAAGCTCGCGAACTTCTCACATACTGCACGGGAACAGACCTCTCAGGCGAATTATGGGTTTCCATAATATCTGTGAAATCTTGCCGAGGGTCCAAGCTGGCTTCTTCTTAAGAAAATCACTGAACTTTCGTATAAAAAACACCAAAAACCAATGACATTATAGACTACTACTTGACGGTCGAAGTTTATTGAACTTCAATCACCAGCAGACCGCTACAGTAAACACTACACTACAAATCGTAATTCCCTCAACGCGTCACGGTTTGTTTAGATTAAAACATAAACTTCTAACTACAAAATTCTTAGCACAAAGCTCGAAAATCTTTAGAAAGGTGTAAAAAGAAAGCTTTCACAAACGAACGAAAGAGAAGAGAGTTTTTTTTTTGAGAGAGCAATGACATTTATAGTGCTGCGCTACTCGTAAGTCTCGTAACCGGTACAAAAACATAACTTACCAAAAACTTACTACTAAATAAAATGATAATTTATTTATTTTTGTAGGTAAATCGTACGAGATGTGTAAAAAATATATTGTATAACAATAATACACAATAATAAGATGTCAAAAAACCTATGAAAATTAAATAAAATATATTTGAACGTTGTGCAGCATTAGTTTGGGGATAATAAAATGTAAGTAAAGTAGAAACACATTATTGTTTGTACACAAAAGGATATTAGTTGAGGTTGAGTGCGTAAAGGCACAATCAACCATTGGAAAAGGAGACTTCAGGCGTTTGCGCACTTAGTACACGTATTCGGTTCTCATTCGTTTCTGATCCGGTTTGGCCGTCCTAGTAATTCTATGGACGCTTACGTACTCACACGTATCCGGTTCGTATTCGATCCGTAAATTCTCACTTCAGGCCGTTTTTTGGCGGATCAAAACAGAGTTTGAGTGGCCACCATACAGGCTGTATTCCGAATCAGATTTCACGGCTCAAAGTACTGACAGCGATTACTCGCGTACCGATTCAGAAATCGCGATAATACGGCTCATGAGCGAAATCAAAACGGAACGGCGTTTGAGCGCGCTGAAACTGCTTATAACTCAGTCTTGCCAGATGTTGATTACCGTACCAAAACTGGCAAAATTCTAAATTATTATACGTATTAAAAAAGTATCGTACAGCTGTGAAAACAGCACTTTTCGCATGGCTAGTACCCAAAATAAGAAAAGGTATGCGAAGTTTTAAAAATGGAGATGTAAATAGGCACATGAAATAAAAAAAATACAAAAAAGAATGTTTGATATTTATATTTATATTTTATCAGATTGCCTATGATATTATCTTATGTATGTATGTGCCTGAGTCAAAACTATCGTAATATATACATAACATACTCGATACTTTTACTATCGAACATCTGGCAACCCTAACCTACAAAACTGATTGATTTAAAATATTTCAGTAATTTATCTCCATTTCATAATTGAATAACGTGTTTTTAATTTTGTTCAACCAAATAAATATAAGACACGTTAATTTTACATTTAAACATTAAACATTTAACTTTTAAAAATAAATAAACAATATGTCAAAGTCGAAATTTGACATTACGATTACGTGAATTTTGCTCTGGAGCATGGGCGCCGTTAGCGAAAGATGGCGGCGGTCGTGACGCAATCCGTGACGTCACAATGGCTGCCGTAATCCCAATGACAGTGATTCGGTACGCGGTTTTGGGTACTCAAAGTGCTGTCAGCGCAAATCGGAACGCGGCCACAAATTGTAGCGTATGCTTGCAACCTACACATGATTCGTATTCGTTTTTTACGAATGGGGAGTGAGGTTTTTGGTATTAAAGCTAAGATATAATTAAATGAAATCCTATTTCAATTACTGTCATTATTTATTATTATTTCTCATTTTATTTTATTTCTTTTTTTAATTCTTTAAGTAATCGAAATTTATACTCAAGTAACAGTCATCTGCACATCAGCGGTAACACCTTGAACGTTCCTTATTTCTATAGCATTATGGTCAATATTTGTAACTGACTATTTCCACTGACTTGCGGTTGACTGTACCTGGGTATTCAACTACTATTTAATCTGGTGGTGCCATACCGTCTCGGATACGGATCAAATACGGTTCAGTGCGTAAACGCTACGGATAAGTGCGCAAACGCCCTTAGAAAGAAGACTGAGGTAGTGCTTGTGCAATAACAGGGGATTAAAAAAATAAAATCAATTATGATGATACAATTAAATAAATAAATTATTTGTATAATTATACATTACTTACATAAATATACCTAACAAACATACATACATAAATCAAAAACATGATGAGAAAACTAGTGATTACAAACAAATCGTTCCATGAAATCATTGTGAACCTTTATTTTGAAGAAAGCTAACGTGTAGGTATTTATTTTAGTAAAGTATTCCCTGTTTTTCACTGTGAACGACCGACTCTCTAAAATAAATCGTTTTAATATAAGTTTAAAAAAATAAACATTTAAAAGATTATTTAAATTTTAATAAAAGTCGGCTGTCGACTTAGATCAAATATAGGATCTAAGGCTGTCGACCTTACGACCCACACGATAAAAAAGAACCCTTATAGTTTCGCCATGTCCGTCTGTCTGTCTGTCCATCCGTGGCTTACCTCATAGACTCTTAGTACTAGTAGGCTGTAATTTGGCATGGATATACATTATTAATTAATCATACCGACAAAGCTGAAGAATAAAATCTTAAAATATTTTTTTTTAGGTATACTCTGGTACTACACGTAAAGTTGGGGTTTTTTTTCACGACTACCTTATAGTGTGAGGTATCGTTGGATAGGTTTTTTAAAAATAATGAAAAAAAACCCTACCAGTGAAACCATTGTATTTATGGTTTCGATCTTTATTTCTCAAAAAAATTACAGAAATTCACTTACTGAGAAACACAACACGATATAAAACTTAAAACTAACACACGGAAAAATTTGGAAATGAGAAAAAATTCACGGTAGAGTGTGATGAATTTAAAAGAAAAACTATCAACATTAAGTAGGCTTTACAGGTTATCGAATAACAGACCAACTTATAAAATGTACTTGTACAAGTAAGAAATTTGGTATTTGTAGCAATATCATAGAAAATTTTTTTGATGTTATAACATTATATATAATATTAAAACTCGTGCTCGTGCAGTGCTATTTAAATCGCAAAAATGTCCAAATTAATTCTGTTTTCCTTTACTTAATAGCGTGTAGTAGCTGTAAGCCCCTTTCAGTATCTGGAAAAAGTAACAGTCAATAGTATCATGTTACCTTCGTGACGTGTCAAATGTTTTATTTTACTCCATCTAGTTTTTAAATAATATAAGGTATATAATTTGTATCTAAACCATTTGACAGCCTAAAATTACGATGACATACATACCGTTATAAACGTGCCTACAGTCAGATCGGTAAAAGGTCCGGCAGTGAACATGTGTCTAATACGAAACTGGCCTGAAAGAATGTGGATTGCTTTTCTCTGGTACACGTTTGCAGCCCACCACTCACTTTCATAAGGACCATAAACTAGATCGTCACTCTGCAAACAAAAATTTCATAAAAATCCTATAAACAGCAAATATTTAAAGTCATGTTAGTCTTATTATTATTGATTTTTTATCCATACCTTCACAATAACGTCGTTACTATGCCAACAAAAAATAAACAGTTGCGCTATACTAAATACCAAATATTCTGCCATCAAAATCTTCTGGGTCAAGTCTTGTGCTGACTATAAGACAAAGAATACAAAATTATGAAGTTTTATGTAATTAGAAATAATACAAAAATTGGTACAAGAGAGAAGAAATTTTAATATAAAAAAATATAACTACTTACACGTAATTGAATAGCGCTAGCACAAATCATAAGTGCACAAATGACTACGTAAACAAACATTACAGGTGACAATAGGGAATTGAAAAGTCTCGAATATCTGAAACAAAACAATACGTAAAATATAATGTTTGTTATGTGTAATTTAATTCAAATAAGGCCTAATAGTTCAGGTTTATGCGAGCGTGTCTGTCTTGTCAGAGTAGTGGAGTAACATCATAATAATATCGATAAAACTTTACTCAACTTAATACTACGGATTACGGTGAAGCTTTCTACTAAGTGCCTTTGTACCAGATATTTTTTTATTTTAGAAAATATTAACATTAACATTTTATTAATGTTATAATTATTTATAAGCTTTTTGTACCTATAGAAATTTATTAGCGATGGCATATTGAGTTAAATTACGAAAAGTTAAATGATGTCATTTAAAATAAAATTTACGTGTTGTAAATCAATTTCATTGAAATTATGGTGATGCATTGAAAGCAATCATTGGCAAAACATTGACAAATTGATTGCGAGTAAAAATGATTGACGAGTAAAAAATAAAACAAAGAATGATAGACACTTTTAAGTTTTCGCAGTTGTTAATATTAATAACACACATATCGTGGTAAAAATCCGGTAGATATGTGTGTTATTAGAGTATGATAGGTTTCGGAATACTATATCACAGAGTCAGTAATATCAACATCATGGGTGTCAGTCAGATAATTTACCTCTCGTGCATAATTTTAAGATTATGAGAAAGCAAACTTAAAATATAGGTACCTACCTATATGATAAAAAATATTAAAAAAATGATCTAAAATATAATAATGCTGTAAGAAAAACCAGGTACCTACTTCCTTGGAAACTACGTTGAATTTTTAGTACATAGAAAATTAAGGTTAATTTATTTAGGTTTGCTTTTTTATGTGGCCAGCTTTGACAAATCTCGCCAACAAACTGTTTCAGTTTGGCGAGATTTGTTTGTGCATGTCAAATGTACCACTTTTAGCTAATAAAAAAATATAATATAATAATGAAAAAAATATTATGGTTTATTTTCGAAGATAATAATGGAAGAGAACAATCTCACACCTAAGGATGCCGAAGACCGGGCAAAGTGGAGAAGATTAAGTAGGAAAGTGGACCCTAGCACTAGGCCGGGAAAACGCTAGCACGAAGAAGAAGAAGATTTTCGAATAGCCAACCAAAAACCTAAGCCATCTGTGGTTTAGAGGTTAAGTAAGGCCTCTGCCTCCCGTTCGAGAGACATTGGTTTTGACCGTGCTACGTACCGATTCGATACCAATGTGTTAATTAATCCGTACCTATATTTAAGTACGATGTATTTACGGTACAGAAAAGCAACGTGAGAAAACGTAAATATGACCGCTCTGTTTTACTGAGACTGCGTGCAAACTAAGGTCTTAAGTCTTATCATCCTGAAAATTCAGGCTCGTGAAAGCAGTTACTAAATTGGTAAGAAAAGTAATGGCAATTAAAGACTCAAAGATATAACAAATTAAACGTCTGAGATATATGTAGTTTAAGGTAACATCAACATCAACATCAAAGGCCCGTTACAGTCCACTGCTGGACTATGAGCCTCCTCCACTTAAGTGGAGGGTTTTGCCATAATCTCCACGCTTGGCAGGCGGGTTGGAGATCGCAAAGGTTACTGTATCAGAGAGCGCTGCTGCCCGTTCCCTGTTCAAAGTGTAGTCCCTAAGTCGCCTCTTACGACACCCACAGGAAGAGTAGTGGTTGGTGACAAATGTATTCTACTCTGCTGTCACCACACGGCGTAAGTTTAAGGTAAAGTACTACCTATTGATAATACACTCAGCAAACACACTAATAATTTCCTATAGACGACGCAAAAAAGAACTCAATGACAAATACGTATTATGTACTACGTTTAAATAAAAAATAATAAAATCTTGACCGTTTGATCTACAATCAGAGCTTAAAATATCACATCACACTTCACACTATCACACTACTATTTAATTTTGTTATAAATCACATCACACTAATACAATAAATGTTATCATAGTAGTTGTTTTATTATAATTTTAATTGTATTTTTCGGATACCTATGTATTATTTTCATAAAATAAGTTTGTGTCATCATCTAAATTTGTTTGTGTCTACCAAATAAAAAGTATTTCTTTCTTTCTTTCTTTTGCTCTGTGTAAATATGAAAGTATATTTGGATGATTAGATATGTAGATGTTTGTTCAGCTTTCACGCCTAAACTTCTAAACGGATTTGGATGAAATTTGTAATGGAGATAGTTTGTAAACTGGTATAACACATGAAATACGGGAAAAAGTCTTATTCTCACGGGATAATCTTATACAACGCCAGGGTAGCCACGGGCGGACCGCTGCTAATATGAAAATACATTTGAATGTTTAGTTGTTTGGATGTTGGTTCCGCCTTCACGCTTAAAGTACTCTACGGATTTGGATAAAAAATTGGAGTGAAGATAGTTTATAACCTGGATTATACCGGAAATAGTCTTATTTCCACGGGAAAATCTTTCATAATGTGAGCGTAGCCGTGGATGGACCGCTAGTTGTAAATAATTAAGTAGGTTACTTACTTTGTCAGAAGCACGTGCACAACGTGTAGCTCATGTATAATCTTGAAAGCTTGCTCGTCACTTAGTCTAGAACCATCATTGCCCAGCATTTGTTTACACCTCTCTCGAAGCAGATCCAATTTTCCTCCAAAAAACACCAAAATGACAATTATATTTGTATCGTAGGCAGCAACAATCGTACCACCATAGCAACAAATGAAAGTATGCCACGATATGGTAATCCAAGATCCAGGAGCATGATACTTGTCAATTGGCATCCAAGAGCTGAAGATATGGGGAAATAATTCTGTGCCGTTTCGAAACCCCTCACGGAAGTTTGAAGATGATAAAAATATTATTATAGGTGTATTAGTCACTGTTGTGCATGTAGTTAAAACGAGCGCCCAGTAAAAATAAGTAACATTACGGCAGTATTTTGTGTAAGTATCCAGGATCTTGCCTTTGACTGTATCACGTGTATCTCTTTCGCACTTATCAGCTTTAGTAACGTAGTCAAAGACTTCTCTCCAACTTTTTTGCCAAAATACGCAAGTGTTTGCCTTGATTACGCAGACAGTGCTTAACATAGATATCTTCAGATTGGTCAGCACAAGATCCAAATCCGATTTTATTACGTAAAGCTCCATATACTGAGAAACTACAAAAAATACCGCTAATCCATGCATGAAAATATAAGCAGCTATTGTAAACTTATTTTCTGGCAATATAATGCCAATTTTTTTCGAGATCCAGTAATTTGGACCAAGTAAAGGTCGATCGGGGTCTTCCAAACTAATAAGAAACTGTTTGATCATTTTAGTTGATGTTTCAAGTCAAAAATTACACAGCAAAAGGACATAGGAAAAACATTTTCCTTATTTATACCCATCCCCCCCCCCCCCCTCACTTTCCCTGACTGCCCCAAGGCCCAGGCATACAAAAAAGAACTGAAGGGTGAATATGAGAATAAAAAATCATAGCTACAGGCGCTACAGTAGTTACTGGTTGAACTCCTCATTTATATTGTAAGCCCAAATGCCATTTTTACATTCTAACTAGTGGTTTTTGACGAACATAAATTACCTTTATTAGGTTTAAATATTTTAACTAGTGAAATAAAATTTTAGGATACTCAAATGAAAATTTAGAATCTTCAGCAGGTGAGAAACTGAAAACTTTTTGTAAGAAATTTGACTATTCCACTTTATCAATGTGTATTTTCCAGTTTTTAATGAAATCAATAATTTTACTAAAATTAATCTGCGAGTAAGACGCATAAGTAAATCTTTTTTAAATTATTTTTATGCTTTTTCTTACAATTTCGTCCAATCTAACCTTGTGTGACGTGTGTCTGGTTCATTTCATGGGTCTATATTAATTTATATTATACACTACGTGAAAGCAGTAAATTATGATCTATCATCTATTTGTTTTTTTTTGTCATATTAACATAAAAATATAGATATGTATATAATCGTATCGATAAAAATGACTTTACTGGAATCTCTATACAAACATCAAAAGGTTCTAGTCTAATAGTCTACATTTTTGAACCATCAATTTGGATGTCTCTATTATAGGTAACCGTGAAAGGTGGGCGGGGCGGTCACAACCACAACACCACACGCTCCCTAACAAATGAATAATAAACCCATCATAAGTGGAAAATAACATGCAATCACATTCTAAATTATATAGTCTGGAAATAACGCCAAGTGGTTAAAATTTAATAAAAAAAATAGTAAAGTACCTAATCAGTATGACTTTTTGTCAAAAAATCCAAATTATTTTTAAGTACCGAGGTTCTAGCTGCCGTCCGCTAACTATAATGCCGTTAACTAGCATCTGAGCAATTTTCGCTTTTTGATGTTTTCCGAATCAGAAAAAAAAGCTTAATCGAACCATTTTACTCATATTTTTGTATCTTGTTTAGTTTCCGAGATAAAAAAATTAAAACGCAGTTAACTAGTTGGTTTTTGCAAGAATACAATGCTATAACACAGTTAACTTCATTTGCTTAGCTTAATAGCGGTTAAAGGTTTTTAACTTTCATTTCGACCTAAAATTCTATTAAAATTACATAACATTACTGCCGCTACTTAACTTTCCTTACCTAGAAGAACGTTAAAGCACTTTAACAACAATATTGTTAAGTTTTCTTCTGAGTGGTAGTATTTCAATCCCATACTTAAAAGCCGTTATATGAAAAAACAAGACAAAAATGCGGTTAAAGTTCGATAGCGGCATTTTAGTGTTTTAATTCACGTTTTATTTTATTCAAATTACAGTGGTAATTTCGCTAGCAACGGCAAATCAATGTAAAAATGTACTTATTTCGTAGTGTTTTCAAGACTAAAATGCGGTTAACCCACATTCCTTGTCTAAAATGCGATTAAGCCATCTCCACACCACCGCGAGCAGTACGCAAAGTACTTGCTGCGACCTTGCTAAGACCTACTTTTCTTATAAGATACCTGTCTAATAGGAAAAGTAGGGTGATACATGAACAAATATTTAGGTACTTTTTACAGCTATTTGTTTTTAAAATATTTCTTTAATAAGTTACTTCAATTAAATATGATCGATTTCTTAAATATATCTTCATGCACGAAATTAGTAGTAATTTTACTAGATGAGCTATAACTTTACTAGATGAGCTATAACTTTACTAGATGAGCTATAACTTTCTGTTTTACTCTTTGATTTTATTTTTCTCTTTGATTACACAATCTGTCTCAAGATCTGTCTATTGTTTTTTACCCTTACCCTTTTACCCTATAGTTTAACACGTTTTTATAACTTCATATTACGAATTATGTAACATTAGATAATGATATTACCTTTTCTAAATTATAATTCCAAAATGGCGTACTTAAATATCCGTGTGCTGTTGTTCTTCTTGGGTCTGGTCCTTGTGTTGAACATCACCCAGCTTGCCTTGTCTTCGAAGCGGCGATTGAAGATAACGTACCAGGACCTGCAGGTGGATGATCAGGATAACGACACGTAAGAGTCATCATTCTCAGTCCCACTTCATGAGCTAATTCTTTGAGTTGGGTTTAAGTTTCTTCGAAGCGGCGATTGAAGATCACGTACCAGGACCTGCAGGTGGATGATCAGGATAACGACAGGTAAGAGTCATCATTCTCAGCCCCACTTCATGGGTTAATTCTTTGAGTTGGGTTTAAGTTTCTTCGAAGCGGCAATTGAAGATCACGTACCAGGACCTGCAGGTGGATGATCAGGATAACGACAGGTAAGAGTCATCATTCTCAGTTCCACTTCATGAGCTAATTCTTTGAGTTGGGTTTAAGTTTCTTCGAAGCGGCAATTGAAGATCACCTCCCCGATGTGGGGTAGAGGTGTCAGAGGGTTTTGAAAGATCTTTTCGTCAGGGTATTGATTGATGAATTCACTTCTGCCACTACACCCTCCCTCAAAGCGGCACGTTTCTAAACTTTTACCCATTCTTCTTCCGATTCGATGGGAACTCGATCATGTTGTGGCACTGAGTTAATCACTTGAACGGTACAAGGATCAGTTTCCATCAAACATGTAAACTTTATTTTTAAATATGATTGTATGTACTATGTTGGCTGACCTATTAAATAAAAATAAAATTAAATAAAACTGCCTACTGTACCACCGGCCATACCACTATGGTATTGTGGGTCCTAAACTGTACCAACAACTAGTGTTGTCACAATAGCACTTTGGGTCGGGTCGGGCCACATCACAGAGTACCTTGTAATATACGGTAATAGAAACCAATCTTAACTGTCAAAACTGGAAACGCATTGTCTATAGATTTTTATAGTTAGATATATATTTTTAGTTCTATTATAAAATACAGATGGCGCTATTTATAACTTTCATTTAGGTAGGTAGGTACCTATACCTGCATTTATTAATTAATTTAAATTTTCTGTTCAACTGGTTACTAAATAAAACATAATTTAAATGAAATGTTTTTTTTTTATTAACACACAAAACATTTAAAAAATTATGCACAAAATTTTAAAAGACACATACAAATCTCGTAAGAGTACTAAGATAAATAACTAAGATAAATAAGATAAATAATCTAGAATAAGAAAATATAATGATAAAAAAATATTCCAATGGATCTCATTCAATTAAGACAATGCTGATGTCAATTATTTGAATAAAAAACAATTTTAATAAAGAATACAAGTTTTTATTTTTATCTGCTTTAATGCATTATAAGGTATTTTCTGAATTATCAACGTTCAAATACTAAGCAAAATTGCCGTTACAATGGAAGGTTTTGTTTTAAGCTGCATTTTAGCCTAACAATAAACACTATGAATAATGTACAAAAAAAACACGTAAGCTTAAATGCAGCTAAGTGCCGTTAACTGCGATAAAGTTAAGTAAAATTTTGTGTGTAAAAATACAAAAGCATTAGCTAAAATGCCGTTAGACATTCTGACGGCGTTTTAGTCCGGGAATCATTATATATAATTAAAGCATTTTACAATATAGATAAAATAATTTAAAATCAAATACTACAACGCCGCTAAGTTAGTCCTAACGGCATTTTAGTTGTGTGTTCTTGAAAGAATATTTATAATAATACTTAGTTAAAACGTATAAATTGATTTATTTCAAAACATATTACACATAGCAATGTGGGAGTTTAATTACATTAAAGCTATTTTAAATATCTACGTAATGGTATCATTAAGTCATACATTAGTCATTTAGTTTTCAAACAGCAAGCATTTTTCCGTTCCCGCACTTTAATCCCATTTATCTCGAAACTTGGTTTTGGTACTTAACGGCATTATAGTTAGCGGACGGCAGCTAGGTCCTCCTTTTCTAAGAATTACGTATTTTTTTCCAAGTTATGCTTATAATTTTGATAGTTTTCTATGTGAAACTATAACGCCGTGCTCGTAAGTTACGTAATTCTAAAGTCGGGCCACGATATGAAGCGACTTTTGAAGTTTCATGTACTTACCAAAGAACGATAACCTTGTACCAGTGTACAAATAAAAAACAAGAAAAGAAGCACTTTTGAAGCATTCTTTTTAGACATAATCAAAGAACTTAAATTTTACACTACTTCTATGATAAATTACAGCTGCTATGTGAGCGCAACAATTTAAAAAAGCTATAACAAAAATATTAGGCCGACGCGTAAAAGTTACATCGGCCGTAATATATATATTTTTTAATTCCCAGTGTTGTCACTATCAGTACTAGCCTGATAGCAGTTATAACGTGAGTACGCTCAAGAGTTACTTTTGAGTATAGTTGTTTTGTTATCTATCATGGTTGCGATTGTGTAGGGTGCATCGGCGTCTTTTGTACTTAAAATTCTGAGAAAAGATAATTAGTTATTCCGTGTTATCTTGTTAATGTTTCGGTTCAATCAGTCAGTCTTTGATTTCGTGCGCAGTGGCTACCCTCTTTTGGACTCTGATCCTGCTTTTTTTTAAATACCTGTATTTTTTTACTTATCTATGTTTTTTTCTGTTAATACCATATTTTGTAATTTTTTCTAATTATAATTCTAAACGGTCGATCTGTTAATTTTAATATGACATCTGCATATTTTCATATAATATTATAATCTGTACATTGTTAGTATCAAATAAATAATTTTATTCTGTGATACTTCACAGAATGTGTATGTTGATTATTTCCAATAACAAAATATCGTCAACACCGATTGTAATATGGAATTTAACAAAGTACTAAATCATTTTTTTCGTTACTAATTACGAAAATAATAAATTTCAAATAGATAGGCATCTTTGTAAGTAAATATAAGAAATGAAAAGGTTTGACTGAAATACTAGATACTAGGCAAAGTCAACCATTACACTACGGGAAATCATTATTTAAGTCACAATGACATCCTTCAAAAGTCGCTTCATATCGTGGCCCGACTATCATGATTCATGTCTTGCACGCTATATTAAAACATTTAATAATTTAAAAAAAAACATCCAGAAGCAAAAACACTATCCGGTTATAAATATGTTCTAGGGTCTGTGTATTACATTAGAATGATATAAATACACAAATTTTAATTAATAAACATACCTATCATCTTAGTAATAGGTAATGATTACTTTATTTTATGCTTGTGATGGTAGTTGTATCATCAACAAAATATATATGCACACCGACTGCGTTCGGTAGAATACATTGAAACAAAATATGTGTATTTTTAAGACCTTGTACATTTATATAACATATATTCTCGCAAATAAATATTTTTATCTTCAGGGGGCCGTTTCACGAAGCTACAAGTTACAAGTACAATTCGACGTACATTGCGTAGAAGATTAGATAAAACGATAAGGGTTTACAGTTTAGTTAGGCGATTTGGCTACGCAATGTATATCAAATTGTAACTTGTTACTAGTAACTTGTTGCTTCGTGAAACGGGGCCCTGTTATCGGTTTTAGTTTAGGAAATGTTTGCAACCCTAGATTCGTTCAAAAATTACGAACGATAGAATCGGTTCGTTTCGTACGACATTTTATTTCTAAACGCAGTTTAATACTACAAAATTTTATAGGTGGTCGCTTAAGTTGCTTTCATATTTTTGTCTCTTATTAACACAAATTAATTTTCATCTTCTGGACTGCTCCTACTCGTTTAAGCTTGTATATTTTGATTTAGCCGAAGTATGATTTTGGCATTTAGATTTGTATTTTTTTTTTAAATTATTGATTGTTTTTGTTTCGTTTTGTAAGTAGACGAAAAATTATAAAATCTTGATAAAAGTACCCAAATAAAGTTATATAAAATGGTCACTTGTTCTGTGAGCAACTGCAAGAACTCATCGAGTAAAATCTCGAAGAACAAGGATGGAATAACTTTTCACAGGTAGGCATTATGAAGATCGCCAAAAATACGCTAAAACCCAATCTAAAAAAATACATTAATAAAATAAAAACATAATTTAACTTGTGGCCGATCTGCACTATTTTACACTGAAGTATTTTAGTCAAATATTATGTACTTAACTACTACGTGATCAATATGCGGTTTGGCGCTAAAATCCTTTCATTTTTTACTAATATCATTGTTTTTTACTAATTCTTAGTTACACACTTAGAAACCACAGCCCGGTCAGAGGGTCGGCTCCTTACCTTTAAAATATCTTAGCTCTATGTGTCTAACTGTTTTGGTCAAGTAGTAAGTTCATACTGGCTAAATTATTTGGCAAAGTTTTGTTTAGGATATGAAATTGATGACTTATTTTTCATAATTTAGATTTCCCCGTTGTAAGAAGAGGCGACGCCAATGGGAGGTAGCTGTTAACAGGGAAGACGAGTGGTCATGTTCCGATTCCAGTGCAGTCTGCTCCGAACACTTTGAATGCAGTGACTTCTATTTGACCGAGAATGGACTAAGAAGGCTTTCACTGAAAGCTGTGCCTAGTATTAATATTTCTGTAAGCATTTACTCTTATTATTTAGCCATTTTATTGTTAGGCATTTCAAAATTACAATTTGTTAGTTGAACCTTGTCTTTTTATCCAAATTGAAGACATAAAAAAAATATTCTTTTTATTTTTTGTAGCCCATTAGTAGTAAATTAATAGCTTATAATGAAACTCTTTGAATGAGAAAATTTAAAAAAGAGAGAAGCATTTGTTCAATATTGCAACTTTTTAGACCACTTTTTACAGTGAACTATTCATCTTGTTTTAAACAGCCATATCAACGACGAGTACCGACCATTGCTCTGGTAGAAACAGAGGATATCTCACCATCGGACTCCGAAGAAATTATCAAACTCAAGCAGAAAGTACATAGGCTAGAAGTCATAGCGGAGGATAGACGGAGACGCCTGATCTTGCTTTCTCAAAAACAGAGGAGAATACGCATTCAACTTGTAAGAATGAAGAATATCATAAAACGTATGATTAAGGCTAAAAAAGCTAATAAAGTATAGTGGCTCTGTATTTGGTAAGTTATCAGTATATTCTTGTATTACTTATTGTAGCTATACTATACTTAATATGTAAAATTAAGTAGCAAAGTACGACTTGACATACCAAAGAACAGTGTAGTTTGTGTGTATAAATGTAGTGTAATAATGTATTATATGCCTAAGTTACTTATCTACCAAGTTTGGTAAAATCTGTGATAATTAATAAAAAATCTGGTTTATCAGATGATTTAAGTACCTAATTTATATTATATATATATATTTTTAATTCTTTATCAACAGGAATGTTTACTTTAATTTATAAATCTAATTTTCAAATATCCATGTTTTTTCTTTCAAAATTATTTTATATTATAACAAGACCGCTAGGAGTTCAATAATTTCGGCTGCCGTTTTCTTTGATAGCTTATCTGGCAATTAGAAAACGCGCGTAGCGTCCATTGATCGGTCGCTGCGCGCGCGCAAGAGGGGGCGCCGACCGCCGCCACCGCCCCGCCAGCCAATCGCGGCAGTACCTTCGCCGCCAATTGCGAGACGCGCGCGTGTCCGTTCCAAACTCAAACTCGGAACTCAAGTTTCGAATTCGAAAACTTTCCGACTTTCCTTACCTGCCAGTATATTTCGATCTATTTATCACTGTGATGGAATGTGTTGTTATTGATATAGAAAGTGAATTGTGCATAATGTGTTTAGACGTATGTCATTGAATGTCGCTTGCAATTGGTGAAAATGTGACTGGAACAAATTCAACATGGCATATTGTGACTGAGGACCGATGTCGGTTAAAATGCGAGAGTTATTGAGGATTACCGTGGTGTGTGTTTGTTTGTTGCTGCTCGTCCAAAGAGTGGGATGCGAGGATGTCCAAATATCTGAGGAGAAGGATGAAGATAGGAAGGACGGGAAGGCAGGAGTTGTGACAGGTAGGAGCAAATTTTCTGCAGGTTCATCAGCAGTTCGTAAAAGTTAACGACCGCAGTGCAGCTATGGAGATTTAGGAGATTATGGTTGGTATTTAGGAGATTATAGACAGAATAGTCTTCACTTCTTCGACGACTGCTGCTTACTCACACGGTAGCTTACTCGAGCCACCCAATCTCTTCGAGGTACCTTATCCAACTATTTGCTGGAGGTACAATTCATATTAGACAGGGTTTAAATGCAATCCTCAATGCACTCACTATGTAACAAAGTACTTAGCCTACTTAATTACCTTTTAACTAGTTTACAGATTAGACATTAAACTGTTGTTGTGCCAGATACAACCCTATGCCAAATACAATACAACCCAAGTTAAACATTGTATATTCTTAAACAAATTAAATCAGTAGCTCTGTACCGCTGTACCTAATAATGGCAATAGGACGGAAATTGAACAACTTTTTCGAAGGGTCATAGTCTTAGATAGGAATACGTAAAACCTTCCAAAGCCATCCATAACAAACCTTCCAACGCTATCATAGTCTTAGATAGGAATACGTAAAACCTTCCAAAGCCATCCATAACAAACCTTCCAACGCTATCATAGTCTTAGATAGGAATATGTGAAACCTTCCAAAGTCATCATAGTCTTAGATAGGAATACGTAAAACCTTCCAAAGCCATCCATAACAAACCTTCCAACGCTATCATAGTCTTAGATAGGAATACGTAAAACCTTCCAAAGCCATCCATAACAAACCTTCCAACGCTATCATAGTCTTAGATAGGAATACGTAAAACCTTCCAAAGCCATCCATAACAAACCTTCCAACGCTATCATAGTCTTAGATAGGAATACGTAAAACCTTCCAAAGCCATCCATAACAAACCTTCCAACGCTATCATAGTCTTAGATAGGAATATGTGAAACCTTCCAAAGTCAACATAGTCTTAGATAGGAATACGTAAAACCTTCCAAAGCCATCCATAACAAACCTTCCAACGCTATCATAGTCTTAGATAGGAATACGTAAAACCTTCCAAAGCCATCCATAACAAACCTTCCAACGCTATCATAGTCTTAGATAGGAATATGTGAAACCTTCCAAAGTCATCATAGTCTTAGATAGGAATACGTAAAACCTTCCAAAGCCATCCATAACAAACCTTCCAACGCTATCATAGTCTTAGATAGGAATATGTGAAACCTTCCAAAGTCATCATAGTCTTAGATAGGAATACGTAAAACCTTCCAAAGCCATCCATAACAAACCTTCCAACGCTATCATAGTCTTAGATAGGAATATGTGAAACCTTCCAAAGCCATCGATAACAAACCTTCCAACGCTATCATAGTCTTAGATAGGAATACGTAAAACCTTCCAAAGCCATCCATAACAAACCTTCCAACGCTATCATAGTCTTAGATAGGAATACGTAAAACCTTCCAAAGCCATCCATAACAAACCTTCCAACGCTATCATAGTCTTAGATAGGAATACGTAAAACCTTCCAAAGCCATCCATAACAAACCTTCCAACGCTATCATAGTCTTAGATAGGAATACGTAAAACCTTCCAAAGCCATCCATAACAAACCTTCCAACGCTATCATAGTCTTAGATAGGAATATGTGAAACCTTCCAAAGCCATCGATAACAAACCTTCCAAAGCCATCATAGTCTTAGATAGGAATATGTAAAAACTTCCAAAGCCATCCATAACAAACCTTTCAACGCGCGTAAGACTATGATAGCGCTATCATAGTCTTAGATAGGAATATGTGAAACCTTCCAAAGCCATCCATAACAAACCTTCCAAAGCTATCATAGTCTTAAATAGGAATATGTGAAACCTTCCAAAGTCATCATAGTCTTAGATAGGAATATGTGAAACCTTCCAAAGCCATCCATAACAAACCTTCCAAAGCCATCATAGTCTTAGATAGGAATATGTGAAACCTTCCAAAGCCATCCATAACAAATGAGTCAGAAGAGTAATGCTAGGTCCAATTATAATTTTTTCACATTTCGACCTCACACCAGTCAATAAAATTGTTCTGTATTTTCGCGTTAAAAGTAGAAAACCTCTGAATTAAAAATTCTTCATTCCAATTAATATAATAGTCAGTCATAATATCTTACCTAAAAGTGCATAGTGCAGTAAGTTTGATTGCTACGCCTTTCCTTTCCGCGCCGTATGAGAAAATTCTAGGCTGTTGGCCTCGATAGCCTGACGCCAAGAATCTTGATTGAATCCACTTAAATACGTTGCATGTGGATATAGGATTCGTACCTTTAATTTGTGTGTTAATGAAAGCTTTTATTGATAATAATATTTTTAATACGAGTAATATCACCGCAAAGTATGAAAATCAGCCATCGAAAATTGAATGCCTAGCTGTTTGAAAAAAGAAAACTAATTAAAATCCATTGAACTATTATTACTTACAACTCAGTGTTGAAATCACTATTATTGTTGTGATTGAAAAGTCACAGGACAATTTGTTGATTGTTGCGGTCTCATTGCATTAATTTTTTTCTTAAAAAGCTTAATTGAACTGATGATTTGTATTCCTAGTAACAGAAGTTAAATACACCATCATCATCATCAAAGCCACAGATCAGAAAAAATAAAAGATCTAAGCCGAAAAACGTCCACTGCTCTTACATCTGGCAATCAGGATTTTGTACGTTACCTATTTAAAACATAAACGTTCTAATATTGAATTAAGTCTTGCTATTATTTTAAGAAAACTACATAAGTAAGTCAAAGAAGTTTCTAAATTGGAGCTTATACAAACACTGCCTTACCACAGATAATAATAATACTGCCTTACCAAAACATGTGAAAAACAACGTCTCGGCCACTATGTTTATCAAAACAAGTCGCCAAAATTGACACCCACTGTCCACACTGATGAATCTTATTATTTTCAAACCATCATCAGCTAGTTCAAACATTCATAGCTACTAGCACTACTCGTCAAAACTGAAAATCACTCGTATAGATATTTTATTTTGACTTGCCTATAAGATAAGTTGAAATAATCATATTTCTAAAGTGATTAATTCCTCCGGGGTACAATAATGTCTGTGTCCTTTTCAATTTCAAATGGTTTTGTTCGATCGAATGTAGATTTTACGTTTGTAACGATAGCATAAAAAAAAAATATGTTGGCCACCCTCACATCACACACACACACAATTTTTTTTTATATAGGCTTGTGAGCTCGTCCCTGTGTATTGAAAAGGTTTCCTTACAAATTTTTCCGTTAGAGCGTCGAATAAGCGTAAATAAAATACGTCATGGGTTTGAACCGCGATCTCCTGTACGGAATGTAGCAATCCTATCCTTTACGCCATCAACGCTCTACATAATAGAAACAAACAGTATTTTCTTGGTCAAAACTAGAAAAAAAAAATGTATTCTACGTCGTCGTCTTCCGCGTATAATTCGAAGACGTGGTTTCTGAATTCTTATGTTAATATTTTTACGTTTATAAATTTAAATTAAAACTCAAGGTAAACCAAATGTTTTAATCCTTTTTTGTATTACCATACAATCAAATAGTTGTTTCTCTTCAGAGATTGATAACAACACAAAAACTTTTTTAAAAATTAACGTAAATTAAGTTGCTCAAATGTTTCGTTTAACACCTTTTTTTGTCAAGGCAAAGTAAAAACCATCATTACGTAACGAAGGTACCTAACCAAGATAATGATAACCATTATAGCCTTGTTGGTGGTAGTCAGCCTATCCTCTAAGTCTAAGTGTTCTGAGTTATATCCACATCCTCGTTCGGCCAGATAAATCTACTTATCTTTAAATATTTTATTTTCCTACTAGCGGTCCGGCTACGCTCGCGTTATGTAAGATTTTCCCGTGGGAATAAGACTTTTCCCCGTTAAAAGTATCCTATTATGTGTTTTCCAGGTTATAAACGATATTCATTCTAAATTTCATCCAAATACGTTGAGTACTTTAAGTGTGAAGGCGGAACAAACATCCAAATATATTTTCACATTTATAATATTAGTGTGATTTAAATATCCATACTGGATCTTGGTGTTATCTATGTTCGTTTTCAGCACCGCCACCGCAATGTTGTAGGGAATTCTCGTGGGGGTTGTTAGGGAGATCATTAGTCCACCTCTAATGAAATAGTGGGCTACATACATTTCACATCTCTTACGGAGTATGCAGAGCAGAGTTTGATTTACTCTCTCTTCGTTCGGTTCAGTTTTAAAATAAAGACAAACGTAAATCAACAAAACAGATAAAACGATGTTCCTTCCATTGAAAACCCTAATGAAGTAACTTAGTAAAATATAATTGCATTTAAACTTTTTTTAAACCTTCCTTACATTCAAATATCCTGGTTTCAGACAGCCTTGATCTATCAAACTATCCTACAGTTGGAGCATAAACCCTTGTTTTTCGATTCATCGCGGCGCGCACGCATCGTCCGCTTCCACTGTTGTGTAGAAACCGCCGACCTTCCGCCTGTTCCGTTGTGCTTGCGCAAGTCCGGTACTGTACCGTATAAGTGAACCGTTCGGCCATTTGAATCTAGCGGGTACTATGTACTATCTGTGGAGGAGATTGTTTGAATGGCGAATGGATTCGGTGGGAAACTGATTTTTGTTAGACACCTTTTTTCGAAATAAAACTTAAGAAATTTTTGGTTTCTGCTCATCATCATCAACAGCAGAGCCGAGCCGATCATACGTCTCCACAGAGGGGCTTGAGCCTGCCCTGAATTACCGCTTCAGGATGTGATCGAGTTTTCACACAACCTTCGAAATTTTTGCAGGGGTTTCCTTACGATATTTTCCTTCACCATAAGAGCGTCCAATACACATTGATCTGAGCTATCACAGCAAAAAGGTTAGCAAAAATAGCAGAGTAAGTAAGTGTTAAATACCTATTTAAACTTTAAGCTTAATAATGAAGATTTCGAAACGGCTGCGAAATAATGTGGAATTCCTAAAAATCGCACTGAGAGGAACTAAAAGTATTATAACGTAGCATTTCGAAACTGCATTCTTCTGCACTTTTAAAAAAGCTGTGTCATTTGTTTTTATGCAAATTGTCCGTTTTTTGCGTGTTTGGAAATGTTAGATAAATAAAACAAAAGCGAAGCGTTCCTAAAGCGTATATAAGTACAGTAAATATCGATCTTCTTCTACATCCTCATAGTGTGGGTTATTAGGTCGATAACGAGCGTGTTAAAGAGGCGCCAAAGACAATGTTGTTGTAAAGATTCGAGTTTAGGTATGCAAGTAATCTATCTTTTGCGTAAAACATTTAGCTTCATTTTTTATCCAAAAACGTTTACCGTGACTTCCAGTAAATCATAAAAATGCAATACTTTCAAATACCGAGTAATCATCAACAATGCAATGAAAATAAATGCATCATTGTTGTTGCAACAGTCAGCAATTATTGTAACCGATTTCGTTTTACTCTAACATGTGGCAACTCTGTGGTTAGTGGTAAAAAGATTCACTTTATGAAACATAACAATATGATGTATCATTAGACGATTGTCTCTCGAGTCGTCGCGTGGGGTCTTTGGTTTTAAAAAAATACAAATATTTTATACTTTGGTTTGTGCTGCCGCTTTGAACGTTTAGGTACCTTCGCAAAAGTAATTATTGGTGCAGCGTTGTCTATCGGCTGTCAGGCTAATCTGTCGTAACGCGAATCTGACCTAAACTAAAGACAAATATTTTTAAAATATAGAGCAGTCAAGCGTAATACTTACATTACGAATACAATCCATACTTACTAATAATAATCCACAGATTTTGTTGATGCTCTTCTTTTTCTCCCATAACATCTTTGATCAAAAGGTAAAAGACATAGTTAACAATGTTACTGTTAGGTTAGGATTACTAAACGCAAGCGACTCTGAGAATTTACCAGTAATTAGGTAGTAGAAAAGCCTTTTACACTTTCTTCAATGCACCCTTGGGCTAAAATTCTTCAAAGATTGACAACATTTCGTTCCATCATTTTTATTTCAACAAAGTCGATCATTACACATAAGGTCATACGATTCCCAAAATTTCTTGTGGAGACCTTGGTCATATAAACTATTGTCCATCTACAATAGACATTTCGAAAGAGCGTCTCAACGGCAATCAATCAGATGTTGATGAAATGTATTTAGTACATTTGTTCGATATTGTCCACGCCATGAAAGATGTACCTGGTAAGTACAATGTGACGGTGAGATGGTATACAAGTTACAACCAATCAATCAGACGTAGAAATGGCCTCCAGATGGTTCGATCGTGTTGCAGTTTCGTGTGTTATTTCTAGAAATGTTTCGTCATTTCTTTTGTAAATATGTCTTCTATTGATAACGATGTAAAGTGGGTTGCATCACCTGCATCTCTTCTAATTAAGGTTCAATAGTAACGATTATGCATATGATTGGAGCGTCATTAAGTTCTTGTCTTTGAATGAATGTGCCTTATTAACTTTAGTAAAATAAAAGTCGTATGTGCCAATTGTGATGAAGAAAAACATATTAAGAATAGGTATTCTTGAAGTGGTGCATTTTGTTTGATTTGTTCTATCCGGGCAATAAAATCTTTTGTATGTAAGAAATCAAGTGCTATTTTACAACTGCAACAATCCATTCTCTGTATTGTATATAAACCACATGTTAGCGTATTATGTTAGAGTTATATTTATGATTTATGATAAAATTACAATGTTATATGACGACTTTATGTTCTATTCAAATATAATTTATTGGTAGTGTTATTTGTTCCATATTTTATGCATGTTGCATTTTATAACCAGTATGCAATTTTTAATTTTATTTATTTGCTCCTTTGCGATTGTAGCCTAAGATGCGCACGACACGAATACTTTGTAGTTTGTGTAACGTATATCAAAATAAAAAAAAAAAACTATTTTGACACAAAGAGAAGATAATCGTAGGGTAGACATAGCCTAAGTCTATCTGCGTATCTTAGCCTAGCAGGCAGCGCGCCCTTTGATTGTAGCTACATTATTTACTATTAATTCTCCATCTATCAGCTGAACTAATATTATAACGTATTTCTTTCACTAAGTTATTTATCAAAAATATTTTCTTAGCTATGCATTTATTGTCTTCTATTTAATACCTAATTATGAAAATTCTGCGAGCGTCACTTCCGTCCAGGAGACGAGGGTTCGATCCCCACCACGTACCAATGTGTTTTCGAAATCAAAATGTGTATGTTTATTCGATCCTCTTACGGTGAAGGAAAACATCATCGCGTGGAAACCTGCACACCCCTGCGAAGAAATTCAATGGTTGTGTTTCGACCAACGTGCACTGGGCCAGAGAGGTCGACTAAGGCCTGATCACTCTGATTCAGAGAAGGCTCGAGCCCCTCGGTGGGGACGTATATGAATGAGCCTGTTGATGATGATATGAAAATCATTAAAATTATGATCTATATTTTCTTCATAAATACTTGTTCGAGTTCTTCCGTGCTAGCAAAGTGTATGTTTCCACACACGTGTTGCAAAGCGTGTCGATCGGTAGTAAAGTTGATAACAAATCAATGTGGTTTATAGTACCGCACGGCTAAATAAACTGTATTCTTTGAAATTAAAAAGTCAAATCATAAAAATAGTATAGAATTTATATTTCTTTTTCAAGCTATGTCAAAGGGCTCAAATAAAACTCGACTTATTTTTTTAAGTACCTACCTACAAAATAGGTTGCTGTTTTTTTTACAGAATTATGTAATGTTTTTTTCATATTTTCTTGTGCTGTAAAACCAACTTATTAAATATAATTTGTGATTTCAAGAAGAAATTAATTCCTAAGATGTCAGTTTTGAATGTAAGATCTTTCAGTTAAAAGCCTGCACCCCTACGAATTACGCCACCGATGTTGAGGACCAATAATTACTAAACGCAATTAGAAAGATAATCTTATTTCAAAAATATGACAAGTACTCGTACATGCTATGTCTAAAAGCAAACGCGAAACTCTTGCGCAGTCGCGAGTTTTGGATGAATGGGCAGTAGACAGACAGTAGTGAGTGGACAGTTTGCGCAAAAGACCTCGTTTGTGAATGATCATACCTGCGAACAATAATCAGGTGCCGTTAGAGGGCCTGAAGAATGGTATGACTTGATAAAAAAAAGATATATTATTTGGTTTTAATGCTGAATTTTCAGTTTCAGATTAACGCCTTGCCTAGATATTAAAAAAACTAATTTATTTAAATTACAAAATACTGGAAATAGAGTTAGGCCAATTTAAATCATAATTTCAATACGCAACGGCTTCCTGTGACAGCCAACAGCGCACGCGCCGGCGTCTGTAATTTAATCTCAATTTCCACCTTAATACCTTGTAATAAGCTTGAATTTTTTATACCTTATATGCGGTTAGATGCTTAATGAGAAAGCAGGTAAACCTTTACGAGTTGTAAACTTTAATCACTCGTGATAAAGTTGATTTAACTTCGCTCCGTAGATGATCTTAAAACATTATAATTTTATTCCTTAATTAT
Source organism: Carpatolechia fugitivella (assembly GCA_951230895.1). Taxonomy (NCBI): domain Eukaryota; kingdom Metazoa; phylum Arthropoda; class Insecta; order Lepidoptera; family Gelechiidae; genus Carpatolechia; species Carpatolechia fugitivella. Next base: position 787,215 of record OX579651.1, read on the forward strand.
AAGCGATCAAGGTTGATTTTAGCAGGCACTTGAGTAGTTAAAGGTAGGTGCAGATTACAATGGCTGCTTCCAACAATGCGCGGTTTTCACTAGTCTTTGTACTTCGCCTTTCATTCAACACGGCATTGTTCAACAGTATGTTGATTGAACCTTCGGACATTGGATTTTAGGAATGCTATTGTCATTTTACTGTGTATTTTTCAGGTTTAGGTACTTGTTCATTCTGGATTTGAATCCTGGACCCTGGTGTTATTGTAGTTGATCGAAAAATACTTTGAACTTTCCTGAAATCAATTTTTTCTCAGTTTGGTTAGGACATTGCAGGCAGAATCACCTGATTGTTTGAAAAGAAAGATGATTCCGTGCTCCGAAAGGCACGTTAAGCCGTTGGTCCCGGCTACTATCTAGTCGTTATACGAGCCAAGTCATTGGCCTTTGGCAGCTCTTAAACACTGACGCCAGGGTTTTGAATAATAATAATAGAATTAGGTCGGTTGTCGACCTTACACCCACACGATGATGATGATAACTGCTGTCAGAAAATGTGTAATTTTGAGGAAAATTTGACGATACTTTACACCTGCACTGCAGCTGCCAGCTGTTTTTATCTTAGACTCTTCCAAAAAAGATTAAAAGGCGTCGCTTCGCGAGCGTGCTCCATCTTCGACCACATCTTCAGTTTCCATTTGCTAGAGTAGAGGCGATTCCTTCGGTGGGTTTCGACCGCAGGGGATAGTTAGTGGTCAAACGCAAACATATTCAATGTTCTAAGTGTAGTGACTACATTCTAGTAAGGTTCTATCTTTGACGACTGCATTCTATTCGTAAAGTTTACAGTCAATAAAAATAATGGCTTACTGTGACTTGATGGTGACCTGAAGCTCTACTCATCACGTAAAACATAATATAATGGGCTATACACGTAGTAAGTACTATTATGGTAGCGATTCACACAGTCACGCTCTAATTTTCACCTTTTAAAGATTAAAAAGGGACAGAAGATGGCCATCCTAATATTAGAGCTGTCAAAAATCGAATTAGAACCTTATGGACGCGTCGATTGAACAATTTTAGAGAGCACGTAAGACATCCGACTTAAAAATCTCTTAATCTGACAGCTATGCTCTTATTTTGGGTTATCATTCATTCAAAATAATATCATTCGTTCGTCTGAAATCATCACCTCTCTTTCATTAGTCATAAAAATGAAAAGGGTAGCTGTATTTTAAAATTAGAATTAGACCATGAATATATTTTTAAACAAAATATAAACGCTTCTGCGTTCATTTCCTCGTCGAATGTTCCTTTATTTAGCTCATGATTATCATGATTTATAAAACTTACTTAGTATATTGTTTACTGTATAAAATAACAGTAATTAGGTTAACAATGAAGTAATTTAGCTCGTAAAGCAATGCGCTTGATTCACAGAATGATAAAAGATGATTGCTTTATTTATATAGTCTGTAAGAATATACCTATATATTAGATTATATCACACAAGCTGCCTGCTCGCGACTTCGCCTGCACGATTTTCCCGTTTTCCAACTATTCAGAGGTCTTTAGAGCTCAGGCCTTGTAGGTTTGCCAGGTCCTTAAAAGCTACCCGATATGTAGAGAACTTTTGAATTTACTTTAGTTAACAATTTTTGAATAAAATATACTTTATGTATATTTTTAAGACAGTAATTTGTAGCAAAGTTACATTTTTACCTTTAGTGTTTGTGTTTACTGTTCGGAACCATTCGGTGGTTTTGCTTCAAGATGGCAACCCTGTGATCTGTCGGATGTGACGTTGTTGAGAACTGTCATTCTATCTGTGGTTCGGTTTTGCTTGTGAGCCGTGAGTTGTTACGTTCAGTCCGACGGAGGCGTTTTTTTGAGGGTTTATACGAGAAGAGTAAAAGAGTCACGCAACGGCGTATTTTGGAGGCGAGTACACGGCTTGGAGCTGCGGTATATCGAGTGTAAGAGTCTGCTACGGCATCCCTATCTCCTGTGTGTCCTTCCTTCTCCCCTTCCCCGTGATCCTTGTCGTTGTAGCTCACCACGCCGAGTCACAACAGGATTCCTTGTAAGTGATCAGATTGGATTATATTTTAGGTTAAGATAAGCTCCGTGACACCGCGGACAGAACGCAGGACCCTCGTGGCCGAACCACGTTGTATGTCTTTCAGACACGTGGTCGAGGGTTCTGAACCGTTCTGTTTACATTATAATAGTAAAGCTATTTTGTTATAAATGTTATTACAACACGTAAATAATGGTCACGCACGATTCACACCGTCACGCTCCTTAATTTAAGTTCGTCAGTCCTTTTCATCTTTTAAAGATTCAAAACGGACAGAAGATGGCCATCCTAATATTAGAGCTGTCAAACAACGAATTTGAACCTTATGGACGCGTCGATTGCACAATTTTAGTAAAACATCCGACTTAAAAATCTCTGATAGCTATGCCCTTATTTTAGGTAATCATTCATTCAAAATAATATCATTTGTTCATTTGAACTCATGGTCATAAAAACTAAAAGGATAGCTTGATTTTAAAATTAGAATTAGAGCATGTCTTTCCGAATCGGAGCCATATTATATTTAGTCTAGCGCAAGCTCCTAACTAGAAACTCCTGCACTAACGAAGGCAAGTATTAACTAATTTGTATAATACTAATAATCCTAGCCAAGCAAGTAAACACTTTACCTAATCCAATATTACATTCATCCTTATCAACATTCTGGACGGCCCAAAATGCTCAAACTGCCATTTTAACCGACGACGGCGGCGTTCCGCTGCTCGCGTGCCGAATGTTGTAATCGTTACTAAATGCGCGCGCGCACGCAAAGAATTCCGACCTTTTTCCAACCGCATAAGGACGGTAATGATCATAAGTTCTGGCCACGTTATTACATTACCTATGCGCTCACAATTAGTGCGCCAAGTTGAACGGTTTCAATTACTACGGAGCATACTTACTCCATTTTGTAAGATCCTTTCTGTTTGGTGTGTAATGTGAGCATGGATGGTTCCATTTTAAGCGTGTGAGAAGTTTATTTTGGAACAATGATGTACAAAAATCACGATCATGTTACGGGTTTGAACCTTAACTTTGCCACACCAATATTGCGCAACCTTCGATTGTTCATCGGATTATTCCAGAAACTCATCGCCTGATCGTGGAATGTGCTGATGTGTTAAAGTGATGTTAACGTGGGACATTTTGGACAGTTACCGACGCCTTTTATTACTCCAATCGTGGTAGTGGAAGGACAGTTCGATCGATCCTGATCATTTAGATATAATTAGTAATAAATTTTATTTTATTCACATTATTTGCACTGCAGAACTCTTAATAAAGTATTGTAAAAGTAATCTCGTCGTTTTTTTAAAAACACCTCCCGTCAGCCGCCAGTGATAAGTATCACGATTAATATTTGTTTATGTTTTGTTATTTTTGTTAAGGGATTGTTTTTCTGACGAAGAAAACTCGGTTATTATCAGTACAGCGATTTTTTTTGTTTATTATTTAGCTAGAAAGTTACCCCACTGTTGGGATTTTAGTGGTGAACCTTGAGTGACACGTACGTGGAGCAATGAAATGGTGCAAAACCGTCAGTTACTTATAATAATAAAGGAAAACTCACTGACAGGGCGCAGAGTCTACTGAGAGACTGTCTGGGCCAAAAAACTTGAGGACAGTCGGTCGGTTCTAAAGAAAGTAGCAAATTACTCTTCCTAAGTGAGGAACACACAGCTTCCGTGGCCGAGTAGTAAAGATTTCAGGTTCCGGGCTCGATTCCCGGTGGTGACACTGTCAAGCAAAAATCTCTTTGTGATACTTTCCCCAGTTTGGTTAAGACTTTGCAGGCTGAATCACCTGATTGTCCAAAAATAAAGATGATTTCGTGCTTCGGACGGCACGTTAAGCCGTTGGTCCCGGCTACTATCTAGTCATTACACGAAGCATGTTAGTGAACTTTGGCGGCTCTATAACACTGACCAGGTTTTGTGAGGTCGGTTGTCGACCTTACAACCCACACAATGAAGAAGAAGAGAGGAACAGAAGAGGTGAAATGACTATGAAACCACGCGGACGAATCCACGGGCAAAGAGCTCTTTTTAGTATAATTTGCCAATAGAGGGATTAAAAAATGAACCAAACCGAACTATTACTCGTCTATTGCACAAAATCCTACCTCCGTACGACACTATTATAGTACAATGCAAACATGATCCGTTGTTGAAGTAGTCAGTCGAAACGGATGGGCGGATCGGAATGTCTTTGACGGAGGTCTCCGGTCATACTAATGAACTCATCGACGATACACATTCAGCTTTTTAAGTTTGGCTGTTAGGCACTACCGGTTCAATGACAATGAGACTGAATATTCAAATTAAATAAAAACGTTCATTACAACTGAATAATTTTATTTCATTAGGGACAACAACAGCTTAATATAACGCAGAGTTTAAGTAACTAATTAAAATAAATGATAAGACAATAACCGGTTGACCACAGACGACATTAATGGTGCTGTAAAAAAGATAGTAAAATAAAAAGTTAACAGGTAACAAACCTACCTACAAAAACTAAAAAAAGGACAATTATTAGTAGTATTATAAAATCTAATAATACTAATTTTTATTTATAGTATGGCATTTCTTTTCAGCAGTTCTTCAGTGCTGCGGGTCTCCGCTGCACTGAGGAACTGTTTTGTGCCGTCTGATAGTACTTTTAGGTTCTCGGCATCTCCCGTGTACCGGATGGCAGGGCAGTCAAACACAATATGCCAGACCGTTTGCTCCGGGTGACCACATTCGCAGGCTGCCGTCTCACTCCAGCCCCACTTGTGCCATACATATGTACAGTTACCAACGCCTGTTCTTATGCGGTACTATACTAAATAAACCTAGATATTATTACAACGCCAAATTATATAAATATTTATAAGTGAAACCAACCATTTACAATTTAACGTATTATTTCTCGTTAGTTTATAATCTTACGATGTTCACCCGTAAAATTGTGAACCGTGTTCTTGATTGGTCGGTTTTGGCAGTAGCTACCTACAGAATGATAGCCAAGAATATCCGCGCTGGACACGTCAAACGTTTAACCAATCAGCGTGCAAGGTGCGTTCCGTCGTATGCCAATTTTTAATCAATTCACAATTTGACGGTTTGACATCGTAAGATTATAAACTAACGAGAAATAATACGTTAAATTGTAATTGGTTGGTTTCAGTTCACAATTTTCCGTAAGTTTATAATATCGCGAGTAAGATTATAAATTAACGGCGTTCACAATTTTACGGTGACATATGTATTACATACTTACAATAGATAGATGCGATCAGGCCTTCTTAGTTAACTAAACTGGCCCAGTGCAAGTTGGTCGATTTGACGCTGTTTATTTAGATACCTCATTTTATACATTTATATATTTTATAGTTAAGTATATAACTTCATACGAACGAGTTGGGCTAACATACTGGATCCAAAAAAAGCTGTTCACACACAACCCTTGAATTTGTTAGCAGGTATGTGCAGGTTTCCTGTACCACGAAGCTCTTAAATATTAGTAATATATTTATAAACTTTTTATCTATCTATATGGGCTGATTTTTGAAAATTGCTTTGAGACTCAGTCTAAATATGTATAATCCACAAAACATCTCTTTGTAAAATTAATTCTTTTTTTTTAAATGGCGTCTATTTCTCAATATCGCCGCCAGCGCAGTTCTCGTCGACCGTGAGCGTGATTGATCAACAAAACTGACTAACGACATTCAATATACGTAACGTGTTTAACTAATGTGAATTTAATATAGCTAATGAAAAACTTATGTATTGATCATAGAGTAGCTTTAGGCAGTTTTATATTTCACTTGTGGGTACTTACACATTTATTTTAGTATCATAGTTTGAGTTTTCCAAGGGTAAACGTAAACTATTTCATTCATTATCATTATCAGCAGCTCAAATACGACCCCACTGAGGGGCTCAAGCCTACCCTGAATTAGGATGATTAGGCTTTAGTCGACCACGCTGGCCCAATGCGGGTTGGTTGACTTTACACACAACCTTTGAATTTCTTCGCAGGAATTTGCAGCTTTCATCACGATGTTTTCCTTCACCGTAAGAGCGTCGAATAAACGTACATATGAATTCGAAATTCGAACCCACGTCTCTCGGATGGGAGGCAGTGGCCCTAGCCACTAGATCACCGATGCTTTAATCCGAATCGAATCCATATATACACGATTCTAATCATTAATTACATTTTTATTACATTTTATAAAAAGAACATCATAAACACAAAATTGTTGATTACGATAATCGATGTTAAACAATAAAATCTTCTAGCGACATTTTTATATCCTTATAGATATAAAACGCTATATCAAACAACACAGTACAGATAGAGGTTCGTTCTCATAAAATATTTAACGACCAGTAGTCACCGTTTATGATTTTTTATAGATGCCTAAATATTTCGGCGCCTTTCGCTTTTACGATTACGATTTTATTCTAAACGAAAATACTAATTTTTCATATTAACGAACAAGTTTCTCAAAAGGTTCATCAACATCAACGGCCCGTTACAGTCCACTGCTGGACTATGAGCCTCCTCCACTTAAGTGGAGGGTTTTGCCTTAATCTCCACGCTTGGCAGGCGGGTTGGAGATCGCAGATTAAAAGGTTACTGTATCAGAGAGCGCTGTTGCCCGTTCCCTGTTCAATGTGTAGTCCCTAAGTCGCCTCTTACAACACCCACGGGAAGAGTAGGGGTTGGTGACAAATGTACTCAAAAGGTTGCCTGAAAGAAATTGCTTCCTTAGAAATATAAGGCCTATAAGGGTATTTCTTGTGTGTAGTAAATACTTTTCTTTGTCATGTCTCTGCGAGAAATGTTCTATATATGTAGAAGCAGTGCTATGTCTATTTACTATCCTTTGTTAATTGCTTAGCTAAGTTGTACTGTTTTCTGTTTTTTCTCATTATCTTCTATAACTTTATTGGATTGTACTGGTCCTATTTGCTTGGGTTACCCTTTTATGTGACTCTACGTTAAAAGCCTCTTTACACTGAAGAGTTACAAGGTTTTCTGCTATAATAAACCTGGTTTTTATTGCTTTCGTTTTTTTTTCAATGTGCACAAGCAAGTGCTGTGTCTTGGGCTGGCCGGGCTCCACAATTACACCTGAAGTTTTTTTTACATTTTTTTAAGAAAATTTAGTGAAATTATGTTAATGTTTAGCCGTGTGGTGACGGCAGAGTAGAATACATTTGTCACCACCCCCTACTCTTCCCGTGGGTGTCGTAAGAGGCGATTTAGGGACTACACATTGAACAGGGAACGGGCAGCAGCGCTCTCTGATACAGTAACCTTTTAATCTGCGATCTCCAACCCGCCTGCCAAGCGTGGAGATTATGGCAAAACCAAACACTTAAGTGAAGGAGGCTCATAGTCCAGCAGTGGACCGTAATAGGCCGTTGATGATGTTAATGTTTTAGTCTTTAAAATAGATCTCTACAAATTCCATTTCTATCCATTTTAGCACTTATTATAGAAACACTTACTCTTCTCAAAAGACTGACGTGTGTTGTGTATTCTAATTATTGATCGGTTCTGAGAACTTTAAACCACCATCGTCCCACACAGTACGCCACGTGACCTCGCGGTTAAATTTTTATTACTATCGGTCTTAACAGTCGTAGGCGACGAACTTGAGGATCTACCGCGTTCATTCTGTAACTTTATATTACTATGCCATGGTTTTACGTTATTTAGATTTACATTGCTGACTTATGTCTTCCCTTTCAAGCAATAAAAAAAGTACAATGTGATAGAAACGGTCAAGCTACATATTTTGATTAAAGCCCGGTTTCCACCAAAGCGGAGAGGAGAGAAGATATGTTGAGATGTGCTGCGAAGCTGGCAGGCTATTTCCACCAAAGCGGAGAGGAGATGTGAGCTGTGCGTGCGTAGCGTTGTTATTTTGTACTGCCTAGACTGAAATATTTATGTCCTGAATCTATTCTCTGATATGTGTAGGTTTCTTTTTACGGGAGCTAGTCTTTTTAAGACCTTTTAGAGAACGTCGAATTTTGGTAAAACAGCAATGGATGATAAATAACTCTGATTGAGTTGGAGGTATATTATAAAAAAATCTCTTAAGGTTTGTCAATTCGTGTAATTGTTGTATGTAGGCTTGTAATGTCTGTATTGTGAGTTACTGGTTCTCTGTTACGTTGTGCTTGAAGTATGTTGTTTTTGTTTCGCATCTTGTTGTACATTGGTCCATGTTATTGATCTGTGTGATTCTGTCAAATGTATTGTTATTTATTTAGTTTTATATTCCGTGGGTATATTATTAATTGGACGACACGGTGTAACAATCTAAAGTAATTTGTAATACCACTTTGATATACTTACATAGCAATTATATTAATCAAGAAGCCATACAAAAGCATAAATATCATTAATATTCTTCTACGCAACAATAGTTCAGTTTTAAAATTATCAGAATATTTTTAAACCATGGACTCTACCACGGACAAAATATTATTCCCGTAAAAAACACTATTGAAAATAAAATTCGTTATTACTTTTGTGCTCGCGTTGATGTCTTTAGTATGGAGCTGCTAACGTGCGCCGACGCAGAGGCCAAGCATGTCGTGTTTCATCTCGAAGTTGCGATAGAAAACATTGATATTTACCATGATTGGAATCTTTGCACATTCCTCCCGCGTTTTTAATGAAAGTATAACATGTAACTATACTAATAGATTCATGTAGAGATTTGTATATTGCAATAACGTGGTATAAAATGTATAAACTGTTTCAATTCCAATTTTATTGCGATTCTCCAATTACCTTTAAGAAATATTGCTTTTGCAATAAGGCCGGCTCTCCATCTTTAGTCTGTAATGCATCTCTGTTTTTATATTCCCTTGTTTGTAATAAAGTCTTCATTGATCGATTCGATAAGAAGAATAATTCTTTTATTCATAATATTTAATTTATTTATGAACTACAAATTAAAATTTGCAAATATCGAAATTCATTAAAGCAAAAAAAATAAAATAAATGATGGACAGGGTAAGGGACAGCTCGTATTTTTTTAATTTTGCTGTTATTTAGATAAGCTGCATACCGAATATTCGTGGTATGTAACAGAGGTACCTAATCATATTACGACCTAATATTTGATATTTAACCCAACCACAATTCCACTGAGGTTTCCACGTCACCTCATTGCGAATGACCAAGCAACAGAACTATGTCAGTGCAGCCAAACATGGACCCAGTGTGAGCTCGCCTACTAGACCGGTGAACCGCTATTATGTGTTACTTTACGTATGTAAAACGGTTTGTAGTTTGAAACCGTTATGTGATCTTTGATTCTCTAATCTAAAACCTTTGAAACCCCCGAAAGAGAATAGAGTATTTAGAAAGAGACTCTTCTCTATAGTCTTCTTATTTAGGTACTTCATAATTGTCTTATGAGATAATTCGATGGCTCCGTAGCCCAGGTGGTAATGTATCTGCCTCCGACGCACAGGGTCGCGGGTTCGAATCCCGCCCAGGGCAAACATTTTGTGTGATGAGCACTTGTGTTTGCTTTGTGTCTGGTTGTTGTTTATCTATATAAGTATGTACTTATCTATTTAAGTAATATATATCAGCTGTCTGGTAACCATAGTACAAGCTCTGCTTAGTTTGGTATCAGATGGTCGGTCATGTGTGAAGATGTAGATAGATAGATAAAACGTTTATTATGGGCGGGTGTCCCTCACTTATTTATTTATTTTATTTTATAATTTTGAAGTTAAAATTATATTTGTATGGGAGCTTGGGATGCTGAATGTAAAGTCCTTGTTAATCCAGAGCGTAGGTTTATTTCGTAAATCACTGGCACAAAGCAAGTTAACATTAAATCAAATAGAAAACGTAAACGCGGCAAATTTCGAGGGCAAGGAACCGTGTCCTTCGCGTGCGCTGGCGAATGACCACTCCAACGTCACGATCATAGACTGCGACCGAGTATTTACTACAGAGGGCGCAGGAGTTCCTGTAGGATGCGTTCAAAAACAAAGATTGGGGTGCGTTTCGATTCGTAGTGTTACATATTTTATTTTTCATAGCAATTATTTTATTTTTACTGCACGGCTCTATGTATCGTGAATGGGGAGAAATTCCATTATACATGCTGTTCGTACAAAAAAGTGAACACTAACAAATGAATGTGTACCTACTTATATATTACACTTATAGATACGAAGAACAACGAAAGATTCGACGCCTAACAAATTCTTCTCCACAAAGAAACTTTATTATATTAGTGGACTTGAAAGAAGTTTTATTATGCATATTATCACATGTAATATAACATTTAATTATTGCCTACAGAGTCATTCATTATTATAGCAAACGTTCACTATAATGTTAACGAAGTCAACCTTCGACTCCTGCGCAAAAGGGAACCGTATGAGCCGATACAAACAACTTGTTTGTTGACAAAAAGACCGGTTCCAATATTTGAATACATAATACATATTTCCGTTTGGTTATCCTTAAGTTATCAAGAACCTTACTGAGATTACAATGCAAAAGTGGGTTTGATTTATTTAAATAACTTTTGGACCTAAAATAGCGATTACAATAAATGATTGCAATTCTGCCTGATCGGGAATTGAATCCGGGATCTTGGTGCAAAAAGCATGAACAGTGTGGTAGGTATCTGTCATCAATCTCTGTCAAAGAAAGTTTTTACTGCAGTAAAAAGTCTCATTGTTACTTACTTACGTCAAGTCACCAACATCTTATTTTCACAGTCCAAACTAATCATAGATTAAATATATGATTATTTAGTAATTAAACTGTAATTACCTTCTAATACCCGTTAACTGTGGTCTAGTGGTTAGAGCCGCTGCCTCCCGTCGCGTCCGGGAGACGCGGTTTCCATCTCCACCACGTAACAATGTGTTCTCGAATTTCGAATTATGTACGTTTATTCGACGCTCTTACGGTGTAGGAAAACATCGTGATGAAACCTGCACACTCCTGCGAAGGTTGTGTGTGAAGTCGACCAACCCGCACTGGGCCAGCATGGTGGACTAAGGCCTAATTGCTCTCATTCAGGGTAGGCTCGAGCCCTTCGTTGGGGACGTATATGAACTGTTTATGACCCGTTAACTAAATCTCAAAAAAAAAACGTGTACAAGTTCAAACAGCCATGTAAATTGTAATTTTGTATGTATATTCAATAAATACATCATTACCTTATGATTTCCATTAATGTTGTTTATAGAATAGAATAGAATTTATTAATTACACATTGTGCAGCTTATGGGTCTTTAGTATAATTGCAGTTATGTGCCATAACCCGAGTATAGGGCGTCGCAATGACTATTATACAATACAAAAACAGTTTGTAGTTAACAAATAAAAAACATGTTAAATTGATATAAAAATTACACATAGAGGTCAGTAGTACAGTTAAAGTGCAGTAATTGGATAATGATTCAAATTGAAGTTAGCTAAATACCAAAGTTAAATTTAACTAGCAGTTACAGTTGGTATTTGGTTTAATGTCAGTAAGGTGTTATTGATTTTGTTTTGTTTTTTAAAGTTTTTTACACTTATTGCAAAATCGACAGATATTAAATCCAATACAGATCAAGATTATGTATGAGTATGACCAGGTCCAGGGTAGGTACATTATTCCCAAGGAACACATCTTTATCTAAATAAGGGTTATACGTTATCTTGTAGAATTTAGTTCGACTGTCTACCTTAAGAGCATTTCATCCCTCAAGATAACTCCTAGAACGCTCTTATATACAGTTTAGTAAAAGTGGGCACAACCTTATAGTCAGTTATAAGAGTGCCTTGAGAGAGAGAGTGAGTTCGTCTGTAGATGGAGTTAAGAGTGGTATCTTATCTTCTTTCTCAAAAAACCCTATTCGAATTCTACTAAACAATTTTTAGAGCACGAATTAGTTTTGTAGATAGTCTCAAAACAATATTAAGACAAAGGCAGCTGTTCTTACTGATGAAATCACAAAACCAAAGTAATTAAAGCTAATAAAAAATAAGATCAAACTATTTTGATTATTTTTGTCAGTCAAAGTTCTGATCGTCCTCCATTTTATGGCATATTGTAGTAGATATCACGACGACAAACACCACTGACCCTCATCACACAGTTATTCACCTAGCTTGAGAGTCAGGGGGGGGGACTGTCAATTGTACCATACCCTATAGCCGTAGTGTAGTGTTAGACTTAGTATGAATAATGTACTTACCAACTTTGTACTAATGGCTTAAATAAATAATTTTATTTTTATTATTATTATTTTATAACAGATTAATAATATGCTATGATGGCGTACTATTGACAAGATAAACATTTTTATTAAAGCATGGCGTTTATACTTGTATTCCTTACGTTTTCGAGTACCTAGATATTCTGTTTTATCGGTTGACTATTATGTTATGTCCGAATGGACGTGCGGTTTTAACTATATCGTGAAAGATAATGAAAAACTGTACGAAAACCAACGGGCCCGCTCTATTTTACAGATTTCAACAAGTATATTTAATATAACCATGAAAAAATATTTACCTTTTTTTCTGTACACTGTAGAAAACTGACTTAATCAAGGGAATTCACTATAATATATGTTATTGTTACACATTCAATGCTTTTTTTTACAAAACTTGTCTCAATTTTTGTTATAAAAACGACGTAATTTGTTGTTTACAATGTTTACATCCCGATTATAAAATAAAAATGGCGATAAGGTTAATAAGTTTTTTCTATAACATTGATAAGAGCAATCTCTCTATAGTTTAATGAATAGAATGGCTATAAAATACTATTAGATTGAATATACTTTCTCAAGTTTACTGATTCTAATGAAAGAGTGACAGGTCTTATGATGCTTTTATGATCATCTATAGAACGCAATGTTTGTAAAATATTTGTTTTATTCACAGTATCACTAAACTTTTTAAAGAGCTATGTTGTCAAATTTATAAGGTGAAGTGTTTGTAACAAATCAGCCAGAAAAAAGGTGAAAGAACGCTTATTATTAGCAATGTATTTCCGTGGCCTAATAAGTCTGTAGCTAAGTAAGATGTAGGTGCCGCGTCACACCACGGTGCAATCAACCGCAGTGGTATACCAGATTTCTGTGTGGTACTGAGACTCAGGTATTTAAAAAAAGATATATCGAACACCGCGGCAGTTGTAAGCGTAGGTTGGATTGGATTGGAAATAATGAGTTCCAATTGTCATGGTACATGGTACGTTCATTTTTATGAAATGTCATATAGAAACTAACATATAAAATACATGGTTTTCGTGCGTTTTCATATATTTTTGCACTTTTCGTTGAAATCCACCAGTCCTTTTAAAACGTTTTACTTTATTCGTTTTGTATAAAATCTACCGGTAATATTAAAATAATAGAACTACTTGTAATATTATTTATTGGGACTAAACCTACTGACGATGCTTTTAAAAGTGTTTTCCATTAGAACTTTACGCTAAACGGAATCTATTTATGTATCGTTACTAGAAAAGTCTTATGGAACTATTTGTTAAAGGGTATAAATAGACTGTATTGAATATTATAAAAACTTTTTTTTTTTAAATAATCCGGTCACTCTAAAGAGGGACTTAAAATAAGAACTCATAAAAGTTGTATTAAGATAATTTACACTTAATCCAGATTATTGGTATAAAGAAGGCTTTAAGACTTGGGCTTGGTTTACTCTATTAGAAAATTCTGTTTGTCCCAAAACCTTCTATAGAATGCTAATATCTTATTATAAACCACTACAATACAGTTTATAGATATATTAGATTAGAGACTTCTAATAAATGCTCCTTGGGTTATCAGAAGGAGCAATGCCCGCCCAGGGCAAACATTCGTGTGAGAGCACTTGTGTTTGCCTTGTGTCTGGTTGTTATTTATCTATTTATGTAATGTATATCAGCTGTCTGGTACCTATAGTACAAGCTGTGCGTAGTTTGGGATTAGATGGGCGTGTGTGAAGATGTCCTCACATATTTATTTTTATTTTTTATTAATTTTTAAATAATATTATTATGTTGTGTCACTATCGGCTCTTCGAAATCATTTGTCGTGATTTTCGTTTTTTTTTTCATTATAAATAATTATTTACCAACTTTCAATTAATAATGAACTAAGTATCACCTGTAGGCAGTGTAGTTGAAAATGTTTAATGTGAATACAAACTAACTGTATGCTATTCGTAACCTTTCAAGACATGGTAGAAGCTATTCCAACCACTAACGAACTAAAATATAAACAATCACAAAGCCTTGTAATTTCTAGAATTTTTCCCACAAACTAATCGCTTCAGAATGTCCACAAAGTAATGGACAACAATTAGTGGCTCTAACTCCAATACAATACAGCAACTACCTTATACAATGGAAGATGACATTGCATACACCTTGACCTGACCTTAACGCAGTATTTGTCTTTCAGTGGTTTTGAGGTAAGTTGTATAATAGAATTAGTGGTAACAAAGTGCTAAGAGATACTAAAATTTATGTGTTATGTAATATAACTATGGCCATATATGTAATAGTGACATTGTTTTTTTTAATAGTTAAGCTTTTGTTACATAGTAACTATCTAACTATTGTTAACGTGATTTATAGTGAACGTGCTCGAGGGTGGATTTAGGGGGGGGACAAATATGATACTTCTACTTTATTTCTAACAGTTATTGTTAATTATATTGCCCGTCCGCCCCTTGTGCGAAAAGAAATCTGGATCCGCCCTTGAACGTGCCAACCAAGGACAAACTTATAATAACCTTGGTGTTATTTATATAAGTATGTATTTATCTATTTAAGTAATTTAATATATCAGCTGTCTGATACCGATAGTACAAGCTCTGCTTAGTTTGGGATCAGGTGGCCGTGTGTGAAAATGTCCTCACATATTTATTTATTTTATTTTATTAGCTAGCTTTTACGTCGATCAATGATAATGTTAAATCTTACTCCGAATAAAGATATTTATATAAGTATGTATTTATCTATTTAAGTAATTTAATATATCAGCTGTCTGATACCGATAGTACAAGCTCTGCTTAGTTTGGGATCAGGTGGCCGTGTGTGAAAATGTCCTCACATATTTATTTATTTTATTTTATTAGCTAGCTTTTACGTCGATCAATGATAATGTTAAATCTTACTCCGAATAAAGATATTTATATCTTTTTATAACAGAATATACTTTATTGTTTGTGTACTTATTTCTACGTCGCACACTCGTAAAAGTGTTCAAATAGACGGTCTTATTGCAACAAGTAGCAATGTCTTCCAGACAACCTTAATAGTACACACATTTAAGATACTGTACTCTTAGTAAATAAATAAAATAAACATCTATTCGAAATAACATGATCCCACGAGTTCATTCAAGTATGCCGAAGATTCACGAACTGCTAAATGGGAACAAGCACTGGCGTTTGACTGGGAGAGCTTTGAGATGCGTCGTACTAGCTGATAGCTCCCTTGTAGAAAAACAAGTACCTATGGCACGATTCAATCGCAACGCTATATGTGTTTCACTCTACATAGATTAAGAGTTAGAGATTTTTGTTCATAAAACACTTTAGCACATAACAGATGGTTTTACTGACACCCACAATAAGATACTCTGTGTATTGGGCTATCAGTCCTTTCCCCTGTTGAATGGAATTAAAAACAATGAAAGAAATGAAGTACATGAAGCAAGTATAAGGTGAACAGTAGATTTTTAAAACACAACTGTCAAGTAGAAGTATCTATGTTTAGTTGCTAATAGCCTTCTATTTAATACTAATGAATCATTATGCAAGTCCCTCTGCCTGTCTGGTTCATAGCTAATCTTTTAAAATGATTTTATTGAAGTTTATTGACATCTAAAAACGGACACAAGTTCCTTTTTACCTTGGATTAAGAACTTGTGTTAAAAAGTTGTTACTTACACAAGTTCTTAATCCCACGGGAAAATAATATGACTAGCAGATAGTGCTGTCACTTTTACAAAATTATTCCGAATTCTTTGTCGTCATTCAGTTTTCTTACACTAATCCCCACCATCTACCGCTCAATTGATAGCTTCATTTAATGCCTCTGTCTGCAACCTCTTTGTTTAACCTAAATTTCGATCAAAACACTTCAAAATACGATAAACATCTTACTATTCACAACTTGTAGCTGCATAGTCTAACTTTGCCATTTACGTTCGCATTCTTGACTTGATTTGTCGAGATAGTTTAGACTCTATGTTGAAGTGTTTAAGGCTGTTCTAAGTTTTGTTTTGGTTGGTTTGAGTGAGATATTATCAGCGAGGTTAGGCGGCGGAAGGCAGAGGTGTTGGGAACTACTGGTGGGTTTACTGAACTAGTACTCTTGGGTTTTTGCTATTTTCGTGGACTGTGGTATTCCTTTTCTTTTAAAGATACCGTTAATAGATTAGAGAGAAAACTGTTGTTTACATGTAACGAAAGTAAAATTATTTACTGATAATAAGTGACACTTATAGATAAGCATTAAAGTCTTTCGTGCATCAAGAGGCATGTTAAGCTATTAGCCAGGATTTTCGGAGAAGAAAAATTATTCACGTTACGTTATAACACAAGTCTCGGCTATTATGTACGAAAGTAGCTATTACAAGAGCCACGTTAGAAGCAATTGGTAGCTCAGTAACGCTGAAACCAGAGTTTGAGAGGTGGGTCATCGACCTTAAATACCACAATCCCATAACAAAACAAAAACTTTTAGCTTATCTCATGATTCACTTGTTTCAAGAAATAATTTGATAGCAATTATTTCCCTTCCTAGAAAACAAGGAAATCTCTAACAAAGGAAGGAAGAATCTACGCGCGGTAAGTACAGGAACAACAAAAAACAAACGGCATTCGCATCTACACGCGCACGCGCATCTAATTCGATGAACTTCAGTAAATAACGATTGAATCAAGAAAATGTTCGTTTTGAGAAACACTTGTTTTATCAATTGGTGATTTCGTATTTTGTGTAATAGCTAAAATTATATGTAGAACGAGTTATTAAATTGATGCAAGATCTGTGTGTGGTTGTCAGTGAAACTGAAACACTTTTGTTCAAGAAATTTTCCAAAATCTCAATAAATTGATTTTAACATTCAATATAATCTGATTATTACTAATAAGTGTATGAAAACTCCGACTTCAGAAGTGAAGGAATAATCTTCAGTGCTTTTTAATCTATAGTAGTATATATAAAAATCAATTGCTGTTCGTTTGTCTCGCTAAAACTCGAGAATGGCTGGACTGATTTGGCTAATTTTGATCTTGAAATATTTGTGGAAGTTCAGGGAAGGTTTAAACGATGAGAAACAAATAATAAGTAACAGAAAAAATACGACAATTTAGTTTTCCAATACAAAATGGTCAAGGGTAGGTTAGGTGTAGAGTAGGTCTAGGGTAGGTGTAGGGTAGGTGTAGGGTAGGTGTAGGGTAGGTGTAGGGTAGGTGTAGGGTAGGTGTAGGGTAGGTATAGAGTGAGTGAAGGGTAGGTGTAGGGCAGGTGTAGAGTAAGTGAAGGGTAGGTGTAGAGTAAGTGAAGGGTAGGTGTAGGGTAGGTGTAGAGTAAGTGAAGGGTAGGTGTAGGGTAGGTGTAGGGTAGGTGTAGAGTAAGTGAAGGGTAGGTGTAGGGTAGGTGTAGGGTAGGTGTAGAGTAAGTGAAGGGTAGGTGTAGGGTAGGTGTAGGGTAGGTGTAGGGTAGGTGTAGGGTAGGTGTAGGGTAGGTGTAGGGTAGGTGTAGGGTAGGTGTAGGGTAGGTGAAGGGTAGGTGTAGGGTAAATGAAGAGTAGGTGTAGAGTATAGGGTTATAGATAATTCGTTGGGTAGAGGTTTTACCGCACTAGTGCGATTTTATTACAATTTTTTTTTAATTCCTATGGTTTTCAAAATTATTATTCAGCCAGGATCATTTTGACACTAAAAAATATTTTAATCGATTCATACAAAGAGACAAGTATTTTATATTTTTTTATTTCAACAAATTGTATCAAAAATATTATCAGCCAGTAATATTTTAATTATAAAATAAAATTATCTCGATTTAACAAACAATCAATTCGTAGAGGCTGAATGTCCGCCAGAGCCACCTACGATCCTTGTATTTTCCACAGTTTGATTAGGATATTGCAGACTGAATCACGTGATTGTCTGAAAAGAAAGACTATTCCGTGCTTCGGAAGGCACGGTAAGCAGTTGGTCACGGCTACTATCTAGTCGTTACACGAGCCAAGTCAGTGGCCTTTGGCGGCTCTATAACACTGACACCAAGGTCTGTGAGGTCGGTTGTCGACCTTACATACAACCCACACGATTATGATGATGATGATGATGATGATGACATTCTGTTACTCTTATGATCGTTAAAGATGTATCTCGTTTATTTTTCTAAGGGGTAAATTTTTATTTTTCCTATCTGGCTTCTCATTTAAGGCAGGTCGGAGTTTTATTTATTCCCCGTGCCAGACATATATTTGGACTGAAAGACAATAAATAACTGATATAGCTAAGTGCAAAAACTAATCAAATCTTTGTAAACAAGGTAATCATAACAATCTTCACGCATTCCAAAGACATGATAACTGTCACACAATCAGGAAGTTGTCGCACCATGTCATATCGATCTATCATCGATTATTTGTTATTATGCATACTTCGCACGCGACGCGGATGTTGTGGTCGACGATAAAATGCGCGAACGCGTATAATATTATTAAAGTGACGTTTCAAATATACCACAACTTGGTGCGAAATAAAACTTACTATAAATTTTGCATTTTAACATAAAGATGAAAAATTTGATAACAACTCAAAAATGAGTTATATATAAAGAGTGATAAGGTTGTGTTTGTAATGTAGGAAAATATTATGCCTTTCGTGTCACAAGCCAACGACGCATGCGTCAAGTCAAGTTACACTTGTGTGCCGGCGCTTTTCCCAGAGCGGCTTTCTACGCGCAGTGCGTGACGGTAGACGAAACTGGAGACGCCTTACTCTTTCTGGCATATAGGGGTGTTTCGTTTCCCCTTTCAATGGTTGGTAGATGATTGATTTATTAAAGGTTGATGTAGACAAATTGTGTTATGATTGTTATCATAACATATTTCCATCGAAGCTTTTAAGGAAAACTTGTAAAGTTGTAAATCAAAAGTTGTAAAGACTTTGCATCAAAAGTTGAAAGGATAGTTTTACCATATAACCAGAAAAGAATAAACGTTTTAATAATCTTCATCATTAATATTCGTTGACTTTACTGTTTGCAAATTCTTGTAGAGTCACGAAAATACATAATACCAATAATACCGATAAATTCCTAATATTTTTAATTACTTTACAATCTTGAAATCCTTGAACTTCTTTGATACTTTAAAATCTTTCTGAAAGAGTACGTTTCTGGCAGATACGATATAAAGATGAGTTCTAAATCTGATGTTTTTGTTGAAAATATGAAAAGTGGAATATTACGTATGTATTACGTAACTATCATGCATATAACATTACAAGTATATTAAATGTTATTATTATATTCATATGTCTATCTATTACTTGCACACACCTATTCACTTAAATCTTACATCCGCTTACAACGCATACACATACATTCAACAATTACACACACTTTCACACACCCACACACACGCACACGCATTCACACGCATATACATAATACATATATATCTATATATATATATATATATATCAATACAAGCACGCATGGAGTAATATTTTCGTTAGTTGTTTAGATAGCGAGCGTGTAGCTCTAATAATCTTAAGATAGGTGCTGACTGAAAATCAGTGTTGGAAGTCTCTTACTTTTAACGTTTGCTGAGGCAGCACCTTTTCATGTCGCGATGCATGTTGCTAGGAGCAAATCTCATTCATTTTGTATACACCTATTATTATATCTATGCACTTGATTTGTATCTTGGTAATATGAATTGAGACTGAATAAATTTATTTTCTTTCTTTCTTTCTTTCGTATGCATCTGAGCAGTTAAGTAGTGAGCTTACGAGTATGTTATCATGAAAAATGTGTGAGATATAAAAAAATAAAATGAATGAATGAATGAATTGAATGATTCAGGTAGTAAATAATAATATCGTTTTGGCAAAATGGGTTAGAGAAAAAATGCTATCTATCGATGGCGTGTTTTGTTTGACTATACTGGCTCTACTAACTAATATGTACTTGATGTCGTTACTTTTCACACACGGACCATGTAGGAAAAGGACTAGGCGCTATAAACAATTTCATACAGATTGAGTGTAACATCGCGCGGGGTCGAAGTCTGAGACGCGGGGAGGGTGACTCCGCTTTTTTATCTCTTGCCACCTAGTGACGAAAACCAGATTTAACAGTCACGTTCATATTGCGGATAGTTACACTATTCACTACTAGAGGGCGAAACGTGTTAAAATCATACTTATACAGGGCCGCACTGAGATTTTATTTTTAAAAATAAGTACGTCCTCTCGCTCAAAGTCTTAGATCAAAGTACCTATATCGTGTACTGTGATGAACTTGGAAAAATTAGCGCGTGGGTCAGATTACAAACACATTTTTAAAACAAGAAATAATTTTAATAGGTACAAGAAATAATAAAGAAATAAGGACAATTCTTTCTTTCTTTCTTCCAAAACTTCGTAAAAAATGGTATTCCGTCGTAAACAGAGTTGATAAAACTCCACCCTCTGCTTAGGCTACAATACAAGACATAGTACAAGTAAATAGCGTAATGGCCGCTAAGCCCCGCCCCCTCCGTGACGTCATGGCCGACTAAATTATCACGCGGCCTAGTTCATAGAGCCTAGTCCTCTTCCTACTTAGTCCGTGCTTTTCACATCACACTAAATTATAAATGTGAAAATATATTTGGAACAAATTCCGCATTCACGCCTAAACTACAAAACGGATTGGAATGAAATTTGGAATGGAAATAGTTTGTACCCTGGATTAACACAAAGAATACTTTTTACGGGAAAAAGTCTTATTACCACGGGAAAATCTTACACAACGCGAGCGTAGCCGCGGGCGGACCGCTGAGTAACAAGTTGGTTCGTTCAAGCATGTATGTATACATCTATTTATCAGAAAAGATAAATCCGTTAATTGACTGAACTAATTACTTAAGTTTTTATCAGCCAGAAACGTGAGACTAACCGAGAGGTTAAGTAATTGTTTTTTATTTTTAAAAAGTCGTGATTGTCGTGACTAAATTCTTAATCAGCCAGTTGTTCGTTAAAAATGCTTTATTTGAATAAAACTACAAGTTAGTTTTTATTTGAGTAATGTATGAACGTCGTTTTCTGTTCAGAGATGTTACGATACACTTTGTAGATAAGTGTACGTTTGATGAGTCTATTAGTGGTCTATTATATTTAATCTTAGCACGATTCGATTTGAAGTTCCGTGTTTTTTTGAGTCTAGTATTTGATATAACACTACAATTTTAATAATTAAATTACAGTTTCTTTAATAAAGCTATCAAATACTATGTAACGTTTGATTGGTTACTTCCTAAGTTAACTGAACTTAGCACTTTAGTTATAATTGGGTGCCTGCAAAAATTAAAAGTTAACTGCAGTGCTGCTTATTTATAATTTGGCTGGCAGAAGCAATTTAATCTGTTCTTCTGTGCAGGACTCGGGTTCGATTCTGGCCGGATAGACATTTGAATTTCGAATTTTGCTTTGGGACTAAATATTTTTTTTTTAGATACCAATATAAATCAATTTTGGTAGTTTAAATCTTGGTAGTTTAAACTGGAATATAATACTTTAATGAATGATAATAGGTAGTTTTATTAAGGTAGATATATAAAACATATTTTTTTTACCAAACGCGGAACATCAACAATACGTTCCATACAATTGAATACACCATGATTGACATATAAGTATAACCAGTAGAAATCAACGTGCGTACTAACTACCGACTTATCGCTGAAAGAAATCTTAATTGGACAACTCGCTGCTTGTGTTTTGTTTTGTTTAGACAGACACGCAGCCTTAATTGCCGTATTTGTTTTCAATTTAGGCGAAACATGATTCAGGTTGAAGGTGTTTAGCAAATTGTAATTTACGTATCTCATTGTCTAGATTGATAGATTCAAGGTCTAGGAGTGATTAATTATTGTATAGCATTAACCTAATGTAGGTACGAGTAGTTGTAATTTGGTAATAACTTCAAGAACTAAAACCCTCAGAAACACTAAGCCCGTAATGCAGATGCTGTTGCAAATTTTGAATACGAAGATTTTCTTGATGATGATGATAAAAATATAAGATCAACCTACATTCCAACAAAAAATGATTGATTATTGATGATAATGCGACGATGTAGTTAAGAGTTTTCGTTTAACAAACATAAAAAAAAAGTACAGTTTTTTATCTATAGGCCTATATATACCCATAGTGTTAGGATATTTTTAAGAAAGAACTAAAGGGATAGAGAAATAATGACACCATATTTTATGAATTATTTTTAAAATATAGATTAGTAGCAGACGATTCGCGAAGAAAAAAACAGAATCGGTTGAAAAACGAATTTACAGTGATTTTTTAAAGTTTCAATATGTCTGTCTCTTTCAAAAACGATTTTTTGTATGGAGATTATATGGCGACTGGCGTTACTAACAAATGACGTCACAAGTGGGTATGTGCCTCTCTGTCTAATCTTGAATTTCAAACCTTTATAACTCGGTCAATTTTCAGTCTAATAAGTTTTAACAATTCAAACAAGAAATTGTGCAAGCGTATTTAGATTTTACCGTGGCCAATACCGTGGCATAATAATAATGGATTTTGCCTACCTAATTGTTATGTATTTAGTAGTACTACAAACAACCTTGGTGTTCACTAAGTACACAAAGTAGGTAAAGCAGCGCTAACTAAGTATTACCCACTCACTTATATTTTTTTAACCAACAACCTCTTCCGTAATTTTTAATCCGACATCTGCCAGATGCTGAGACGTCCAATTTAGCCGACTGTCACAGTTCCCGCGCAGTTTCATTAACGTGCGCGCGCGCAGACCCGTTCGCATTGACATTCCTTTAATTCACTATAGTATAGTACCAATCTTAGCTTTGGCTGTGGCTTTCCTACTATGGTGACGATTCTAACAAATTCTCGTCTAGAAAAAAAAGAAGATTCCGGCTCAAGATCGACAGTATTTTCATTTTGCGCTTCAGTTTAAAAACATTAGGCGTTTTGTAACAGTTGTAATTTGTATAAATAATAATTTTATTTATTTTATTATTTATTCTACACAATAAATTGGACAGAAAGCAAAACAACAAGCACTGCTTATTTCTAAAGAAATGTCTTACAGCAGACCTTAAGAACAATAAAGTATCTTATGTGAACAGGGATGGGCAATCAAGTTGAGAGTCGTATAAAAATACGAATTTGATAATGAAAGAGAAATATTAAAAGACTGAAGTTTATTTCGATTTATCAAGTCAATTATTTTATTAGATGTCTGCTTACAAATAAAATATAATCGGTCATAGATTATTTTTCTGTTATAGAGGCGAAAAAGACAGAGATCAAAAAGTAATTCTTGTGTTTTATAGAATCGATACCACTAGAGCGTATTTTGTGGCAATCTACCTCATTAGCATAAGTGAGGCGACGACAGTAGGCTGTGATTAATGAGCTGTCCATTGCTGTGCCTTTGATAGAAGCTTAAGAATGAATTGATATAAAGCGGAAGTGGAAATAAAATTGTCATCTACCAAACTAAAATCCTTAAACGAAGATACCTTGACTAACAGTTTAGTAAATTATTAGACGCGAACCCAGATTACGACATCCCTGTGAAAAAGTCACAAAAATAAAAAGCACGTGTGCCGAAATAGAGTTCCAATATTATTTTCCTTAAAAAATATTTTATTTAGTCCAGATATTTTCTTTTTCCAACATCAATATACATATACCCGTGTGGTGACGGCAGAGTAGAATACATTTGCCACCAACCCCTACTCTTCCCGTGGGTGTCGTAAGAGGCGACTTAGGGACTACACATTGAACAGGGAACGGGCAGCTCTCAGATGCAGCAACCTTTCCGCGATCTCCAACCCGCCTGCCAAGCGTGGAGATTATGACAAAACCCTCCACTTAAGTGGAGGAGGCTCGTAGTCCAGCAGTGGACTGTAACGGGCCGTAGATGAATATATAACCCATGCAGATAGGAAAATATATGAAAATGGCAGCGGGTACTTATGGTATGGTTGGCAAAACAAGTTCTCAAAAATCGATTTTTATTTTCCCTACTGACTTTTTTTGTTACTAATTATTCTTTTTTATTATTATGATTTAAAACGGGACGGGACGGGTTTATTATTATTATTAATTAATGATACTAATAATAATGAAAAAAATATTAATAAAATAAAAAAGGAGCAAGGGCATGATAGGAAATTTATATTTTCATTAATTTATTTTCGAAGTCTCCTGAAGGTTAAATCGATGTAGCGGGATTCAGTTAAGCCCTCGGAAGAAACTGAGCATGTGGGGACCACATGCTCAGTTTCTTCCGATCGATTCCAATTGTTTCTAAATCCAAACCCTGATTATTACTAGCATTTAAGATCATACCTAACACATCTATGGATTTTAAATCTGAAAATAAATGTTTTTTTTTTTTTTTAATTATCATTATTTTTTTGCATCGCGTACTTCACTGTGTGAGTAGACAGCGATAGATTGTGAGCGAGATAGCATGGGAGTGGACGCCATTTTCATATTTATTATTTATCTGCATGGGTTATACATATAGACGGGGGGAATAAAAGTCTTGCAGAATTTACACTTTTTTGCAACTCTTTCCTTACCTAGAGAATACTATCAATATCTTCACAAGTGCACAGATTGTAATCAATTCAAACTGACCAATTTATTGTGTGAATACGTACACACCCACCAGCTCTACCAAGGTTGAAGTGCCGGTAGGGTGGTACGTTGTGCTTTCTTTTAAATTTAATTAAATAAGAACTTGCTTTACTTGTTTCGGATACTTGTGGAATGTAAATACAATAAAGGCCAGCATTTTGTAAGTCTGCATCTGGTTTGACAACCATTTACTTGCCTACTAAATAATATAATTCAATAAGGTCCAAGTTTTTGTAGCGTTCTGCCTTTGGATAAGGAAAACGATATTTATGTCAATATATTTGACTCAATTTGACGCCGCCGTGTGGTGACGACAGAGTAGAATACATCAGTCACCAACCCCTACTCTCCCCGTGGGTGTCGTAAGAGGTGACTTAGGGACCACGCATTGAACAGGGAACGGGCAGCAGCGCTCTCTGATACAGTAACCTTTTAATCTGCGATCTCCAACCCGCCTGCCAAGCGTGGAGATTATGGCAAAACCAAACACTTAAGAGGAGGAGGCTCATAGTCCAGCAGTGGACTGTAACGGGCCGTTGATGTTGATGTTGATGATTTGACTGAATGAACTCATAAAATACACCAATAATGATCCCTTAGTTCAGAGGTATTGTAAATGTAATGCATGTTATTTTATTTGCTCAGTGGATAGAAATCTAATTTATTGATAAAAAATTGTTCAGATGATGTGAGTATGTAAGTAACTTTGTTGAATTATTGGTGATTATAGTTTTAAACAAATCTAATATGTATGTCTGACAGACAAGCGTAGAACTTGTATGGGTTACAAAATTTAAAGGTCTAAAGGGCATAAAAGTAACTAACTGTAATTCCCGTGTTAAAAATAACCTTCGACTCAATTCATTCTACTGTGTGCTGAAAAATTAAATCTGATTTGCGTGATTCAGTTACAAACATGTATGCTTTTTAAGAAAAACATCAATAGCCATATTCACGCTAATAACGAAATAATTGAACAAACGTCTCTTCGTTTAGGTATTCAGGTAGCTAGGTCGATGACATTAAGATCGGCTCTAGAATGTAGAATGCGATTAGTTGGTGCGCCTGCGCTGGCAAATGACCAACAATCAGATTTATTACCTACACAGCGTTTAACTATAATAGAGGTATGTAAATTGATCAATACCTGCTTTGCTATATTAAGCTGTAATAGGCACTTTTGGTATTGTGTAAACAAACCATTTAAAATCATTTTTGAAGATCTATCTTTTTATCGATGTCATCAAAAAACTATAAACTAGTGATAAAGCAACAGCTAATCGTATCTTTTTTCTGAATCATAAAAAAAGTTTTTTTCTTTTGTCAATAATGTCAATCGAGTTGAGGCCATTAGCAATATTAATGAGGTAATTAGGTGCTAGTTGCCTTATTTAAAAAAAAAAACAGAAGATGTTAGTCCTTGTCTAAAAATAGAACTTTTTATACAATTATCCATAGAAACATTGCCTGAAATACTTGTATAATTAAGTAAATCGTTTGTTTCGTTAATTTCAATTGAAACTGTACTTTTACCTCCCATATCTTTCCGGCAAACATATAAACGTGACATATGGGATACACTTCTCATAAAATCGAACTGACATTTCCTTCGAGCTTTGATCTGATATTTGTAAATTCTATATACCGTAATGGTCTGGAAACCAGACCGGCCTGACGACTTTTACTTTCCACGGAGAAAGTCCCGCTCGGGCGTCTTCGGCTACTCTCGGCCGCGATCGGGTGCGCGGGCGCATGCCACTATTTGTTTACATTTTCGCTCTAATTTTATGAAGTAATCGATCGGAAAATTGATCTGCGAGGATGGGTCGATTTATCATGGGATCATCAGTAAGAAAGTGTATTGGAAACTGAAGGCGCTTGTTGTTTATGAAGATTAAAATAATAGCCTCTATAAAGAGAGAGTAACAATCATCAAAGATTTTTATGTACTCGCTAAAGAATGGTAGAAGCCTTGAGTTGGTCCAAAACAAAAAAAATGGGTCTAAATTGTCCAAATAATAAATGATCAAATGATTGATTTGAATTTCTCCACTTTATATATTATGAGATTTAATAACCTTTATTCTTTCCTTCATTTAAAATTAGTTCAGTTAATTTTTAATTCTGTAATTGAAATTATATCGTTGGTATGAGCTGTAAGAGTATGAGCTGTTGATGATGTTGATGAAGAGTAAAAATCTTTTGGAACATACAATACCGAAAGTAAGAACTCTTTTACAATAAAAAAACAAAATATATCAAAGGCAGCCAAACTCGACATGGAAAGACTTTCGGCTTTCGAGAAAATTATTACGTCGTCCACATAACAGTTCACACCATCTCAGTCAGACCGGTTCCGTCATGTCAATAACAGTTGCAGACAATGGTGAGAAACTGACGAAGCTATAAGTAAGATTCGACACGACCGTCCAAAACCAAACAATGAGAGAATGCTCTCTCCTCTCTACAGCTGGAAGAGGGATTCATTTGAGCATTCGATTCGACTGGATCCAAAACTGGTTTGCTTTATATCCTGTTGGACAGGGTTTCACTTTTGGTTGATATGGTATTGTAAAGATTTTGTGCGCAGTCAGTGCTATGGACTTCAAAAGAGATCCTCTCAGCATTGCTTAATTAAAACGAAGAGGAACCATAGAATCTCATCAACGTTTTGAAAGCTGTTTTGTCTTATCTACCACATAGGTAAAACCTGTCAAGAATGATCAATTAGTAAAATAACAATAGTCACGAAGCAAATTCACAACTTACGTTGAATACAATTGAAGCTACAATATAAAATTGTTAATGAAGCTGATATACAAATATGTAATCTATATAAAACTTATACAACAGCGCAGCATTTTTAATGCCAAAAAATACTGTAGTTATATCTCACTTCGTTTCTCCTCTTATAGATGTCTAATAAATGCCCAATAAGCAATTCATTACAATGCAAGTCTTTTGAAATTTTGGCCTTAGCATCAGCACTTTTCATTGCTAAATTAATATTATATAATTTTCTACTGTCATCTTTTTGTACCTATGGTTCTTATTATTTTATTATTCAATTTAATCACCTTTGTAAGTCACTGCAAATGATTGTATAGTGTCATTATCATCTTTGTGAGATTATTTAATTAAAGATTGTCTTCTAAGTGAAAGCTAGCATTGTTTTAGGATTATAAAGGCTAAGAAAGTAGGCGCATTTCTAAGAATTTTAATACTTGCATTAGAAGCTTTCTATGTATGCAACATGTACGTATGTATACTATAGTTGGTATATAGCTCATAATTTCAGAACTCATGACATGAGACGGTAGAAGAATAAAATTATGTAAGTTAAAGAAAAAAGTCGATGATAATGATATGATAACTAGAACAATAAATAAGTTTCTTGGTCCTTATCAAAAATGTATGACCAAAAGTAGAATGTCGATTGCAGTAGGTACTATTTCCTGTTCCTTTTTTTGGTTATCTATTTTCGTAATTATCTTTATCAATATCTAGCAATTATTAATCTGAGTTGCAGTATTTAGATTAAAGGAAATTTCTACAGCGATTTCACTATGCTAATAAATGTTAGCGTAATTGTCTGTTCATCCGCGTTGGACCTTGAAGATTAATTGTGAAATGTGTTCATTTTACAACCGCCTCTTTATCAGCTGAACCCGTCATTTCATGCAAATCAAAGCTTGTAATCAACTACTACTTGCTTCATAAAGAAATCTAAGGTACTTTTGTACTTTTTGTATCTAAATGCGTTGTGTCAAAACTAATTTGTTTTTTTGTCTTTTTCAGGTAACATTGCTCTACAATCACAAATATTATGAACACGCAATATACAAAAACAGGTAATTTCATTATGATAAGAACATTTTAAAGCTCATTCGTCGCAAGTAAATCGATCATCCAATCAGCTGATCCAGGTCACCGATCTAATTGGTCCATTATCACGTCATATTGAGATTGAAATTTCCGAAGAGCGCTAAAATGAAAGCTACGATACTTTCTTTAGTTTTCTTATGATTTTGTACTTTTCCAATCAATAGAAATAATAGTTTATTCAGGTAGTGGAATACTATAAAGTCGTTACATGATGGGTTGCGTAACTTGCATGTGTTTTAATAGGTAGTAGTTTGAAGAATTACTTTATTAAGTAAAACACGAACTTCCGTATTTAGTTGTGAAGTCTCTATTTCATTATTAAGTGTTTTGTGTTAGATAATGTTTGTGCTCGGGTCAAGTCTTGACCTATGTAACAGATTCTGTACCGGTATTTTAAAATTAGACTATTCATTAACGTTTAATGTTGTCAAACTATTCTTGTCCTCGTTCGCTTGTTTCTTAATATTTATAAAATATCTATGTAATTTGTGTCATCAGGTTGTCATTAAGAAGATCTTTACTGTGATGTTTTACGATATACTTCACAAGTTGTGTGGTTCAGTAGGCTTAATACTTACTTTACTGACGAAATACAAATGAACATAAAGTTTGATGATGTAATTTATTGCATAAATACGAAGATCATTGTAAAAAAAGTTAGTTTAAAAAATATTCAAGCTATTTTATCGGACTTATACTAGGCTAAGTTCTGGGCCAGAAATATTTAATTTGTCATCGACACGCAAAGAAGAAGAAGATAAATAGGATTCATTGTTTTAATAATAGGAAGATAATCGATGAAAATAAAAGAAGATCTTAAAAAAAATGCATAAAAATAGAACCTGAAACCTTTCAGTCAGAAGACAGACGCGCTGCCAACTAGACTACCTGTACTTTAGTTCAAACGGTCGTCTAGCTTTCAAGTTTAAAAAGGTTTAACGAGTGTTGCGAAAATCGATTCGATCACAGACCACTATGAGTTCTAGTATTTTTAGTATATAAAGTATATTCATTCATCCATTCATATAAATGGCGATCAATATCAACTTCACGATACCGTAAAATAGTTCCGTCTGTACGCCCAAAAGCGTTTACAAAAAACACCAACTTAGGTAAAAACGTTGATTTAACTTTCCAGTATAAACTGACACATGACACTTTCAGTAATATTACTATCGATAGTTTTTATTACACTGGTTTATGGTATATAGTCCTGTTGTAAATTGAACGTGTCGTGACCAAAATATACAAGTTCCTGTATGAAGACATTTATACGTTTCCTTAACACTAAATCGATACAAGTAAAAAAATATTACGTACGTTTAAAGATTTCCTGTTACAATGATACTTACGTATGGATCGTGGGCCGTGGTACATCACGCTCACTATCTTTAAAAGGTAAGCAGATCATTTTTTGGCCTAAATGACTTAACCGCTATTTCTACCAAATTGGTCGGGCTGGACTTAAAGCAGAGCAAATAAAAGAAAATGTTTCTTATCTAGGCCTTAAAAATCTCCTATATGGAATTTTTATTTTTATATCTAATTCTATTTTTTTCCACACTTGATTTAATACGAACAATGCATACATAAAAAAATGAAAAGGTCTTGAAGAAAAGCTATTTTATTTGTATAATTTTATTGTTTATTATCATACATTTCTATAGAGAGGATTTCCATAGAGGTCGTTTGCTTACTTTTGTATTGTAAATAAAAAAAACCATAATTTTACTTCACACGATAAATATCTTTGACTTTACAAACGTCATCACAACATTCAAATCCCCATAAAAGTAGTTCAGAACCACAAAGCGTTAATTGAAGTATGTCACTTGCACGCTATGTATCTTCACTGTTCGTATAAATGCTTACATTACTTACATAGTAACATTAGCACAGATTACTTTAGTAGGTCACGGCGCATCGTGGGATGCTTCTGCGAGATCTATGTTGGTTTTACATCGCGACGTTTAGGATATTTGACTGATTCATCTTACGTATACTGTTTTAGTAAATATTCTGTGTAAAGAAAAGAACGTAAAGCCGATAGATATTGGTCGGCCAAGCAGGTCATAAAGTCAAGAATCGCATGGTAACTGTAATAATAAGGTCAGCTGGGCTCTGGTTTGGTTTTCAAAAAACTTCTTCTTTAAAACTTTCTAAACTTTTTTTTTTGGTTTGGTTAGCCTGTCAAAAGCCGAACACGGGCATTGCAGGCAAGCTAAAGAGGCTTTACCAGCAATCAATCACCGGCTAGCACGCGCGCTTCTCAAACTAAAAAGGCCCCAACTACGAATCGTAACCAGCGCGATTACAGGACTTGTAACAAACATCTTTTCACCATAGGTGTCACAGACAGCCCCCTATGCAGAGGATGCATGGAGGCAGAGGAAACGGCCGCCCACGTGCTACCGGAGTGTCGAGAGGTGGCCTCGTACCGGGCGCAGTACCTCGGATCGCCGGGGCCGATTCCTGAGGTCCTCATCAAGATTAATGGCTTGATAAGGTTCCTTGAGGAGATCGGGTGGCTCGAATAATCGTCCCACCCCCACGCAAAATAGGCGCATCAGTCGTCGAGTTGCGGGTAATGACCCGCTTTTACCATTACCTGTCTGTCAAAAACGAATACAGCAATATGCGATTTTCTTGTCTAAATAGCAGTATGTTACGAATAACCCATAGTAGTATTGACTATACCATAGTATATTGACCGCCTGGACATGAGTTACCCTGGCTTACCTGGAAGTCTTTAAATAGGCTTCGGACTCAGGTAGGCCGAAGTAAGGAGAACCTGTTCAGGTGGAGATTCTCAGACAGTTCTAACTTAGAGTGCAAGTGGGGTGCCGTCCCCCAAACGATGGAGCATTTGATGTCGTGCCCTGCATGCCCCAGCAGCT
The DNA here is from genome assembly GCA_951230895.1 of Carpatolechia fugitivella. Classification (NCBI taxonomy): domain Eukaryota; kingdom Metazoa; phylum Arthropoda; class Insecta; order Lepidoptera; family Gelechiidae; genus Carpatolechia; species Carpatolechia fugitivella. The sequence goes on from OX579651.1 coordinate 818,994, forward strand.
GCACGCGGGAGGATACTCGAAAAGAAGATTGACTATAATTTTACATTGCATTTTGAGTTCGGCACGTAAAGTCTAGTTCAGACGGGAAACTCTATGTGAGTATGTGAACTATAAATATAATAAATATGTGAGGGGCTGTGGTGTGTAACTATAAAATGTAACATTGTAAAACGAAGTTATTTAGATTGATTTATACTCCACCATGCCGTGTGGTGACGGCAGAGTAGAATACATTTGTCACCAACCCCTACTCTTCCCGTGGATGTCGTAAGAGGCGACTTAGGGACCACACATTGAACAGGGAACGGGCAGCAGCGCTCTCTGATACAGTAACCTTTTAAACTGCGATCTCCAACCCGCCTGCCAAGCGTGGAGATTATGGCAAAACCCTCCACTTAAGGGGAGGAGGCTCATAGTCCAGCAGTGGACTGTAACGGGCCGTTGATGATGATACTCCACCATGAATTGTTACTAAACAGGTATGGTGATTTGAATAGATAAATGTTTTGTTTTGTAAACATTATACCTATATAACACGGTTGAACTTTAAATAAGTTTTTTTTCAATAAACTAAAAATTGCTTGGAATTCTGACGGATTTAATTGAAGATCCTGCCAAGAATATTATTAATTATATCCAAAACGTGACGAATAATCATTATAACGATATTCCATAGCCACGAAGATGGTATAAGGAAGCGTATGTTTAAAAAAACAATGAAGAAAAAAACAACAGTAACTCTACATGAGTATATTAATAATACAGTAAGGAAGTTATACCGCCATATTGGAATTAAAAGCATGCGTGATGGTAACTAAGTATACTCATTTATACTTCGCATTAATTACTTGGTATTATTGGTGTATAATTTGCATGACCCGGGGTTCGAACCTTGACCTGCGCGTGCGATTCTAAATACTTAGTTTTAATTGTTAGTCCGCACGCGGCAGGCAAAGGCCCTGAGGTCATGCAGCCTGTTTTGATGCTATGCAGATGAATTAATGTGATTAACATTTTATTAATCGTAACCGAATTTCTTGATTAGATAATATGTTTTTTTGTATAGGTGGTACGATTCTTTTTGATACTTCTGAAATATTTTCGGCTTCTTTTTTGTTTCGAGGAAGAAATATTTAGTTTCATTTTTAATCCAAATTTTACTTTGACTGGCATGAAAACTCTTCTACGGATATGAAGTATAGTATAATATAAAATACCACTTTAGAATAATCAAATAATAATACTAGGCCCGTACAGATTCTTACCTCTTAGGAAAAATTAAAACTTTAATAACAAGAATAATAATAATAATCAATGATTATAATAATAATCTAAGAGTGATTTGTAAGTTTTTACAAAACTATGCAGCTTGTTTAGTATAAAGATAGCTGGAATCTAAAATGCTAGGAAAAATAAAAGAGAAACGGAGTAAAGAAATATTAAAAAATCATGCTAATGACAAATTGTAATTATTAATACTCTCTTATTTTAAAGTCGACAATGAAACTAGCCATCTACGACGAATGCAGCTAACAGCCTACACGACATACTTACCTACACGAATGTATCGAAAAAACATTTATTATAAAAATCATGACGATAAAAAAACCATTTACATTAACCCTAAAGCTATCACCAAATAGTTCCGGGGTCATATTGCACGGGACCTGTTATTAAGAAACATTACACATACTAACCGATGCTTATGTGAAATAATAATAAAAACACGTTAGTAATAATAATGTTTAAACACAAGCTTGAGATAAAAGGCTCAAGTAAAGATCCTCCTACTCATACGTCCTTTACTGTACATAAAGAAGATGTGAATGTGTATAAGATTTTTACGTCTCGAGGAATATCGTTTGGTATAAGCGACTACAGAAATAAAAAATAATATGTGGTATTATAAAAATACAAAAATGCAAGAGATGGAATGTTCAATCGTAAAGTTAGGTTTAGGCTTGTATCGTCGTTAACAACTATTAAATTAAAACACTGTTATCTGGTAATAAAATAGAACGTCAGATGTTTTACCACGGGTTGTACTTAGTTGAGATCCGCGAGGATTTCTTTTAGGTTAATAAAGATAATTTTCCATTGCCACACGTAATTAATGAATCTTGCACGTATTTTTTTACGTTTAAGTAAGCTGAAACGTCAGCATAGAAATACTGTTTTCAATACACCTTGCTCGAAAATTGAACTTACAAAGGCAGTAAACTGTGCGGTAAATGCGTTTTACCGCAATAGTGCGATTTTATTACATTTTTTTTTAATTCCTATGGTCTTCAAAATTATTATTCAGCCAGGATCATTTTGACAATAAAAAATATTGAAATCGATTCATACAAAGAGGAAAGTATTTTATATTTTTTTATTTCAACAAATTGTATCAAAAATATCATCAGCCAGTAATATTTTGAGGATTATAAAAATAAAATTATCAATTCCTAGAGGTTGAATGTCCGCCAGAGCCTTTTCTCCGTAATATGCTTGTAGTAATACTATCGTTTTGTAGTTGGCGCCAAGTTTGTAAAACTTTCGTTTAATTGTATTACATTGAATGTTTTTTATGAGTGATTAGTGTAGATATTTAATGATAAATGTGAATAGTAAGGATACTCAAAGTGCGCGCAATATAATAAAGGTTAGTTTTTACAACTTCAACATGATCAATTTTACCTGTAGTACCATAGCTTTTGTAGGATACTATGTACATTTCTTAACCATTTCAATTTAAATATTTACTATTAGTTTTCCCACAAGTGTATTGAAAAACGTCGTACAACACACGGATCTTAGGTTTTATAACAAACTCGTGATACTTATTATAAACCCTCGCCTGCGGCTTGGGCTTACAAAAATCACCTCTTTTGTAATATGCCACCTACGATCCTTGTATCGTAATGTACTATCTATGGGTAAATATTTACAATGTAGACCAGAAAAAATATTAACAATCCTACTACTCTAATTTGTTCGAGTAAGACTTGAATGTTATCGGCTCATATTATACGTTCCAAGTGGCTCGTGTCTACCCTGAATCACAGACTAGAATTAGGATGATCAGGTAAGTAAAATCATATTCACTCGCTATGATCTCCTGCCTCGCACCACCGAAGATCAGAGTTCATACGAGTGGAAGGCCACGCTGACATCTGAGCACTATACCATACACTATACTGTTGTGGATCGTAGGCAGTCGTGCATGAGGAATCCGTTGAAATGTTTACGATCAGATAATTCTGACTTTAACCTGGTGGCTGCAGCTTGAAGGCACTTTGTACCTTTCGTATTTTTGCGAGTACTTTGGTTGTGTCATTTTTGTATATTGTAATCTTTTGAACAGATCATTATGAGCATTTTTTGTATGTGTCAGATTTTTATGGGGTCATCATGAATTTTATTATAGAAACTAAAATCGTATTTAGTTGAAAGACGTTGCAGTGTAAATGAAGCTGAACAACTCTTCCAGAAAATATTAGTCGAAATATAAAAAAATATAATTATTTGAATAGCAGCTGTCATAAGATCTACCAGGTAATATAATGCAAAAAAAAAACAAAAACGAAACTCCTGGAAATGTTATGCCAAATTCCTAGAATGTGATACGTCATAACGTCCTTGGATACGTCACCTAGGTTTCAAGTGTCGTTTTCAAAAAGTGTGGACATGGATAGAAAGTTAAAAAGGTGAATGTTAAGGTTTTCGTCCTGGTTTAGATTTAGATATAAAATAAAAAATTCAAAATGTCGCCCCTTCATTTTTCATCCGGCGTTTTTTTACACCCAGCTATCTATAAAAGAGAAAATAATAAGTGAGTGTAATTTATCATTAAATCAAAGTAACCTAGCGTAGGAGCAACCATTAACACTAAAAGTGACTACAAAAACAGATGAATAGCAAAACCAGACTTTCTACCCTCTCATAAACTTTTTCTTTTTGCTTCATTCATACCAACATGAAGATAAATACGATGTTCTTGAACCATACTAATTCTTGAGCTGCTGACAGGTGTATTCAACTATAATTGAATAGGTGTGTTTTGTCAGGAAACGACAATTAGACAGCTCAGCTAATTACCAACGACAAGTCACGACCGACTCTTGCGCAAGTCTAACTCAAATCTGCGCACGCAGAGGTAAAAATTAATAATTACTATGTTTTTTTGCTAACTTAAATAGTAGGTAGGTAATTTGCAAACTGGTATTTACCTAAATGTGGTTAAAATTTATATGTTTTTTTATGTAATGTCCTTGCTAGGTGTAGACGTTTAAAATTATATATGCCTACGGTTATTTGGATAATAGCAGATTGGAGCTAAAATTGTAAGCACTGGTAACATAATATAAAGAGAAACAAAAAAAAACCTTATCAAAAAACGCCCACTTTAAAACAATTAACTATATTATTTGACATGTGAATCTATACTGAATAAATAAATTAACTTTAAAACATATACTTTTAAAAATAGCTGATGAACAAATGCAATCTACTAAGTATTTAAATATAAAAATAATGTTATATCAGATAAGTCAAATAAAATATTGGGACATCTCCCGAGGCCAATGACCACCTAGGCAGCCACAGTAGCCTACGAAACCTAGGTTCAACTTCTCAATCGAAGAGAATGTAATCAATGCAGTTGCAAATACCTGGTATCAATCAATCAGCTTATTGCAGTCCACTGCTGAAGGTAGGCCTCCCCAAGGGTACACCAAAGCGCACGGTCACCCGCTTTCCTCATCCAGCCACCACCAGCGACCTTTCTCAGGTCATCAGTCCACCTGGCAGGGGGGCGTCCCACACTGCGTTTCCCGAGACGTGGTCTCCATTCGAGAACCCGTCTGCTCCAACGCTCGTCGGTTCTGCGACAGACGTGGCCAGCCAACTGCCACTTCAGCTTGCTACATTTCTGGACGATATCCACCACCAATACTTGGTATGGGGCGTAAAAATAATGTTTTGCCATCAGGTCTTATACAGATGTAACGGGTAACAGCGAACGGTGTTGAAATACAGTTAATACGATTTGATTTCTGTCTTAAGTTGGAAAAGAACAAAACGTAGAGACATATGGACCAAAGTTGTGCCAAAGTACAGACTCTGAGGAGACTCCGCTTCACATCCTATGTGAGTGCAATGCTCTTGTCAATAAGAGAACTCTGGTGCTGGAAGGATCTAAAATTGCCATCCAGGAAGCTTAGGCTTTGAGCCCCTTATCGACCATCAGCTTCTTTGAAGGGCTGACTACAATAGATCCTGTTCGGGTCGCAGTGGTCTTCAGAATTGTTTTGCCAGATCCCCTCTCATCAAATCATAATGTCTTTATGTATTTTGTTAATTTTGTAATATGAATAAACAACATTAACATTAGTTGCTATATAGTATATATACCTATACGCTGGAGTACACATATACCCCTACAGACACACGCACCCGATGGAAGGGAGGGAGGCTACTGGTCTTCCAATCCCAAGCATTTGTCTGCGTAGGGCTAGCCTCCCCCTCTCCCATCCCCACACGTATTACCTCATTCATATACATATACACACATAGAGGAACTGTTGACTGGTTAGTGGACAATATAATGGTCTTATATTGTATACCAAAAACCCGATCCCGAGACGCCAGTCGTCGTAGGGCTAACCACTCAACAGTTTCTCTTTACTGCTCATACACACACACACCCACACACCCCTATACACATACTGTACACACAGTTACTTACTCTTTACCACACAATTCCTTTACATTATTATGTACGTTTATACCTTTTACGTATGCATTATTTTTACTGTTTTACTAATACTTCTATGGGCTCATTGTCTGAAAATAAATATTATTATTATTATTATTATTATTATTATTATTATGTTTACTGCACTAATTTCCTTTTAGTGTATTTTTAATTCTTGAACCTTATGTTCATTATAACTATAATATTCTTTAGGAAACTATAGGTCTACGCTGTAATATCTTATCATTGTACTGTGTATAACATGTAAGCGACTGTTTGTTTCTATACTAAATAAATAAAAATAAATTAATTAATTAACACACACATACACACTATACACACACATACACATTACATTTGTGTGTGTTGTGTGTGTGTGTGTATACATTATATTTTTTTACTTTTGTTTTGTATTATGAATAAAGAGTCTGAAAGACTACAAATTCAACAAGTTAGTTATTTTGCACTTGTATTTCACTGAGTTCGAGAACTCACTGAAAGTCTTTACAAACCCTGTTAATTGCATTATTTCTTCACTATTCAGTATTTTGTTCATGCAAATTAGTTCTGCAGATACCACCGCCTCAAATTTAATGAGTTTAAATTCCACTTTACTCGATTTTATGCTCTCACTAAACTTGCAACTTTAATTTTGCGGTGGAGGGAAGGTTTTTTTGGTGAATTAAGAACTGCAATTCCGCTTTGTCGATTCAACTGTTTCTTCATACTTGTATTGTCGTTCGGTGATACAGATGTCTTTAGTAAGTGACTTAATGTGTGTACACCATCTTTTTTGATAGTTAAATGCCTATGACGCTTATCAACCTAACTCGTTTACTAACGGGAGTGTAAAGATCTCAAACTTGGATGTTAAAAAATGGGCCAATGGGTTCTCACATTAAGTCTGCTAAAAGGAGCAAGTTGGATTAGAATAATCCTGATAGGCCCATCCTATACTGTGTATGAGGTACAAACAAAACTGAGCTGAGCTTCTGCTTGAGTGCGGTTGGTACTTGAAGGTAAATTAGAATAGGGGATCGAACTATTTTTTTTATTTATTTTATAAAACCAAACTTCTTGGTTTCTGCTACCGAACGCTAAAAGAAATTTTGCGAGTTATAGAAGTTTGAAATTCAAGATTAGACAGAGAGGCACATACCGACTTGTGACGACATTTGTTAGTAACGCCATATAATCTCCATACAAAAAATAGTTTTTGAAAGAGACAGATGATATATTGAAACTTTAAAAAATCACTGCAAATTAGTTTTTCAACCGTTTCTGTTTTTTTCATCGCGAATCGTCTTCTACTAATCTATATTTTAAAAATAATTCATAAAATTAAGTCTTGAGGAGTCCACTGCGTGACGTCTCTCGCCCACCGTTCTGGATTCATGCGGCTTACATTAGAAGAATATAGATGGTATATTTATTCTATAGTTGTTCAGGTAGTACTGCTCGCAAAGCCTAGTTGTCAACTTTACTACTTCATTAAAAAAATCGTTTGCTTCTCGCGGTGGTGCTTACACATACGTTGCTTAATAGTTACAAAATATCTCCACGCTCTGTCGAGCATACGCCTTTGCGAATATGGTAACTTAACACGGGTGTTACCTGCTAGTATTGACAAGCCTACAGGCACGACTGGGCTTAAGACAGGCCATTAGATCACCAAACGTAGTTAATCGATAAAGTATATTTAAGCCAGTATTAGTACTTAGTAATTTGATTTTCGTGTACATTAATCGACTAAAGTGGACTGCAACTCTGTTATTGATTCGACATTGAATTGAATAGAAAAATATGACATTGTTTATGTTATTGGACAGGTCGCCGCCGCCGTACCAGTTGCACTGTACCATTGCATTGGCCAGTACCGACGATGGTACAACTAAGACTTTTATCTCAATTGTGTCATTAGTCATTAATTTTTCTGGTGGTATAAATGCGACTTATAATCACGGAAGATCAATGAAATAAGCCTAGAAAGTCATCACCCACACAGACATACATTTTCCAAAATAAATCTTACCTGTGCAACTCTTGCCTCTTTTTATTTCAACTGACTTGAGCTCCAATAGATATTGTCGTGTTTCCAATAAGAATGACCTTTGATTAAAACTCTACCTGCCTTAAAAAAAAATGATAAGGCCAGTAGCAAACCATCCGGGGGTATCACGCTGTGTGTAGAAAACACATAACCAAGAGGAATAGTTCAACAAAGGGGTCTATAGCCAGTATTAGCCAGCAATAATGATTCCAGAATGAAGATATACTTCGTACATTAAATAAATAAAAAATGCCAACAGCTAGAATAATAACTTACGATCCTGCCTAGCAATAGCAAATATACCAAAGCTTAGAAACAATGACAAAGCCGGTAGAGGCATCGTATTGCAAGTTTGAAACACGAAGTTGACCAACCATTGGTCAACGAACATTAGCCAACAAGAGAAGATTATCTTTTAAATACGTAATCCGGAACAGAGTTTCAGCATCGCTTCGTTTTAGGCTAAGTTCGGTTCTGGTCTGTTTGGGTAAGTGACCGGAAAGTCATGGATTGTTAGTCCTTTTGTTAGGAACTATTGATGTGGAAATGCTAGCTTTTAACCCTTCAATGAATGAGTTTTTATTTTTTATTAATACATGGTAAGCTTGTTTTTGGTACAAAAAAATGGGAAAGTAAAGAAAAAAGTTCATTTTTTATTTTTCGTTGGATTTTAAAAATACAGTGTTTTAATATAAAATATATGTTTTAAGATTTTCGTGGTTGTTCACTACACTAAACTCGAAAATTGTGACAATTATAGTGTAATAAAAAAAAAATGTTTCAGATTTTTCTTTTACTATTTCAATTTATTTAAATGAAAATTTGTTTTTTTTTTTTCTATTCAATTCAATGGAAATTTGTAAGTATTTTTTTAAAATTGTTTAATTTTGGTATTCGATTTCTGACTTCGTTTTGGCGGTAAACTCTACCTGCCTTAAAAAAAAAAATTGTATTATAAAAAATGTTTTTGGTACTAAAGAAGATCTCCAAAGCTAATAATAAAATTCATTTAAATAAATATTTAAGATATGTTGCCAATTAGCAACCGTATGCATTTAAAGGGTTAACCGATACCAGCGTCTATGGCCGAGCGGTGAAGCGTTCGGCTCCCATTCCGGAGGTTGTGGGTTTGATTCCTATTGAAGATAATATATTAAAGAAAACACTTTGTGAGACTGTCTCCAGTTTGTTTAGGATATTGAAAGCTGAATAATCCAGTCACCCGATTTCAAGTTTCGGAAAGCACGTTAAGTTGTTGGTCCCGGCGATTATCTACAAGAATCTGTACACTTTTAAAACTTAAGGACGTCACACTAATCTTTGCTTCATGTTATACTTAACCTTCATTTTATTCGTAAAAACATTGATGGGTGTGGGGTTCAAACTTAAAATCCTTCGTTCAGAAGGATCGTCTTTAACTACCACACTACCGTCACTTTTTCGCTCACATCTTATTTTACTGAAATTGATATTCTTAAATATCAATCACGATTGCTAATGACCCCGAGGCTGGCTAACCCCAATCATCTTAATTAATACTATTAAAATCTATATTCATACTCGTAATTCTATTATTTGTGAGTAGCAAAAAGTTGGAAGATTCAAAATAATGGTACCGGCAAGTCGTGCCATTGTAATAATAATTGACGTCGGTAAAAACTGGTAAAAACGTGGGTTTAGATAGAGAACAAAAACTGGAAAAGTGTGCACTAAGTTTTGTGTGATGGGTTCTGTAAATACAAAAAAAAATCTAAGTCTATGGTAAATACAATGAGATTATACCAAAGAAAACCTAATTGAATAAGTAGTGGATTTTATATGTATGCAAAGTGCAAAGCATGTAAAGCAGCAAACTGTTTATTTCACAATAGGTGTATTTATCAAAAAAACCTTATTATTTTTCCACCTGAGTTAAAATATGTTTTTCAGCAGCAAGGCGCGAGCCCCTCAGTGGAGACGTATAGGTATGAGCTGTTGATGACGGTGTTTGGCTCTTTGGCTCTTGATTAGGAAGTCCTAATCGTTAGACAATTCCGTGCATAGGAAGGTACAGCCATTGATTTCACTTCACTAAGGTCGAAATATTAAAAAAAAGTTGTTACATGAGGCAAAATCCTTTGACTGTGCCAAGTAAATGAATAAATCGTTAACTTTTAGATAAAACATCTCTTAGTTTCGTCATTATATTTTTTGGGTGAGTTCACTACATAAGGCAGACTGCGCACTCTATCCTAAACAATAACATTTATTAATTCGTGAGGTAGAAGACTAATTAATTTTCATATAGCAAGCACCAAAAGTCGTAAGTAAATAGGTAACACTTTATGCATACATTTTTTTTGACAATAAACGTCGTTATCATTCGTCATGAAAATTTTACTTAAAGAACCCTAAAAACCGTTGGTTCCGAGGGTAGCAGCAAAAACGCAACGCACGCGCAGCCAAGGCTCCGCAGATCCGCCCGAGATAATTACTGGTTCACTGATGAAGATGGCGCGAGGATTGCGTTGCTGGCTGGATTTAGCTTTTTTTACTTCTGTGTTTTATTTGTATTGTTTAGTTTGAAATTAGAGCTTTAGACGTCTTTATAAAACTTGTGTTTTTGTATTGTGGGTATGATATTTAATTGTTAAAAGTGTTACGAGACCCCGGTTTCCTAAACGGCCGAAGCGAAGTAAATAATGTTTGTGAACGTTATGAATAACTAGCGGTCTGCTCACGTTATGTAAGATTTTCCCGTTGGAATAAGCCTTTTTCCCGTAAAATGTATTCTATGTATATTAATCCAGGTTACAAACTATCGCGGCTTCTAGGGTTGGAGAGAGCGCAGCGTTCCTTAATTAAAATTATGTACTTCAAGAAAAAGCAATTTTCAACCGAATCCTTGTACAAAGAATGCGATCTTCTTACTGTTAGGCAACTGTATATTTTATATTGTGTGCTAAATAAACATAAAACTTTAAAATGTAATCCATCTGCAAACGATAGAAGACGAAAAGATACCGTTCCTACAGTACCACAGACCAAAACTACCTTTGCGCAAAATCAATACTATGTAAGATCTTCATGCCTGTATAATAAAATAAATAAAGAGATTACAATATATGACAAAGTATATTATGAAACAAAAAGTATCATCACTAAATGGCTTAAGAACAAAAACTATGATCAGACAGAATACCTTCTTACAAAAATAAAATAAACACCTTACCTTACCTTAATTAATTAAACACAAACACTACTAATACCTCATCCCAAACACACACACACACACACACACACATACCCCTTATACATCATACACCAAACACACAGACACACAATACATATTAAATATGTTTCTAATTATTATTAAATATATTAATTACATCTTTCCTTCTTCTTTATTTCTAAATAACGGTTTTTACCTGAGCCTTTTGTTAAGTGCCCAAGTATTTTCATATTGGAAGAGCGGAATCTCCCGTTACAGGCTTCACGCTTAAAAGAAGACTTCGATCACTAAATTAATGTAAGTAGTTTTCTAAGTGAATTTGTATTTGTATCTTCATTCCAAATTTCATCCAAGCACATCGAGTACTTTAAGCGTGAAGGCGGAACAAACATCCAAACATCCAAATATATTTTCAAATTAATAATATTAGTGTGATGTGATATTGAATATACATCAACAGCTCGAGCTCGTGAATCAGAGACGCAATAGGAATAAATACATTATTTTACTTCAACAAGAAGAAATTCGAAGGTTGTGTGTGAAGTCGATCAATCCGCACTTGGCCTGCGTGGTCGACTAAGGCCTAATCGCCCTAATTCAGGGTAGACTCGAGGCAGCCCCTCGATGGGGACGTATAAATAATATACGACAGTTATTAATTAATTTATAAAACATACACCTGTAAACCTGTAACCTTCCTAAGACATTACAGCTGATCACGTAATTATTTTATATAAAAGCATTTAAAGTTTTGGCCTTAACAGTTAGCTGTATTAGATAAAACCACATTTAATTGTAAGGGGACCTTCCCACGGATAACATTTAGTAGATTTAACTGAATTTAGCTACTAATGCGAACTGTGGACGTGACCTTACATTTAATAAGGTCATGAGTGTTAGTTTAGAGGTAAATAGTTGTAAATGTATGATTTTGAGGGAAATATTCAAGGTGTAGTACTGTAGCGAATTCGTTACATGAAAATTTGTTTTAGGGGTATTTAACCTTTGCATTAGTAGTTATTAATGTAGTAGGATAATAACTTTTTAGGTAATTCAAGTACTTAATATTTTTTAAATGATACACTTCTTGGCTGTCAGGAATATAAAATAACGTAACGTCTGCTTATTGAAAATAAAAAAAAGTTAATAAATCTGTGGATAGTGGGAATAAAAATATCATCATCATGATTAATGTAAAACAATAATAATGTCTGTATAAAGGACATCAACGCAAGCTCAGTTAGTACTCTTAGGCATGCCGTTTTAATTTTCATTAATATGCGATAAATAAAAATCCAGTCTGAAAACTATATTACTGCTTTGCTTAGGTTATTATCACTAATAATATAAACAAGGAACTCGATGCAACCATTATAAAATTACCCCCATAATGATAGCATGCTAATTGTACAAGACTACGAGTGATAGACTTAACGATAGTGTTGTCTGTGCTACGAACACTGAGCGATATAATTGCTAACATTATACTTTGCTTTGATTGTACCTTTATACCTTGTTGTATACGGAAATTATTTGTTAACCACGTAAGTCTAGTGGAAGGATTTTTTTATGAAATATCTTCCGATGTGATTATAACTATATTATAAAATCATCGACTTCCTTCTCGCAGACCAATATGGACAGACTCCCGGGTCCAATAGCCAATCGACCTAAAAAGGAATGGATGGAACAGTGGCGCTTCATATACCCAACCTTTGCATCTCGCTCTGAGCAGCTTTAAGAAGAGCCGCAAACTATGGACATCATTGAACCACACCCGCACAGGCGCTGCAAGGTGTAATTACCATTTACACCAGTGGGGTATAGCGGAGTCTCCAGCTTGCGACTGCCGAGCTGCCGGACAAACCGTCCAGCATATTGTTGAGGACTGTCCAAATACGAGGTTTTCCGGGGGTCTACTGGACCTACACAAATTCACACCGGATGCAGAAATATAGTTGGCAGAGGTGGATGTTGAGTTTTAGGAGGATAGCTCTGTTTATTTATTTATTTTAACCGTGAAGCCATAATAAGATAATAAAAATAATAACTAAATTTTTAGTGATCGATTCGAATTACATTTAGATTTTTTTAATTATAATTAGCGCACTGTATTGATGACCGAGAGGGGGACCTGGAGTCCTAAAATACAGGCCTTGGCTTAGTTTAGGCTCCAGATGCCCCACAAACAATCTTATAAAATTGTTATTTGTGCAGTAGATAAGTTACAGATGTACATCTTTGCTTGTTTGTGGAGTGAAATAAACACAATTTTTATTTATTATTTATTTTTATTTAGCCTGTAATATCTCACTATAAGGTAGGTCTTAAAGGCCTTTCTCCTCTCCTTCCATTCCCTTATAGCTTGGGCTGTCTCTCGCCATTTGTAATTATCAGACGTATTCAAATTAAACAATAAAAAAACTATTATTGAACGTAAGATTCAAACTTTTTCACATTGACTTTTACACCTTCTAATGAACTTTAAACTTGTTTTGATTAATTAGTTTATAGACTAAAAATATAATACATATTATCTAACACATTGATCTAACGTACATCAACATCAACGGCCCGTTACAGTCCACTGCTGGACTATGGGCCTCCTCTAGGGTTTTGACATAATCTCCACGCTTGGCAGGCGGGTTGGAGATCGCAGATTAAAAGGTTACAGTATCAGAGAGCGCTGCTGCCCGTTCCCTGTTCAATGCGTGGTCCCTAAGTCGTCTCTTATGACACCCACGGGAAGACTAATGGTTGGTGACAAATGTATTCTACTCTGCCGTCACCACATGGCGTGATCTAACATAATTATTACATAAAACTTTATCAACTAACTTCTGACAGTAATAAATTCCTTGAACTCTACTTGATATAAAAACTAGAATGTAATTGAACAAATATAAAATTCAAATAATAAATATCATACACGTATGTATAATAAATAGTAGCGTACATAAGTATAGACACAATTTACACGGGTACCCATCAATCATTCCCATACAACCTGCAAAAAAGCAAGAATATAATTGATATTATGAGCTCAGTGTCTGCTAGCATCAAATGTCTGTTATTTTTTTTAAAACCTCATGGGGAACCTTGATTTTTTTATTCTTACACGTATAGTGTTTAGTACCTTTTTTGAAGCTTTGAATTCTTTGTATGGTTCTTCAAATGGGACATGATAAACAGATGGTGGATTAGTTAAATAATACTATAGGTAGTATATATTTTTCGTGCTATTTCAATAATTTTGTAATGTTTTGCTAAAGTGTCTATGATTAGTGTTACCCTGTCGTACTTAATAAAATATTAAGATGTATTTTCGTAGCCTTCAAACTTTATAGTGTTCATTTATTCATTCAAGTTTAAATATTCAACGATAAATAAAAGTCGATCAGCTGAATTATAAATGTATTTAAGAGAATTTTTGAAATATCTTAGGATAAAAAGCCACTTTCCCTGCGTTTTACCACAGATATTATGAGTAGCACAATGATGTATTTCGGATAACAATGTTAAAAATGTTATATTTCATTGTATTTCAATCGTGGCTGTGTTTACAGGTAGCAGTTGATCGCTGACCTTGAATATACCAGTATCTTTCTTTCTTCCACTCACTCTAAAAATGTATAAGTGTACACAGGTGCTAGTATCCCTCACTGTTTTTATCAAGTACTCCAAAAAAATCTTCTCTTTATTGAAGTCATAATCATTATCTACAGCTCATATATACGTCCCCACCGAGGGGCTCAAGCCTACCCTGAATTAGAGTGATTAAGCCTTAGTCAACCACCACGCTGGCCCAGTGCGGGTTGGTCGACTCCACACACAACCTTTGTATTTCTTCTTATTGAAGTAAAATAATGTATTTATTCCTATTGCGTCTCAGATTCACGAGTGCACACAACAAGGTACTCATTTACATATTTTGGGTAAATACCTTCGCTGTCTCCCTGTTTGGACACCTTTAGACTTTATTTATGTAAAGACCTCGCAAAGCTTCGACTTTTGAAAATGTGAAGGGCTTTTTGTGGAATGCTTAAAAAAGCTTAATTTATGTAGGTATTTTGGACATCTTTGCAAAGTGATGTTACCTTGGGAAGGTTGTAAGGTCGCGGACCTCTTAATTCTTTCCTGTTTCAAACATGGAAAAATCTTTATTGTCTGATTTTGATGCACATTTTATTATCGTGCTTTGAAGTTCGACATGAAAGTTGTTACGAACGACAACTTTACTATTGTTTGGGATTTCTGAACTTTGATTAAATTTGCTAATAAGCTTCTGAAATTTGAAATTTCTTACGCATTTTCAAAATTTTCAGAGATCGCTAGCAATTTTTCTGCTTACAAAACAATATTTGCTATTTTTCCAGCTATCTGTGTGCAAACTTTTATCAAAATCTGTCAATTAATGGAGACTTAACAACATACACAAAGTTTACATTCGCATTTTTATAATAACCGATTGCAGAAAGCATTGTCTTATAATTAAGTAATTTTAAAACGTTTTTGCCTGCTAATCCTTGTACTACCTTATACAGATAACAGCTGCGATCAATTTGTAACATATTAATAAGTATTGTTAGCTCCATTCGGCCATATTACGATCTGATTAGGTGGGCGGCGACTGTAATTGTTTCCTATTAGCACTATATTATTATTACTGTTGATAGTGTCAGTATTAAGTCAAATTGTTTCAGATAAGTTTATTTAAACAGATAGTCATTTGTTAAACAAGAGAGTAAAGTCAATTTTTAAAGTGGTTTAGCGAGTGAACTCGTTGATTTTTGCAGCAGAAAATATTTTGGATTCAGTGCATTCAATGGTTCAAACGAAATTATGGTATGATAACTCCCTTGTATGAAAACTTTCAACTTGACACTGATGTCACCCTAGAAAAACTGAACAAATAAATCACTTCATGTGACTGTCCCCAGTTCTACCCAAAGATTCTAGCGATCGTCTTTTATTTACTCTGAGGTTCTACCTGAGTAAGTTCTACGCAAGGTCTGCTGGTTGAATCACTATCTTCGTTGGAAAAGATGATACCGTGCTTCGGAAGGCACGTTAAGCTGTTGACGGAAACAATCGTTACATCTATGAGCTTTGTGACAAGCCTTAAGCTGCTTCATTACTCTAACTACCAGGGTTTGTGAGGTCGGTCGTTAACCTTATAATGAACACGATAAAAGTCTTCTTTGCACAAAACAAACGTCATTTGTTCCGTTGTAGTACGAAGGACAAAACACTCTTTCACTTTTACATTAGTATAATTCTACTAATTGTACCTATTGATTATATTAACTTAGTTATACTGACAGTTAGAGTCTTAAATCTCCAGTTTTATTTGCACAATAAACTGTTAGCAGGTTTACTATTTGTCTTTTATGGTGCCCTAGTAAACTAGGGTCACATTGCCATCTTAAAACCTGACCTGGGACATAAAACAACACGTAAAATGTATTAAATCCTGTTTCTAACTTTACTAGGTGGTTAAGTTATTAAGAATGTGAATGTGTTGTTTAAAAAAAGTCAATTTAATTGAGAGCATGTAAATAACTAATGAAACAACGACAGGCTCATTACAAAAATAATTACATCACTATGAAAAAAAACTAAATAACCACGCAAGCGAAGCTGCGGGCGGACCTCTAGCGATCTATAACGCAACCAACATATTGGAAAATGTTAAATAACAATTAAGGTTAAAGGCTATGTTTGTTCATAACGTGTCAGTATATCACCTTTACAACTACTGCTCCACTTAGCTAACTATGATTGATAAGTGACAGCGGAAATCACAACATAGTAAATGATCGACTCAGGATCGACGCCCACCATCGATCGATGATCTATGATCGATGGAACTGTGCTGGTGTACATTGCGGTCACGATGTTACTCCACGATTCTTCCGCGTCTGAGACATGTAGGGTAATGCAGATACAGGTTTACATAATGTTATTTGCTTAAGTTTGAGATAAAACTTTAATAGTTTTAACGATACAGATCTAAGCTGCCGGTCTACAGGTCTTTACTAAAGAAGTCAGTTTGTAAGTAGTAGATTGACCAATATTTTCAGTGATGTATGTTACCCAAAAACTTGTTTACTTTTTACAAAAATAATAAAAAAACTCAGTTGTACAGTTTCAGAAAATCCATTGCGCCATCGCATGGCAAATATAAATAAAAAATATATATACTTCTGATTAAATCAACAGCATGCAGAACCGCAGAGCAGACTATTGAAGTAAATTTTATCTTTCATTTCACTTTAAAAAGTGATACATTAAAGTCTTGGCTGGCACTCGCTCATAAATGAACACGTGCGTAATGAGGGATTTTCTGACAACTCTTCAAAAAATAAAAATAATAGTTCTAATTAAGATGATAGATGGCGCGTGGTGTACTTCGTGGATTCATTTTTTTTAATCCTTTTATTTCTTTTGATTTCTTCGGATCCACGAATCGTCAACGCCATCTACCGAAGTATTATGAGATATTTTTTTTAATTGGCTGTCTTAAAATCCTCCATTAACTCAAGTAAGATTTTGCGAATTAAAAAAAACAACGAACGTGTAAACCAGATACGCGAATAAGCCTCGCTAAACGATGATTCGCGACCTGCCTCACTAATGTTCTAACTTTCATGAAGTCCCACGACCTGCCTACACTCTCTTAACATTCACCAAGGGTCAGAAAGGACTTCAGCGGATTATCGTTCATCATATTATTACCCCTCGTAAAGTCCCACGGCTGACTTATACTTTCCAAGCTTAAGTGAGGAAGTCAATGGGACTTGGTTGGTCATTTGCTGTTGATTGAGCGATTTGCAACCGTGGGAATATCGAAGTATTACGTGGCTTGTAATTAGTGTTGCAAGATGATTAAATGTCTTGTACGGTGATTTATAGATTTAGGTATAGTAAAGGGGGTAACTTTATTGGATATTACTATCGCTTGTTTCAGCACGTATATTTCAGGTCCTGTTGAGCGTCGGTGGTGCATTGGCTAGGGCCATAGAATAAATAATTTAGTATTAGCCTAGGGACGCTGCCTCCGGGAGACGCGGGTTCGATCTCCGCCACGTACCAATGTGTCAAATTTCGAATTCATACTTATGTGTTTCGACGCTCTTACAGAGAACAAAATACATCGTTATAAACCTGCACATTCCTGCGAAGAAATTCGAAGGTTGTGTGTTAGTCGACCAACCCACACTGGGCCAGCGGAATTGACTAAGGCCTGATCGCTCTAATTCAAGGTAGGCTTGAGCCCACTCAAGCGAGTCAACACATCGTGTATTGAACTCACCCAAAAAAAAAAGTAAAATCCAAAAGTTAATAAACTATTCATTTCATTTCGAAAGAGAGAAAAATGCTGTCACTTTCAAGGTCAAAATATTAAAAGATTCAGCATCGAACTCAACCTATGTGTTTTATTTGTTGATGACTTATTCAAAATTAAGCCAAAGTTCAAAGACGTTTATTTTATATATATACGTGATTTTTATTAAAAACAGATACGTTCGTTGCGTGACGCTAGGTGTTCCTAAATAAGTTAGTAAATAAACAGATAGCTAAGTAATAAACAATAAATGGTTCTGGAGTCCCCCTGCCAAGTGGACTGATGACCTGAGGAAGGTCGCTGGTGGTGGCTGGATGAGGAAAGCGGGTGATCGTGCGCTTTGGCGTGCCCTTAGGGAGGCCTACGTGGACTGCAATAGGCTGATTGATTGGTTCTGGAAATCCTTGGGAAAAGAATAGGGTTTTCCCTCCCCTTTTTCTATCTGGGGCGTACACTTGTAGTGAACGTGCCAACCAGGGACAAACTTCTTTTGTCCTTTAACTAGTTTTGACGTCGAAAAATGATTTTGTTAAATCTTACTTCGAATAAAGACATTTTTATCGTTATCTTTTATCTATATTTATCTGTGGACGTTTTTTGGCTGAAGTGACGATGAAATAAACTCCGCTCATGAAGTATTTTAATATGAAAAATCAAATTCATCGGTGAAAGAAGGACGAAAAAACAGGCACACTTGCATTTAGCTGTTCGCCCGCGGCTACGCTCGCGTAATGTAAGATTTTCATGTAGGAATAAGACAAGTCCGCCTTTGCAATGTAAACTTTTCTTGTGACTTCGTATTGTAGTGTTACTTTAATTGTGCAATAAAGTGTTTACATAGATACATACATACATAAATTATTCCCGTAAAAAGTATCCTTTGTGTTAATCCAAAGTACAAACTATCTCCATTCCAAATTTCATCCAAAATCCGTTCAGTATAGTTAAGCCGTGAAAGCGGTACAAACATCCAGACATCTAAACATCAAATTAAATTTTCACATTTATATAGTACGTTATTAGTGTGATAGTGTGATGAGTCACCTGTAATAGTAAGAGATACTAACATAAATGTTTATGTTGAACATCCCGTTTTGAATCAGTCTCGTACAAGAGATTTTAGTATTTCGTTTATTGCAGCCTTTACTTCTACAAAACTTGTCACATCATCCTAGCGAGCATTCCTAGAGGTAACGGGTAACCGCTAACCCAGTCACGGACGATGACCGCCAACCTGTTAATGTTGTATTGTAGATAGTCACCGTCCAACCCGTTTCCACCGTTGGGAGCAGGGTTGTCTTCCATCCAGATTTATCAAGACCTCAGCATCTTTGGATAAAACAAACGAAGGTTTCGTTTTTCCTAAAAAATATCAATAAGAAAAATGTTACATTTAATCATAAATTTCAAAAGAATTCCTCACCCATAAGATCCCCATCATAGGTATGTTATGGACCCCACAGGACCAACCAAAATATCTACATCAAAAACAGATTATAAAATATGATGTGTTCATTCAAATAACTCGTATCGAAGCCTAAAATCTCGACGCAGGAGACAGACACTCGGACACATTAATAAATAGCTGAACTTTGATTGAACACTTGTAATTATAACCAAAGTAAATAATTATTTCCTATATTATGTACTACTTTGGTTTATTTAAATCCGATAATCAAATTCCAGAAATTTCCAGAATCCAAAATATTATTTTAAGTCAACTAGTTATTGGCAACGAATAAGCTATGGATAATTCGTTGGTTATTTTTGGCACAAAAAGTTTCGAATCACATTTTCATAAGGTACAAATTGTGATTACGAACGTACCTTTCCCTCACTCCCTATCTACGTAAATAAGTATTCTACGTAAAATAAGGGGTTTTTTATTTCATCCGGATATTTTAGGTAACATCCGGATTCCGTGAGAACTTATTCCGGAATGGTAACCCTAGTGGTGTGACCACGTGACGTGATGGCCGGTCAGACGGCTTAGTGGTCACTCGCGTGTGGAGTCAGACCCAGATTTATTATTATGTAAGGCTTTACAAACTAAGTCAGCGTGTTGTCTAATGATTAACCGACTGGACGAAGGAGGTTCGAGTTTTTTTTTAGGTTTTCTTGTTTATTTTGCGATTTTTGACTTTTGGTGGATATCATAATTGTATTCGAGAACACTGAAGAGGATTTAAGAAGATATTATTAATTAATATTTATTGTATTTTTATGTTGATTTATCTGAAGAACTTTGAATATCTATTTTGTTTAATTATTCTGTTGTAGTATACTTATATTAAGGTAGTTATACCAACATAACTATAAATTTTCACAATTTTTTTTTACTTGCTTATATAGAAATTAGAAATTAAAACGTTGGACGTCGACTAACCTGCACTGGGTCAGTGAGGTCGACGACGACCTGATCGCTTTCATTCAGTATCGATTTGAGCCCCTTGGTGGGGATGGATATTATATTCAGACAAGGATCCGCTATGTATATAGGTACAGACATGTCTATAACTGGTAGAAAATATCACTTAGTTAAAAGCTTTTATCAAAATGCTGTCGGATTATGATTTAAAAACGTGATGGGGTTACTTGGTCTGGTTAATATGTAGGTGTTTTAATAGTGCCACATAAAAAGTAAAAAAAAAACCGCTGTTTTTGTTACATAGTGTTTTGTACATTAGTATTGTTATGACTATATTATTCCGTAAAGCATTAGGGAGATGATTTTAAGTAGTATATTATTATATATAATAAAGTTATATATTTTACGATATTATGAACTGGGCTTTATTTAACCACTTTAGACTAATATTTTTTCTAATCACGATACCAAAATAGGTAATGTATAAGTTATAAGTTAGAATACTAATTAAAAAACAACAGTCATATTAAAAAAAATGTACAACAGATGTGAGTCCTGTGGAGTTTCTTCAGGCCATTCTACTCTGCAGTGAGCGCACACTCACTTCTTTCTTTTACTTTCATCCTTGGATCTAGCTTTGATAAAAAAAATGGTCTGTAGAATCTTACTTCATCAACGGCCCGTTACAGTCCACTGCTGGACTATGAGCCTCCTCCCCTTAAATGGAGGGTTTTGCCATAATCTCCACGCTTGCAGGCGGGTTGGAGATCGCAGATTAAAAGGTTACTGTATCAGAGAGCGCTGCTGCCCGTTCCGTGTTCAATGTGTAGTCCCTAAGTTGCCTCTTACAACACCCATGGGAAGAGTAGGGGTTGGTGACAAATGTATTCTACTCTGCCGTCACCACACGGCGAATCTTACTTTAAAAAAAATATATTTTTTATCGTTTATTTAATGTGGGTTGTAAGTCAATGGCCAACTCCACAAACCCTGGTGTCATAATTATTGACCCGCCAATGGCTCCAGACATGGCTCATGAAACGACAATTTCCCGTTGATAATAGCTTGGATAAATGGCTTAACGTGCCTTCCGAAGCACGGAATCATTTTGTTTTTCGGACAATTAAGTGATTCAGCGTACAATATGCTAAGCTAACTGATTATGATAATTCTTCTTTTAAACGAATCAATAATTTAATACAACATTAAACTACAGCATGAAATTTACATCGTTTTGTTCCCGCCATGTAGTGATAGTACCCGTCAAACTGAACAACTATTCACGAAAAAAAAAATTTCTGTGACAAAAAAGTTTTTGGTCTCTCCATACGAAATGGGTCGGTCGGGAGTCTCACTTTGTATGGAGAGACCAAAAATTTTTTCGCGCAGGAATTTTTTTTTTCGCGAAAAGTTGTTCAGTTTGACGGGTACTATCACTACATGGCGGGAACAAAACGATGTAAATTTCACGGTGTATATGTATGGGACCAATGTAGAAGATGCAGTCTTATGATGTAGGTATTTATTTAAAGATAATTGAAAAAACATGTAGTAGTTTTCCTTTGCAATTTATTACTTTTTGTATATTTGTGCTATGTTTGTCCCGAGGCAGTTTTCAGCTTAATTTTCCGGCTTTATAAATGCCTAGTAAAACAGAGCCGTGTATTTGTTTCCGTTTATTCCGTGTAAAAAATAGTAGGTCACTACATTTGCTTGCATATGCTAATGCCATTGGCCTTTACCGTGTAAGCTATGTTTAACTGTATCCAAACTACTATTTTTATCTAGACTGTATTTCAAATGTAATTTATTTAATAACCCTTACTTTAGTGTTACTGTAGTAAATTTTTAAGTAAGTAAGAACGTAAAAACACTCAATTGCACACAAAAGGAACATAATTATAAACAATAGATAACAAACAGACAATATTTTGGAAGAGGACATTTAGAAAGAAGACTGTGGTAGTGCATGAGAAAAAAACAGGAGAGTAAATATAGAAGAATACAATAAAACATATAAATTAAAATACAATAAATGATGTATCATTTATTACATACATACATACATACCTGTATATATGTAAGGTCGACTAATAAATTGGTTTACCACTCTAAGGTTGAATGTCAGTTGCAAATTATAGACAAACAAAGATTATTTTCGTTTGCAGAACGAGCTATCAGATACCGAGTATAAACTTTATTGAAATTTTCGATAACTAGGAAATTGAATGAAAAAAATGGTAAACCACATTCTTGGTCGACCTTACATATATACATGTTCATACATAAAATTCATTTTTACTACTGTCCCTCCCGGCTACTACGAGTATCTATGTGAGTATTCGTTACACGAGCACATTTGGCATGTTGTACTTCCCTGCCTGACCACGGCCGAAAACGAAGATTCCGCGGTGGCACAAATAACAGCTCTATGGCACTGAAAACACCAGGGCTTGTGAGGTCGGTTGCCGACCTTACGATCCACGCGATGAAGAGGAAGAAGACGAGAAAGAAATCTTGACTATCATCCTAAGTTCACTGACTGCGTTAGTAATACGAGAGCCCTTAAAACAAAAGCCAGTCTGCCCCATGATTCCGCTTTCTCACCATATTGGATATAATTGGTGTGCAGTATGGTAAGCGGGCGTTATAACTGTGATGCAACTTGCTGATTCTTGCAACATTATGCTTTCTCCTCGTCAAATCAGTCGGTAAATGACGTGGGTTGTATGTTTTTGCCAGAGTTGTATGACTAAAAATATATACGTAGAGTACAAATACCGTAAATGCTACTTATACGGTGGGGACCTGCCCTGCTTTTATTAGTAATTGCTTTCTATTTCTGCACTAAAATGTATCAACTCCTATAATGTTTCCTCCATTTTCATCACTAATACTACAGTACCTATTTAATCTTTGCTACCTGTGGCTACAGTAAGTATGAGTGCGATACGGAATCCCAAAATTCAAATACCCAAAATATTATCATATTTGTAGTGTATTGTAGTTATTATTATTATCTAAAATAATAGGATTAATTTAATATTTCTTTTATTCAATTCTCAAACAAAATAATTTGAGTCGGAATATTAGTTTAAAAAAAGTAAATAATAACAATTCAGTCTTAAACACGAAACAAAATTACTAGCTAATACATGCATTATCATAAATTCCAAAACAAAAAAAAAACAACAAAAATATCTTAAAACTAATAGAAATAAATATAATTTCACAAAACATTAAGCATGTCAAGAATATTGTAATGTATGTATGTAAATATTTAGTTTTGTTCTATGCGATTATGTTTCAAAGTGTTTTATTTAATTGCAAATGCCATACCTTTATTTCTATTGTTATATGCTGGTAGTTTTGACCTAATCAAATGCAACCAGTTTTCGCATTATCTTTTACCCTGAACTTTTCAAAATCGGCGAGGATAATTTCATACTCACCAACCAATAACTGACCATACAAAAATTGCTAAAGATACAGTTTTGAAATGTTAGTGTACGTACGTGCCTGTAAATAAAACCTTATTCGATCCGCTCTTTGAGATTAACTAGTTACTATGGACGTGACTAAAGTACACTTCAAAACATGGTCTATTTTGAAATTACACAAAACGACAAAAGAAAATTCGACGGGATTAGAACCCGCGACCTATTCGCCAACGTTGTTAATGTTTAGAAATAAAAATTACAAAATGAATGCTAAACATAAAATTTAAAGTCGTGACGTCTGTTGCGAGATGAAGTCGCAAATTGAATCTTTTCATGGTGTCCAAAAGGTAAAAAAAAAGTGAAAAATAAAAAATGTCTCTGATACGGTCGTTGATTTTGCACTGACCTGCGCATTAGCTGGTCGTTCCAAGTGGAGCGAAGTTGATTTGACTATAGTAGCTGTGGAGTTGAGAAATTTAATAAAATGAATATAAACTGTGAGTTTAAACTTATTTGGGAATTGTTGTTTTAATTAAACCAATGGATAGACTAGACAATATCTGAAATTTTCTGAAAATTCGTCATCAAGTAAATTTAAAGTGATAAATACAAGTTTTTTTTATGAAATAATCTTCTAAAATAAAATAAAATACATAAATTTGTGGGGATAACTCACACACGGCCATCCGACCTCAAACTAAAAAGAGCCTGTACTTTTCCAAAAACCAAAAACACACATCACACACATTTAAAAACACGACTGCCCTGCCAAAAAAAAATTGTTGTGAGTATTCTAACGATACCCCATACATCCAAATCTGTTCAGGCATTTTGAAGTTATAGGTATAATAGAATAAAGAAACTCACATACATACATATATGAACCCACCCTCCTTTTTTTGGGCAGTCGTGTAAAAACTTAACACACAGATAATTTTGCAATTAAGTATGACACATATTTTCATCAAAAATACCTATTTCAATATAAAGGATGAAAAGAGCCCAAACTAAATTAACTGCTTTGTTATCTAAACAGAAAAACTGATGGACGCACCGTCATCTTATAGACTTCTTTATTTCTCTAAGTTAAAATTTCCAAACTTCTTTATTTAAGTGTTAGAGTTATACAAAGCTAATTAAATTTCACGGTTCAGTTAGCGTTGCCACCACCACCGGTATAATTTAGTAAGATGTCCCCGAGTGAAAGTGCATACTTGCATGTCAGAATTTACAGTTAATGTTGCTGAGGTTATTTATTTACTTGCAGACATTATGCAATTACCGGACGTAGGAACTTGACGAAAGTTTTATGAGAAGATTATCTTTATTTGCAAGCAGGAACTTGCTTCGAGATGTTATCGTATGTTAGTCACAAAACAGTAGCAGTCAGTGAATACTAAAGTTTTCTCCAACGATCTTCAGTGATGTTTTATAAAATACGAGTACTTAGATTACGAAAATTTCACCTACCACTTACTAATTATTTTTCCTGAAAAGTTGTCAGTGAGTTCCGACGTGAATTACTATTGTCCGAGTTGTCAAGACGTGGTCTTAGTAAGCCAGCGATTCGTATAAGGTAATGACCTTACCTAGTATATCGATGGATAGGTACGAGTATATATTGTAGTTGAAAAGAAAAACATTTAGCTTTAAAAATTAAAATACTCTGTTTTAATTATCAACTACAGAATTTCCAATTATATTTTCTAGTTACGAACAAAACATGACACCAAATTCTTACAAGATTACAACAATACTAACAGTTTGTTTTTCTTTTACAGGTAAGCGATTGATTTCTTCATCAGCCCAGCAATCCAACAAATAGGAATGTGATTCTGTAAGTAAATCAATTCTCTCTATTTGAACGATGTTATGACAGTCAATGAATGTAACTTGGATACTCGATGTTTAAGGAGCGATAAGCATTGGTCATCCGATCGTTACTTGGCAGTTCTTGCAATGTTGTCGAGGATCGGAGCACTCACGCTTTCTGTTGTCATTTCAAGTTGGATCACAAACAATTTGCAAGATACTGCTGAAGCTGGTTTTTGTGATGGGTGATTTTGTGTAACAGAAAATTTTAAAAGAAAATTGTCACCGTAACCTATGATGATGATGAATGTCCGTTTGAATTAGAAATACGATAGTGAAAAGTTGTATGGATATATTTTTTTTTATATTTCAACCCACGTTCCTTGATATAAGTTGTTCAGTTTCATGAGTAGGTACCATCACTGTGTTACGGGTTGGTTGGTACACCTGTTTTGTTACACCTGTGTATTTTTTATATCATTCTTTTTGTCTATTTAATTATCTAAATATGAAAACAGAAATAGATTGAAATATAAACGTAAAGCAAAAACTACTGAAGCTAAACATCACATCATCATCGCATCGTCTTCACATTTCGCTTTATAATTACTTATTATAAAAAGAGTGTTAGTGCATCATAGCAATCACCGTTTTTTTATTGTAATGGAAGAAATATATATTTTTTTAAGTTCATAAGCGATAAAATTCAAAATTATATTGGTTTATTAAATCAAATTGTTAATCCCATAATGCAACCACTACGTAAGCGGCCATCTTGTTTGTAATCAATTTTTAGCTTCGACCTCTTCTAAAATAATACTAATTACATCTCGCTTCCGTCTTTCTACAAACTACAAAGAATCAATTTTGCAAACATCCTGTTATTCAACTAAATTGCTACATTTTACCTGCAATCGATTTTGAATCGATTTGAACCCATCTCGTGACATAACCGACCTATTGTCGATCGGAAATCGTTTTGCAACTATGACTTATTGATAACTGATAACAATCAGTGATGAACTGATGATATAATGATTGATCGATAATCATGAAGATCTATGATGGATTGAAGAGGTCAAAGAGAGGTGTTGATTAGAATCATTTGATTGGGTTGCAAATGTTATGGGAAAGCCTTGTATGCTAATTATAGAAATAACGTTTCGTCTTGCATTTATTAATAAAATGGTATTTAATACTGATTGGGTTGAGGCCAAAGATTTTAGAGCCTAACCAACCTATATTATAATGAAAGGAATATTTTTTTTTATTATATTGAATTGTTATTTAATTGACAAACATTTTTTACATAAGCGTGACATGTAAAAATAAAAAAAAACTAAATGTAATAAATAAATCTAAATCTATTAGATGAGGCTATGCGCAATTTTTATTCGATCTGATAGCAAAAAAGACAATTTATCGCATCTCTTTTTGAATAAGATGTCTTTTACTTAGAATATAAATTGTAGTAAAACCTTGCTCCATTATCTAACTTACCAACACAACAATCTACTATGTTACTTACCAAAACTGCTATAACATTGCAACAATTGCACCATAACACACCGCATACCACGTCAAATCCGTCTCCTTAAAAGGGAAGAAATGGCATTCTCTGACCTATATCACTTATGGCAAACAAACCGTTGCAAAATGTTATGATTTATAGTTTCACTTAACCGCCATTATTGCCATTTGGGTGTTTTATTCGTCTGTTAGTGATTAATCAATGTTATTGTGATCGCACGACGTCGTCGCGACATTTGAAGTGAGGCACGTTTCTTGGTGATGATGATAAAAGAAAATGTAACGGATTTTTAAATGATTTTGTTATTAGGGTTTAAAAGGGAGTTATTTATTACTTGTCATTTAGATTCAAGTATAAACGTGAAAGTTACAAGTGATAAATACTAAAATCATTTTATGTTGTTTGTGAGTACAAGTTGGTATAGAGTTACTTTTTTATAATATTACGATAACTTTTCGCCACACATTTATGCAGTTTTAGTTTATGTTTAGCCGAAATATTAGCACTAAGCCTTAAGTTTCTCAATTTTTTTCCATACTATTATTATGACTTTTTACTTATATTTTAATTGTATAACTTGAATTTGACATCTGATCTGCGGTTGAGAAATTTAGCTTGAGTGTGAAAGAAAAAAGGAAGAATAAAAGAATAACAAACTAATACTCGTATTTAATCATAATTCAGATTTGTGTGTCATAAAATTGTGCCCAAATGTAAAACACTTAAGTTACATAGACATTTTTTATCCAAATAAGCTGTAAACCAATCTCAAGAATTACCTAACCCACATCAACAAATTAAAGACGCTTTTCCTTTCCATTCATAATTTGTTTAGAGCTGCACAAATGGATTCCTATTTCATGGCTAGGTATTATCTATTATTATCTGCCTTTCATTTGAAGTCGATGTTATATAAAAGCTAATTTTCTAGGTTATTAAGCGAATTATATTGGATTCAGGTCGAGTGTTGTTACCTCAGAAAAAAAGCTCTTTTAGTCTGAAACAAAAAAAAATGATTGTCGAAATACTCGCGCAGACTGAACCTAGTGGAAACAAAATGATCCTCCGCGCTAACATACTGCCAATTTGGTTATTATCCGTCGTTCGATGACTTTTTCCCTTGTGCTGTGCGGCATATGGCAGATTCTGTATTCGACAGAATTGTTCATTGTAGTTTATCATCATAACGTATTGCTGCGGTTTTCGTATATTATTTAAATATAGAAAGCAACAATTCCAATCGCTAAGCAACCGTCTCGTAGTCAGTCTAACAGTGTTATCTACTCATCCATCAGTGGTACATAATCTCTTCTACCGAATGCTAACAGCTTACAAACGCTACTCATGAACACGGAAGACAACGCATAACCAAATGTGCTTTCCTAAGTTCTTAACATAAATTATTCAAATACGTAAGTCACTTGCAAAGGGAGGACCTTACATTGTGAAAAGATTATCGTAATTGTGCAGTCTTTGATAGTTTATTGCGTGGTAGATATGTCGCAGTAAGATAGTTGTAGCCGTAATATGATCATATCACTAGGGATATGATCATATACCGGATGATATTCATAAGAAAGCTCCTATGTACTATCTTACTAGGGATATGATCATGTCACTAAACTAATCTAGTGAAATAGTTATTATCGATCAAATTTATCCAAATTGCATGCCTGCAAGCAGGCACCACCCACCCATAAGATAACCTGACCCCGAAGGGTATGACGGAGGGAGCCAGGCGAGCGAATTGTACAGTCATTTGCTCTAATAACAATTTCACTAGATTAGTTTAGTGATATGATCATATCACTAGTAAGTTATAGACAGCTTCCATATGACTGTTATCCGGTATATGATCATATCCCTAGTGATATGATCATATTACGGCTATTAAGATACAACATGAAGACACGTACTCAACTCTTTGGCCGAATAATAGGGTTTATTTTTTAACCTAACGGTGAAATTAGGATCGTTAAAGACTACTAACCACACGGTAGACAATACGTAACGAAAAGGCTCTAACGGGTTCCGCTTCACGTAACTACGGTCACAAACGCGTGCGCAGGTTTGTAAAGAGTAACGGTTGTCTGCGAAAATTCAAAATAGGGATTTGATATTATCCGGAACAACTTTTTGAATTATTCTATCGTCGTGATTATCATCATCATCATCTCAGCCGAAAGACGTCTACTGCTGAACATAGGCTAACACATTGGTAACAAACTTTTGCGTTCTTATAAAATAAATTTTATTAATTTGAATGAATTAATAATGCTAATTTTGTACTTATTAACAAAGGCAACGATAAAATTCATAATACTGAAAGGCATAATGTTGCTGTAATATATCTTTAAACCATACAAAAATACACAAAAAATTAATAATAGTTCGCTAAGGCATGATTTATCGCAAGGATTTCTTTAATGAGGGATTTTCTGACAGCTCTTTAAAAAATAAAAATAATAGTTCTAATTAAGACGATAGATGGCGCTAGGTGTACTTCGTGTTTTTTTTAAATCCTTTTATGGCCCTGGGTGACTCGCTGGATTTCTTTGAATCCACAAATCGTCAACGCCATCTACCGAAGTTTTATGAACTACTTTGTTTTTAATTGGCTGTCGGTAAATCCCCCATTACAGCGGATTTTAGTGAAATGTTTCTGTGTGTTAATTCTCTTCTATACTTTGTATTCATGATCGGGCAAGGGGCTGTGTACAAGCGGCCAGAAAAGAGCCGACCGCCATCTTGTCCCAAAAACTTTCTCTATATTCTTCTTCCAGTCTTCATCGCCATGTTTACCTCGCTTCACTTCATTCACCGTCAGACCCTTCAATATATTCTTTACGTGTATGTAAGTAAGAAATCCAGGATATAAAATGAATATAATGCTACCAATAAGGAAATAAGACATTTGTATGTCTTTCATTTCTAAATCAAGCAGTGCCTTTGTCAACTCATTCTTACTAAATTCAATTGGATGCATTGGAGTGTCTAAATTGAACATATTCTTCGTCAGTCTCGTGACGCCGTCGGTGTACAGAAGAAGAATGAGAGTACAGGTTCCGCAGAACAGACTGGTTATCGTGGAGTAAGCGAGGAAGAGGGTGTAGTACCGTCTGTTGAGACCTCCAACGCAGATGTCGAAGACCCAGCAGTGCTGTTCTCGCATCTGGATGCAGGTGTTGCATGAAGGACAGTGCCAGCTGCCCTTCGGTCGATATGCTTGACATAACTCGCAAAAAACGCCATCTGGAATAAGAAAGAGTAATTTAGAACGTCGTTGGTATAACGACTAAGGACTTATCACGTATTCTAATGTTATTTGGAGTTTCAAATTCATAATGTACGAATAAACATTCGTTACTTTTTTGATGCCGTGTGGCGACGGCAGAGTAGAATACATTTGTCACCAACCCCTACTCTTCCCGTGGGTGTCGTAAGAGGCGAGGGACTACACATTGAACAGGGAACGAGCAGCAGCGCTCTCTGATACAGTAACCTTTTAATCTTGGATCTCCAACCCGCCTGCCAAGTGTGGACATTATGGCAAAACCCTCCACTTAAGTGGAGGAAGCTCATAGTTCAGCAGTAGACTGTAACGGGCCGTTGGTGATGTTTGATGATGCTTTTTTGATGAAGGAATATTGCGAATAAACTAGCACAAAAATCAAAGGTTGTGTGTGAATTTAACAAATATAACACTGCGCTATTGAGGTTGACTATGATCTGATCGCTTTAGTACAGGGTAGGCTAAAGGCCCCTTGGTGGGGTTATTAAATGTACTGATAGTAGAAAGTTTGTGTAGATCAAGATATTTTTTCTATCGTTATATATTGATAGTTATATATTTTGGTTTTTATGTATGTGAAATATATGTGCCTAGACAGTTTCTTGCAGAATAATAAATAAACTTTCTACTAAATCATTATCATTAAAAGTTGTTCAAGTTTATACCTTTAATAGTACCTTTGCTGTTCGAAGTTCTTGCGTAAGAGCGCGTCATATGAGTGATAATCATGTTCCCAAAAACGTTAAAAGATAAGTATACAACCACGCCGACGAGGACAATTCGCGTGATCTCCCCAAGACTGAAGAACTTGACGAAATCATCGGAGACGTACAAACACCAAACTATGCTATATAAAGGCGCAAAAAAGTATAGAATGGACTTTCCTAAAAGCTTAACAAGGAATGTTATAGACGCACTGGCAGCACTGTGTAGTTTCCATTTACAATATTGCATGAATTTTTTTGTAACTGCCATAGTTGCCGTAAATTTATAAAAATAGAAAAAAAAACTTAGTCAAATTAATATGATAAGTATAATGATAGAATGATAGATAATAAAACCAAGGAGTAAAATAACGAGCTCATCAGAGTCTTTCCTCAAAGAAATTAAAAAAACATGAAACAAAATTTCTTAAAAAAAAAAACAATATCTTTGGAAATAATGTAACCTACTACAAAATGTGGAGTGGAATAAATATATAGATGAAATAGAGAATGAGTAAAGTGTTTTTGTACCCCCCGTTATATGTAAATCTTTGTCATTTTGAATAAGAATATTTTGTTTGCTTAAAATGTGGTGGTGCACCAATTTTTTGACATGCAAATATCTATGGTATAATAAACAATCTTAAGCAACTTAATACTTGTACAAATTTTTAACTAAAAAAAAAGTTAATATGAGTAACTCTGCTATGGAATAAAAAGCTTGTACGAAGTTGGATTATTATGGTTTGGTTAATATTTTCTATTTGACTAACATTTGGTAACACACTGGGTGCCTTTTTGAAGAAAGAAATACCATTCACGAAAAAGAAAGAACTAATTTAGTATATTTTTATTTTACATGGAAGTTAGCGCAGTGTCTTCTTCTAAGTATGGTGCTTCGTATAAATTCTAATATCATCATCAACAGCTCATATACGTCTCCAACGAGGGGCTCATATACTCGTACAATATAAAAAAAAAACATCTTACAGTAAACGTACTACTTTATATTTCTTTCAGTACAAGATGAGGTAAAGGACTGTGAACAAAAGGCCACAGGAGTACCAAATACCATCTTTTTCCAAGGGTTTGTTCCACATTCTCTCTCCAATGCCTCTGGATCAGATTGAAATCTAACTTCTTCGACTTGGATTCGTACTTAGTTATTCCCATTAACATATTTTTTATAGTCACAGCCAACATGCAGTTGCATAACACAAATAACTGTGCATTCAGAACGAAGAATAGATCTAAATATATTAGACGAAAATCTTCCCAATCCCAAGGTTCATCTATCAGGTGGAAAAACCTAAATACGGGTTGAATTATCAATTCAGAAGTAGACAATCTGATACCTTTACCATCAAGTATGATATACATGTAACATATTATATAGTAGGTTGAATATATCATTGCGATGTAAACATGAACAAGTTTTGCTATGAAATATCGTATATTGTATTGTCCGATACATTTAGCAAGTATGAAACAATGATGGTCTCTTCTCAAAACACAAATTTTGCATCTTACACAGTGCCAGCTTTTAGCTGGACATACGATCTTACAGTCTTCACAAAATCGCACATCATCTCCAATAATTCTTGGACACCTTTGGGAAGCATTATTTGTCACATGACCCAAAAACATATTGCCGGCGATGTTGATAAATATCCAAGAGGATAAAAGGATATGAAAAATATGCTTTACAGGTCCCATTTCATAATATTCGACGATTCTTGCACGAACACTTAGCATGAGGAAGAGGAAATAACTTGGAACAAAAAGTATTATGAGGATGAAAAACCCCCATTCTGCACAAAGTCTAAATCTACTTATTTGTTTCATTTTGGGAATATACGATTTTAACTTAGAATTTCAATAAAATAAAAATAAACCAATTTAAATCATCAACCAAAAAGTAAACTAATAACAATGTCATCAATAAAAGACATTTTGTTGACGCAAAAACTTTTTTATATTTCTGCAGTAGTTTCACATAGACAAAGTAAAAAAATATACTATAACCATATTGCAATTTGTTGTGATTACCATTCATGTTGTTCATTATTGTATAAGGGCAAAGGACTACTCACGAAAGGCCAAAAAACTGTCAAATAGTACCTAGTACCGAACACTCGGATTACGTTTTTTTTCCACAATCTCCAGTAGAGCAATGCAGTCTTCATAGTCATAAAAAGCCCGTGGAAGCCTTTAGCTGCTTCGTTTGTACTGATTCCTACCAGCATATTGGATCCATGGAAACATAACAGCCATACAGACCACAAAATAAGCCCAATATTGGTAACGAATATGACCATTTCAACTTCAGTCATAGATCCTTTCTCAAACTGTGCTAAGATTCCCATGACAGTGAAGACTCGGAAGGACTTCACTATCTGATAAATGGTGAATGGTGTTTCTTCGTCGTTTTTGTAGATTAAGTACAAGAAGAAATGGCAGTTGCTGTACGTTAGTCCACAAATAATGTAAACTATATAGATGATATAGTATCTCATGTTTTTAAGTCCAATGCATCTGGAGAAAATTGTGCAATGATGATCCCGATTCAGAATGCAAACGTCACACGTCCGACAGTGCCAGCTTTTTGGAGGACAGTAAATCTTGCAAACTCTACAATAAGTGTGATTATTGTTTGCAAGTTTTTCGGGTATTTCGCAAATCACAGTTCTTTTCACTTGGACATTGGTTAGAATACTTAAGGCCATGTTTCCGTATATGTTGATAACACCATAGGCAGAAACTACTAAGTTGAACATTCTTGCTTTAGGTCCCGCGTGATAAGCTTCTAATAACGCAGGTTGCACAAAAACGACCACGTAGAGGTAGTAAAAGGGGATTAATAAGAATGAAATAAAAGCACACAGCGACTTTTCGAACATGCAGGTGTACCATCTGAAAAAATGTTTGACCTTCCTTGTTCTTTGTGACAAATTCTTGTCGTCATCACTGTCCATGTACATACGAGTATTGCTATTATTTTCATTATTATCTTCATCCATCGTTACAGAATATTGTATTTCAATTGTAGACAAACACAAAAGAAACATACACAAAATAGTATGACTTTTTGACAATATGATGTCATTTTTTTAGTTTGATTTTATGTCAGATCTGTGGTCGAAGATCTCAGAACAATGAGGATTTCATTCTTTAATATTCATAGCCAAAAAGAGCAAAGATCTTGTAGAAGTCACAGGTAAATAATAAAAGAGGTTAAAAAAACAGATTTTCTATGGTTTTTGATATGCTTTGATTGGAGTTGGTTATAGTCATAGTTTAATATTTAATCTGATTATTTTTCAGGAGAAGAAAATAATTTGAAATCAGTTCAAGATCGTAATTTTAATGAAGTGATACTCAATTATTTAGTTGAAATAACATAAAACAAAGTACGTACAAGTAAACGCCATTACGGTGCGCGGGCGCACGATCCTGGCATTTCGGCCGTTCGCCTGTCACTGACAGTAGTGGGTCGAAACAATCATGTGATAAGGTAAAAATTTAACGGAAAAGGGTAAGCTTAAACGTGTTGTTTAATCCTGGGAATCAATCGTTTACATAAGAATTACAAGAACAGTTTTTATGGGGTGCACTGCATGCATACAATGAGTTCTAAAAACATTTCAGATGACTACAGCCAGTAGGATATTTTGTATATATGGGTACTTATAATAAGCGTGTTCCACTTTCTGCCTCGTCATCATTTTTCATCAGATGATACTGAGTTTAAACGTAAACTTATAGACATGAAACGCCACTGTTGTCGGCAATCTTAGGGGTAGGAGGATTTTTGCGTTCTTCCGTAACTCCAGACATATTTTCATTTTCATTTTTACGACAGAATTTATCATCAACAGCTCATATATTACGTCCCCATCGAGAGGCTTGTGCCCGCCCTGAAGTAGGATTATCAGGCTACTAGTCGACCATGCTGGCCCAGTGCGGGTTGGTTCATACGAGTACAAGCATTAGCTCAATAAAAAAGTGCCTGATTCATATTTAGAAATGGGTAAATAAAGGCTGAGTTTATCGTTTAAAAAAATATTTCTTGATCTGTGCTACTAGCTTAGCTTTGAATCAAATTCTTTACGTTTTTACAATAGTAACTTACTTGACCTTTACTCGTTAGTTTAACATTTATTTAACCATTGTTACTCGACTCCTGCTTCTATATTTCACAGTGAGACCATTAGCACTATTACAGTCATGGTATCCGATAATGTTTTGATAGATTGAGCGCAGAACAATGAGGTTAAGAAATGGAACGTTGCGACTGAGATTGTGTGATAAAAAGTGGTTTTTAGTGGTTTGTAAGAGCTTCAAAAATGAACATTTTCTTTGTTTTATTATTTGTAATGCCTAATTTTTATTTTTTCTGATAAACTTGTTCAATTTTGCATAAGTTTTTATCATAGAAATCACACTTAAGAAATGTTTTTTCCCAATGAAGATATTAATATTCTTGTGTTCATTAAACTATCTTTTAAAGTCTATCGTACATCATACAATTTTAAATATTTGTTAGTTTGTGGGTATTACTTAAACGAAGAGTGAGTAACTTAGTCTGGATAAAATTGAGCAAGAAAATACACATTCAAATTAAGATTGAACTTATCAAAACTGATGCTCTTGAGAATGTCATCACTAGGGATAATAATGCTTTA
This sequence comes from Carpatolechia fugitivella, assembly GCA_951230895.1. Taxonomy (NCBI): domain Eukaryota; kingdom Metazoa; phylum Arthropoda; class Insecta; order Lepidoptera; family Gelechiidae; genus Carpatolechia; species Carpatolechia fugitivella. Next base: position 855,175 of record OX579651.1, read on the forward strand.
ATGTGATTTTTTCAAGAGACAACATTGATTGATAAAGAGTCCACTATAATAATACAATAGAGTGATTGATAAGGAAACTGTCATTTGTATAACAAATGGAATAGGTCGATACGCTCATTTCGTTCGATTGTTTTGATGCTTGAGTCTTACATAATGGATTTAAAATAATTCGAGTAGTTTAAATGTGACACTAAATTTACTAGAATTTCGTGAGATTGTTATTTTATTAGCATGAGCTGATTGTTCCCTGCTGAGAAGCTCGAGCCTATTCTGACTTAGAATGATCGATCAGTAGTGTAGATTGTAATATAACCATTTATAGTAGTTCTAATTTCCATCAGTAATTTGTGAGGGAGAGATTATGTTAGTAGATAATGAGAAAAAAATCTTTTAACTTACTCTGTTAATTATATATTTTTTTTTCAAAAATAGCGTTGCGTTATCGTTTCCTTATGATCTCAAAATCATTAAAGAAGGAGGCACAAATATGTACAATAATTGAGGTTTTGATGAACACGACAGATGACCCTACGCCTTTTTCGGCAGGTCCTTGAGAGGATGCATTACTCAAGACGATGTACAAAGTTGCGTACAATAAAGTATTTAAAAATGCATTTGTTGGTAAAGTATGCTGAAGCCATACATGGTTTGGGCAACTTAAAACGTTAATAAGTGCTTATTTTTAGTATCGTACCGCTGTTTTCCGCATTTTTTAGTTTATTGCCTACTTGTGTGTCGGCGATTTTACAAATTGTATTTTGGAAATATGTAATGAGTTTTTAATGCAGTTATTGCGGAAGAAGATGGGTTTTAATAAAAACTAGGTACATATTTTTAAAATTGTTAGGCCCATCGATCTGTTCCACAGTACTAAATATCTATGTCTAAATGTCTCTGAATAAGAACTTCTGTATTTATATAGTGGCCCACCCGCAGCTACGCTCGCGTTGTGTAAGATTTTTCCGTGGGAATAAGTCTTTTTTCCGTAAAAAGTATTCAATGGGTCAAACCAGGGTACAAACTATCTCTATTCCCAATTTCATACCAATATACGTTCAGTAGTTTTTGTGTGAAAGAGTAACAAACATCCATACATACAAACTTTCGCGTTTATAATATTAGTAAGGATATTCTTCAATAATTGAGGCTTGATTAAAGACTTATCTCAAGATGGCCATCGTGAATTATCCCGTATATCATTACGATCCACTGACACACGACTCGCCAATCGTGCGCAAGTGCACACTGCAAAGGTTGTGTAATCGATAATCACCCTTATAACATGTAAATACTTACTTTGAAAAATTTAAAGTAAAATAAACTGTACGTTTTTTTTTTATCAGAATAAGAGGATCGAACATGACGTTACTCTGTTTTATTTTATTTTTAGACTGATTGTTTGTTTACTAATTAAATGATCTCAGTTTTTGGGAAAAATGAACTTTCAATGCTCCTTCGTTGGACAGAGCGTCATGACATGTCCCTTTGATTTTCGAGTTGCATAGCTTAATTTGTATCATAGTTCCTGTTCTTTTTTAATAATAAATACGCCTACCTAATAAAACTCTTCAGTGGCACAGTATCAATGGTGTCGTATTTTCTTTCCATACATAACTCAGCCTAAAGTATTAAATATAATATGTTAACACACTAATCGTGTAATTCAGTGTTCCTCTTATCCGGTCTTCCTCTACGTGCAAAGACCTTCACGTAATATAATAATCACCATGGAGTACGGTACGTAAGAGCTCGTACTTACACTTGACGTAACCGACTTATTATAAAACTTGTTCCGCCATAAATATATCTTAGTGGCTTTACATCTTTATGTATGAATTAAAGCTTTATTTAATTCGTTTCGAAATTACGAATCACGGAATTTCCTCGTGAGGAAAATTTAAAGGAAAGCAATTGCTAGCGAAAGTAAACTACATGCAAATACCTTAAATAATTATTGTTTAACGGTGACCTCTTGCAGCACATTGAAAAAAAAAGCATGAATCAATAATTAATAAATTATATCTTCTTTGCGTGTCGATAACAAATTAAATCTTTCTGGCCCAGAATTTAGCCACTTTGACCGCACTATTTGTGGCGTCCATTAATATATATTAATACCTATATAGGTGTAATACTTTCACGTCCACTAGCATTACTCTTGCTATGGCAGTCGAATTTGTTGTAATATAATTCAGATGGGCTGTTTACTTAGCTAGGTTCTAATAGCATAGGGGAGGCTGTTGATGATGATGATGATGATGAACAGCATAGGTAATGAAGTCAAAACTTATAAGTTTTTATAAAGTCAAATGCCAATGTTGTTATAATCATATCAACAGATCAACAGACAAGTGAATGTGATGTTAATATTATAATGATGACATGAATGATCATCATCGTGATACTTATATCAATCAATCAACGGCCCGTTAACAGTCCACTGCTGGACTATGAGCCTCCTCCACTTAAGTGGAGGGTTTTGCCATAATCTCTTGGAGATCGCAAATTAAAAGGTTATTGTATCAGAGAGCGCTGCTGTCCGTTCCCTGTTCAATGTGTAGTCCCTAAGTCGCCTCTTACGACACCCACGGGAAGAGTAGGGGTTGGTGACAAATGTATTCTACTCTGCCGTCACCACACGGCCTTATACTTAAACTTATATCATCATGATAGAAAATGAAATGCTAATTCTCCGCTTATGATGGATTGGGAGAAAGTTTGGGTTATTTGTCATAACAAATACGCGGGTCACGCTATATGATCTTTACCAGTAGGTAACTATATTTTCCCGTAGTAAAAAGTAAGTTATGTTCTTCCAACCACTCCAATCAGTTAATAAGGATAATTATTCGATCTTTATAATTCAGTCAGGATTATTTAACTACTGATTGGGTGAAGCACTGGTGTACGGATCTCCCCAAAAAAAATCTTGTGTAACGGATATTTATTTCTTATATAGTATGAACTCATATCCCTTTTGAAGTACAGTCACGTAAACTTGCATTATTAGGGCTACAAAAGAGCACCGCTCTATCACAAGAATAATATGAGGAGATGGGGACAGTGGATAAGAATTTTAAGATAGTAGATTCTTTACGAAATTACTGATCTTTATGTAAACAGAGAATCATTGGAAAATATTGGCAATGTTTACCTGTGTGTGGGTGAGTGGAATAATTAATATGCGGGTATATAGTTCGTAGATTGAAAAAAAAAATGTCTAATCATATGACCTAAAATAAACACTAACAAGCCTTTCTATTGAACAAATTACACGGCATGCCATAAACCACACTAACGATCTCGTGTAATATACAGTTATAAGTTTGCATAAGATCAATTGGGCACATCAAGATAAAATAAGCTTATTAAATAAATATGATAACTCAAAATCTTTTACCTTTAGTTTTACGATCATGGTAATAGTTCTAAGTAAACCCATTTGAGCAATTATTTTAGATTTTGGACTGAAGATAAGATAAGCGTTAGAAAAAATGGTTTGTGAAATATGATCAAGCTTTTTTGTTATTAATTAAGTGTAGTTGATCAATTTGTCAAGCCAGATGTGTATCATTAGAAGGCAAGCAAGACAATAACGCAAGTAGTTTTTAACAAGGTTCAATATTGCAAAGCGGCAGAAGATTTTATCTTTAACGGATAAATAAATAATGAAACTTACTCGTAAATGGCGAAGAATATAATAATCCTACTAATATTATAAACGCGAAAGTTTGGATGTTTGTTGCCGAATCACGCTTGCACCACAGGACGGATCGTGATGAAACTTGGCAAACATTTAGGTTAGGTCCTGGAATAGGACATAGGCTACTTTTTACCGCGGGAAAACACTTCATTCCTACGGGAAAACTCATTAAACGCGGGTAAAATCGCGGGCGGAAAGCTAGTAAGGAATAAACTTGATTTGAAGATCGGTCTTATTAACCGACTTTACAGAACTAATATTAAAGACGCAGTTTTTTTAGCAAATGCTTCTGTTTCTTAAATTTTGACATATTTAAATGTACATATTTAGAATTCTTGCACACAGTATTTTCCATACATCCTGCCAACAAAACTGAAACGAAGCTGTTTATTCAACAAACAATGACGTCACAGGGCGCGTCTAATCAACGAGCGCGTACCGTGTCAAATCGATCGATTATAGATAATTTAGCGAATCGATTCAGAACCGACTCCCACGCAACCGAGCCCTTTGACCTGTGGATAATGTTGTTGGTGTCAACGAGGGTCGACGTGGTAACATGTTTGATGCCATTCAAGCTAGATTACATAGGCAGGTGCCTTGTTAGGTGGTGGGTGGTTATTATGTAGACTAGTATTATTGAACGCTTGCTTTGTGGATATTTTACACAAAACTAACTAAAACTAGACAGAATATTCTTGGGGTATATAATTACCTTGTCCTTCAACAAAGTTTTAAAATAAACAACAGAGTCTAAAACTTGACATATTGTCTAAATCAGGGGTTCCCAACCTTTTTTTGTCTATTGCCCACTTTAAGAATAAATTATTTTTTAACGCCCCCCTTTTTAAACATACTTAAAAACCGCTAAGTACTTATAACTGATTATGTAAATGATTGAAGTAAACTTTGCGGATCACAGATTATGTTTATATTATATTTCAAGACTTCACTCTATATTTCTCCATCTGGTACAATATTCATCGTCTTCTTTCTGCTTTATCAATTTTTGTTTTATCAAAAAATAGAAACAGTCTAAATTACTCGTGCAGTACGTAACACTTTATGGACTATTTCAACGAAGCAATTTAAAAGACTATTATAAATCTATGAAAGCGCGAGCGATAATAGGCATGAAAGCATTCGGAAAATTGCCAGTCTGCAGCTCTGCGCAAGAGTGGGTCAAAGATCGGGGCTCGTAATTACGGCAGAGTAGATCGTGCTGAGGTTAAAATTATGTCATAGCAATATACGCGTAAAAAGCGATATCTAGTGTTACAAGATGCGCCGTTGTGTTTTATAGAAGGTTGTGAAATACGGTCGTGTTTGTAAATTCTTAAGTTAGCCTATGTGTGTTACTGTCCTATAATTGTCATCATCAACAGCTCACATACATACCCACCGACGACGGGTCCGAGCCTACCCAGAAGTAGGGCGATCGAGCCTTATCGACTCACTCGCCCATAGTGCGGGTCGATCCACTTCACACACAACTATGGTGTTTTCCTTCACCAGCTTCGAATAAACGTACAAATGAATACATAATAATAGCAATAGCACCCAACTTAAAGGGCAGGCAGCAGGCAGGTGCTATAAGTGAAAACAAAAGCTATCGGTAATAAACATAGGGCAAAGATCAGCAGAACAATCCATTGGTATTTCGCTTCGCAACAATAAACCTGCCGGCCCTTGTTACGTAAGGCACAGAAGAAAGGTTAGCGTTGGAAGATGGTGCAAAAACGAAAACGGTGCAGCGCAATAAGGTACCTACAATTAGAATTTCATAAGAAAATGTTGTGTTACGTTTTAGTTTTAAGTATATAAGAAGCCTGTTCGAAATAAAAGATAAAATTAAAAAACTTTTTCAAGATATGATATGCTGACAAGAGTGTGAATATTTCAACCACTTGTTAACTTTTATCTTTAACTAGCGGTCCGCCCGCGGCTAAGCTCGCGTTATATAAGATTTTTCCTTGGGAATACGACTTTTCCCGGTAACAAATATCCTATGTGTTAATTCAGGGAACAAACTATCTCTATTCCAAATTTCATCCAAATCCTTTCAGTAGTTAAGGCGTTAAAGCGGAACAAACATTCAAACATCTAATCTTCCAAATTATATTTTCACATTTATAATATTATTGTGATTTTATCCTGAATTTCTAGAGTACGATCTCCATTCTTATATCTGCACACATTTATAAAACTTATATGGTCTGTATTTCTTTGTTTCTAGAATGTTTTGAATATTATAAATGTACCAGCCGTCTTCAATCGTCTGTAGTGTAAACGGCTTGGATGTCTACCTTCTTTACAAGAAATCGTGATTCAAACTTAACCACGTACCAATAAGTTAATGTGTGATATATTATACTATAATATTGAAAGCTAAACAATAAGCTACTGATGAAAACACTGCCGGTTTAAATAAGTTATCCACATATCAAGGTATTTCCAATGAAAACCCTATGGAGAATAAGTCGTTTCCAGTTGAAACTCACAAAAAGCCATAGAAACTAGCAAATGGGTAGCTACTGTAGCTAGAATAGTTAAATACAATGGTCACGTATACGACTGTAAAAAGTTAAGTACTATGCAACCAGTTATGCCCTGATTGCTGTACCATTGAATAAGTGGATCCATTTGAATGAGGTAGCTACTTCGGAAGTTAACTATAGCTCTATTTGTTGCTTAAAGAGGCATTAATTACTCATATTCTGTAAATATCATTTCATGTTCAGTAAATATTCCTCAGAAAAATAGTTTTATAGAATACGTCTTATAGGTATTATATACCTATTTCCATTAAGCTATGTCCCATTTTAAGTTTCTTTGCTAAACGTGAAAGGTGAATTTAATTTTACAAACATATTAAAATTAAACCTTATTCATTTGGGTAGTATAATTTGATGGAAAATTTAAATTGCTTAGTGACTATGGTATGACTCAATGAAATAAAAAATAAATTAAATAAGTAACGCGGTAGTTGAAGCTACGGTACTTTTAACCTAATTGATAAGTTTTAAATATAAAGAGGAATAATTTTATTAATGATTAAATACGATTTCATACAAATTAGTAAAAGCCAGATAATTGAAATAATTAACTGAAGTTAATAAGTTCTGAATAAAATTGTACTAATAAACTACTTGAATATCAAGTAGCATTTACTACTTAAATCAACCTCAATACAGATCCACTTCTCACGGTGCACATTATGCAACATTATAATAAGCAGTTATACTTACTATAACGAACGACGATCGGTTCATCGATTTTATAGCAATTAATTACTATGAACCGTACCGTTACTTTTGTCTATTTATGTAACTTTTAGAACGTAACTTATAGATGTTTGAATTAAAAAGTCATTTGAAAAGTGACATGACTAGACTAATGACAGGTAACGGTTGATCAGTTGTCAGTGCTTCTGCGCATTATTTTTTTCCAATATTAGTCTCCATTTCTGTCACAAAATCAAAAATATTCTGTGCCCGATGCAGATAACTTACTTTTACTACAGTATAGGGAGAAACCCGTATTAGTCTCCGTGGCCGAGTGGTTAAACTTTGTTCTCATTACGAAGGTCCCAGTCTTTAAAAAGTCTTTGTGGGACGAAGTTGTTGTTATTATTTTGTAGCGCTTACCTGCATATTTTTATAGGATTTTGGAACCGGGTTCACTTCGCCCCTATCTATGGGTACGATTTTCTGATTTTGTGGTTAATTAAATCTGATCTCTTGGGACGTTGGGACCTACGATTCTCATCAAAATTATTTATTTAACCATTTATTGTGTACAATAAACAAGAAAATGACACAAAAGGAATATTCTAAAGAAATATCTTCCAGAAGACCTATGGAAGAGAAAAAGAGGATAACTACTACTACTTGTCACGATTACTTGTCACGTGAATGTCTTCTTGGCTGTTAGTCTCAATCTCAACGTAGTTTCATTTTTTTACCTAGGTCTATCTGTGGGAACCTTTAATTGGTTTAAAAGTTGCAATTGTATTAATTACTTAGATTTAATATAACTGTTGGTTCTTCTGTCAAATAAAAAAAAAATAACCATAGACGCAATGCGATGATAATATAGGAAGAATCAGATAGATACCTACAGCTACACATCTTCACGGCTATGTGTTTTCTGTTAAATAAACGGAAAACTTATACTTATACCTTATCCGTTATTTAAAGTAAATTAATCTTGTTTTAGTGCGTCATTAACTCTGTGAACTGTCCATTACATAATTGCGTCTATTATGATGTATTATCCTCAGAGTATTATCGGATAGTTTCCGCCGGGAGAAAGCGTCTACGTCGGTAAGTGTATAACTTATGGCATTGGTTTTTTGAAGTTTCTCATTTGAATATACGACTGTCAATACATTACGTAGATTCGTATTTTAGCCTTACATAACATGAATAATACGTGTTTATCGTTAGCAATAAATAATAATTATTAAACTGGCCACATTGACACAGAAGTTATACAGTTTCATTATAAAACCAGTAGTTTTGTTTTGCTTGATTAAATTCATTCGATATCTACATAATTGCATTATAAGTAATTAAACACGTAAAAATGAAATGTTGACTTTTAACACTTTTCTGAAAATTGGTCGTTATAAACTTATTTTCACGATATTCCGAATAATTCTGAAAATTTAATATTTTTGCTTTAGTTAGTTTTAATTTGTAAAGGTGACTTTTCCATCAATTATCAACAACCGTTAAGGCCGATTTACACTTCGACAAGTAGCAAATTGCAAGTTTTTCCTGTTTCCTTGGCAACAGTAAATAATATTATGCTTTTTGACAACAGGAAGATATGAAACTTTTGTTTTGAAAACTTGCACTTGCAACTCGCACTTGTACTTGTCAAAGTATAAACTGGCCTTTACAAATCTAGTCATATAAAACTACTTTTCTATTTTGCCAATTACTTACAAAACTTACTAGAAAAAAACCTGATTTTATTAGTACAGGATACATGAAACTATAAAAGGCTTCAATGGAGTGTCAATGAGTTGCAAAACAGCTTTTACCAACATCCTAGCTAACTGGCTGTTTATACTTAGATCAACGGAAATAGATAGCAGGTATCCGAGAAATAATTAAATTGAAGCCCAAGAAAACTAAGATCACTTGGTTTGAAAAGGAAACTGACAGTGTTGTGGTTGCAGTAGTGGCCAATTGTTTATAAGGTAATTTTCGATTTTAGAAGCGTCTACATAATTGTATTTTTATAGTATTGGTAACTGTGTACCCTGTTAATAGTATAGTTTAAAGCAATAAAATACTGACAGTAACTTAATCTCTTTAAATCACCGGATTTTCTCGTAATTTGATTTACATCCAGCATTGATTGTCATATATTTAGAGTTAAACTACAAAAACATGGATTATCTGATTACATTTTTACGCGAATAAAGAGTACATTGAATAAAAATTGAATTGATGATCGGAAGAGCAGGCAATTATCGCATTTTATATCTACTTGGATTGATATAAATTTATCCTGTACCATCTATTTTGTTCAGTTGATCTGAGGCACTGGTTGAATACTTGCGCTTGCGCCGCCACCGGTGAAAACAAAACGGACGAGTTTCGTGAGAAAACGAGAGCATCAATGTTAGATCATAGCAATTAGATAATTAAACTTTTATGTTTATAAGAAAACAACTAGATTTGATTCCGTTCTGAGAACGATTGAGTACACTGGTTGTGTTTTCTTTATTGCAAAGAAAGTATAAATACTTTTAGTTTTATCTTGTTTCAATTTATTTCTAGTTTTTTGTTTATCTTGTTTTATTTATTTCTAGTTTTTTATTTTGTTTTGTAGCGTTTTTATTATATATTTAAAGGAATTTTAATATTCTGTTGAAATGATAGCAAATTCTATTATTAGCTTCGATTTTTAATGTTTATCATTATTTTTAATATAAAAAAAACAGATGCCTCGATTCTGTTCAATATAAATGTTTACACAAATTGATCTTTCATTGGCCAGCACGTTACCTTGCCTTATTTCTTTATTGATTTAAAAACATTTAAAATGAGGAAAACCTCATATTAAAAAACACCACGCTTTTCGGTAGAATAAATCAAAATTCTTATTATTCAACAAGGTAAAGAATAAACATTGAAACCGCAAGTGATGTCCAAACCAGTTTCTTATCTTACCATACAAGCTGGGTGATTCAATACACATCGACACGTCATTTCTAGGTCACTCAGACCGATTGGTCTCTATCAATATTCATTATTTTATTCGAGCAGTTGCTGCACCAAAATAACTGGTTTTGTTCCGACTATGGTAGAGTTAAAAGAAAGGTAATGTTGGGATGGTATACTGAAAAAAAAAATGTTTCGTTACTGCTTATACAAAAAACATTTCAATGTCAATGACCTCGATTCGGGATGTCACGCTCTAATCCTTAATTTAAATTAGTCCGTCCTTTTTACATCGAATTTGAACCTTATGGCCGTGTCGATTGCACAATTTTAGAGAGCACGAGAGAGCTATGCCCTTATTTTAGGTTATCATTCGTTCAAATGAATATCATTCGTTCAACACCTCTCTTTCATTGGTCTTAAAAACTAAAAGGATAGCTGGATTTTAAAATTAGAATTAGAGCATGACATCCCGAATCGAGGCCATTGTGTGCTAAAACTTTTGCTGGGCCAGTGTGGTCGAGTAAGGTCTTATTTATTACCCCTAATTTAAACTCGAGCCCCTCCGTAGGGATTAGCTGATAGCTACACTTATTAATATTTACAGCTAAAGTATTTGATAATTAAATATTAAAATAATGAATTACGGTTTTCTTGGTAAATTGTTGTGTGAATTGAAATTACCTTACAGTGTCAAAATGCGTTACTTTATTTGGTTAAAGAATTAATATCGCCGCCAGATCTTGTACTATTGGCAAATACCATTGATGGTACAACTGAGACAAATTTATTCGACTTTGTATAAATGCAGTTGGTTTAATTTTATTATTTCATCTAAAAAGCCTGAAGTCTTTTGGGGAAGATCCGTTTTGTAACCATTTCTGTAAGTTGTTTTATATTACCACAGATATTACATAAACATTGAAGGCGATTGTTTTAAAAACTGTTAATTAGCACGATTTTATATTGGCTCAGTATTAAAATAATAGTCACCCACGTATTACAATTAAAACTGATCGTGTTTGGACATCAAATTCATTAACTGGTATTTTTAATGAAGATTCGTAAAATGGAGACCAATTTTGTATTATTGTTTGATGAAACTTTTAGAGGTTTATAAGTATGTCAATGTTATCTACCTGTATAGCAATTATTATTAAAGTAATTAAATTGTTCGTCCATTATAAAATATAATCTGTAGAATCTTACTTAGATTCAGACTTTTTGGTTTTGATTTATTAATGCATAGAAAACAGGCGATATCTTCATGTGAGAAGAATTTATCGTGGAACTTGATTTTCACGCGATAATTCTGTGACGCGAACAAGCTCGAACTCGGCTGACTAGCAAGTCACGAAAACGTTTCATATTTATGAGTTTGGTAGGTACTCACCATTTGTTTTAGAGTAATTATCTACCATCATACAAAGTACATAATTGAATAAGCGGAGATAAAAAACGCGGAAGTTTTCAATTGTCTTTGGCAGGAAAACGGCATCCTCAAAACGTTGAATGAACAGAAAAAACGTAAATATTTTTATTATCTGAAACTGAGTAAAAAAGGTGTTTGAATATTCGCCTCAAGATGGTATTTTATCAACACTTACAGTGTCAGAGTGCAAAAATGCAGAAGTCAAGAGGAGTTTAATTAAATATGGGTAGCAATTTTATTCAATGTTAACGAGTATCTAGTATATTATAATATTGCAAAACCACTCACATCAAGACAAGTAGTTCTGTCAAATGACAAACTTAAGCATTTTTGAACACTAAAATAAACAGTTATCTGTTTTAGATAAACATAGCATGTTTGGTCATTTTGCCAGACTTGCGTGATTGCAAAAACATCAATAAATTAAACATTCAAATAGATCCAGTCCTGTCACTCATCAAGCTGGAACCCGAAAAAAGAAAAATACTACTTATCTACTTTTTCTTGGCGGTGCCATCTGAATTTTGCGCAGGAGCAGCTGGACAAATATACTATTGTCTGTTAGTTTCATGATATGCTGCTAGTCAAGTAATTTATTCGCCGACAACAGCGAAGCGGTAAGCGGTGTTAGAGTTGGTTAGTTTTATTTTATGTTAATATAATATTTCTATCCAACCTCGTATCTCTTTAGTACAGTCACGCGATCAGCCAGGAATTTGTTGGTAGGTCTGACTCCAGTGAGAAAGTGGACGTCCTTGGAGTAAAAGTATCTCCCGGAGAAAGTGATTCGACCAGCAAAGGCGTTTTGTTGTGACTTTTGTTCACAAATTTGTTACAAATGAAATATGGGTAGCAATTACTGGGCATCTCAAATTTTTTATTAATGAGATTTATTGTAGACTAGCGGTCCGCCCGCGATAACGCTCGCGTTATGTAAGATTTTCCCATGGGAATAAGACTTTTTCCCATAAAAATTATCCTTTGTGTTAATCCTTGGTACAAATTATCTCTATTCCAAATTTCATCCCAATGCGTTTAGTAGTTTTTGCGTGAAATATTAACAAACATCCATCCATATATTCAAAATTTCGCGTTTATAATATTAGTAAGGAAGTAAAGATAAAAATTCCTCCAAAAATTTAATTATTAATTAAAATAAAAAAGTATAATAATATATGTAATCTCATAATAATTGAAGAGATTACAAAGCAAGTTATTATCTAAGTCGGACAATCAAATTGTCGGAGAGGAGACTGATGCTTAAATTACGAGTAAGTGTGTCTGAATTTAACGTATTGGTAAGAACTGGAATTTTTGATACTAGCTATTTTGAAACTCTTGACAGACTCTCGACTGACACACAACCCACACGATGATGAAGAAGAAGGACTAGTTTTTTTATCTCTAGACTTAAGATAAAGATAAAATTGTCTTTATTCGAAGTAAGATTTAACAAAATCATTTTTCGACATCAATGGACAAAACAAGTTTGTCTTTTCAGGACTCGTCTCGTTTTGTGCACAGACATTTTGATATTTGGTCATTACACTGTACACTAAACAGCGTGCCCCTGAATAGTTCTGGAACCGTATAATGTAATAATGTATGACGGATAAATTTTTAAATAAATAATTAAAATAATAATAATAATTAAATAATTTTTTGATAATTTTTTTTTATTAGTTTTGACGAGCGTGCATGAAGAGGTTGATGAATGTGAATGAAGCGAAAGAAGTATGTCTGGATCGTAGCAAGTGGAAGGAAGTGGTCTCTGCCTACCCCTCCGGGAAAAAGGCGTGACTTTATGTATGTATGTATGTACGGATAAATTTTAGAAAGTGGACGTCCTTGATGTAAAAGTGGTACTCCAGGGTGAAAGTGGTTTGACTCAGTGAACCGGATTCCTTATTTTGTTCTGTTATAACGTTCCTTACGCAACAGTTAGTCACATCATCACTCACCAAATAAATCGCACTCAGGAACGATCTCTCATCAGCGCAAATAATGATACAACCGGGATAACTGAGTCCCAGTTGTACCATCAATGGTACTGACCAATAGCACAAAGGTCTGGCTGCGATTAAAATCACGTTGCTTGTTTTAAAAAGAGAGATTGTATCCTTAATGAAGTTATAACAATCTTTATACCTAGTGACAATAAAATCAGAAAAATAAATTACGGAAAAATTTCTGCTCTATTTGCGGGAAAAATAAAATGTTGTTTAAACGGTTTATTGCTGATTTATAGTTGCAATATTTTACTTATTCAGTGTTAAAATTAAACTTTTATTTGGTTAGGTATAAATAGTTCCAATCTCGAGTAAAAGTAATAGAGTAGTTAGAGGTAACCACAAAACGTTTGAAATTGTAGATAATGGTGTTTAGCTGTTCACTTTCACTTCCTGTAATGTTCCGATTATGTTCCAGTTATGTTGTTTTGGACTTTTATCGTAATTGAATGATTGTTTGAAAGAAAGTTGAGAAAATTTAACTGTGATAAACGCTGTAATGTCCTATTGGAAAGTAGAAGGGCAAAAATGAAGTATTAGAAAGAAAATCTCTCTAATTATGTGTATTTATAAAGCTAATGAAATTATATAAACTTATTATTAAATATATCATGAAAAAGTTAAGATTTATTGGTGTCTTTTCATATCCGTACGAGTATTTATTAAATATTTTACTTAACAATTGTTTGTCTTTTTATTTCAGGTAAGATTGAGCATTGGTCAAGAAATGAAGTTAAAAAATCAACGCAGTTTTTTGACTGTATTGTAAGTAGTTATAGTGTCTATTATAGGTATATACCTAAGTAAGAGTGGGCCGGGGGACAATCATGTAAAATAAGCCACACATTGGCATTAAATTCTACCTAAAGTGTAGTTAAACTAAAAATATCTAATAGAATAGTGTAATAAACAGCAGCTGCAGTGCAGTGCAGTGCAGTGCAGTGTGTGTGTATTGTATTGTATTGCGCAAAAGGGTAGTTTTTGCAAAATTATTGTTTAACCGCAGGCAAGCCCTTATTCTTTTTCTAGGAGAGTTCATATTTTTTTAGATAATGTTAAATAGGTAATATTTGAAATATTGCTAAAGAACTAAAACTTACAAACTACTAACTTAACTTAACTTACTTTACTTGAGTACTTCATCACATTATTCTCAAAACTACAATAATGCATTGTATACATTCACTGTTGTTTGTTGCGCCCGCGCACTTGGTCACGATGATGACATGATTATGTCATGATTTGCATCAATCTCGGTCTAGTGAACTTTTTGCTAACTTTTGACAAAAACTGACAACTTTATTTTATTATTATGTTGACATACTTGTCATGTTAACCATGTAATAAATAAAGAGTTTTATTTCACAGGGCATATTTTTTTTTGTTTTTTTTTTTACTTTTCAACTGAAAAGTATTTAATTTCTATTGAAAAATAAATTAAAATAAACTAGTTATCCACTATCGAACTGACAGTAAAATAATACTTTGTTAAATCCAATATTTTACCTAATTGATAAATTGTAAATCGAATTTTGGAAATTATGAAAAAGTGCTAATAATGAAAATGTCTCTAAAACAGAAATCACATTATTTATTTATGTATTTATAACTTTACGAAACTAACTAAACTTATAGTGTGAATGTTTAATTTTATATCTTTTCTTGTATTATAATTTGTTGAATTCATGTCTTACACAATGTATTTTGTTATGGATTAACTTTGAACTTTCAGCGCGATATTTCTGTTAAAAACAACATACATACATACATAAATACTTCCACTCTCTTGTTACTTACTTGCTTGTTAAAAACGAAATTATAGCATATTGACAATATGGCAAAATAGAAGCAGAAAGATACATAATTGCATAACAACAAGATGGCCGCACTGAGCGTGCAATTCGTGACCGTCGTCGTAGAGTTCTGTCTAAAAAAAAAATGCTCGCGCAAAAACTGCGATCGACGCGATTAGAGGGAAAAATACGTGCGCAGGTTGATGACCTCGCTGTCCCTGATGGATGACAAAAGAAAATAGTATTCTTTTTTCAAATTATAGTGTTAGGAAATCACATTACATCACATCCTCGGAGGAATCACATCACATCACACTAATCCTACTAATATTATAAATGCGAAAGTTTGGATGTTTATTAATCAATCACACTTCAACCACTGGACGGATCGGGATGAAACTTGCCAAACATATAGGTTAGAAATAGAAATAGAAATAATCTTTATTTGCATAAAACATTGTAGTAATGGTGGTCAAGAATATTTTACAAGAACAATGATGTTTAGCCAACTTATTGATTAGCATGCAAATTTTGTCACAAAATTTCAAAGAAATAAATAAATATAATTTGGTAAACTCACAATGTCGAGAATTCTGTAACACCATAAAAACCCTTATCAGTCAACCATTGAAATAGCTTGCGTTTAAATGTTCTTAAATTAATGGTTTTTAGGTCTTTCGGTATTTTATTGTAAATTCTGAAGGTCCTGGAATAGGACATATGCTACATTTTATTGCGGGAAAACTCATTAAACGCGGGTAGGGTAGGTGTAGATTAGGTGTAGGGTAGGTGTAGGGTAGGTGTAGGGTAGGTGTAGGGTAGGTGTAGGGTAGGTGTAGGGTAGGTGTAGGGTAGGTGTAGGGTAGGTGTAGGGTAGGTGTAGGGTAGGTGTAGGGTAGGTGTAGGGTAGGTATAGGGCAGGTTTAGGGTAAGTGTAGGGTAGTAGGTGTAGGATAGGTATAAAGTAGGTGTAGGGTAGGTGTAGGGTAGTAGGTGTAGGGTAGGTGTAGAGTAGGTGTAGGGTAGGTGTAGGGTAGGTGTAGGGTAGGTGTAGGGTAGGTATAGGGCAGGTTTAGGGTAAGTGTAGGGTAGTAGGTGTAGGATAGGTATAAAGTAGATGTAGGGTAGGTGTAGGGTAGGTGTAGGGTAGGTGTAGGGTAGGTATAGGGCAGGTTTAGGGTAAGTGTAGGGTAGTAGGTGTAGGATAGGTATTAAGTAGGTGTAGGGTAGGTGTAGAGTAGGTGTAGGGTAGGTGTAGGGTAGTAGGTGTAGGGTAGGTGTAGGGTAGGTGTAGAGTAGGTGTAGGGTAGGTGTAAGGAAGGTGTAGGGTAGGTGTAGAGTAGGTGTAGGGTAGGTGTAGGGTAGGTGTAGGGTAGGTGTAGGGTAGGTGTAGGGTAGGGTAGGTGTAGGGTAGGTGTAGAGCCTGCAGATGTTGGAAAAAATGGCAGGACAACGTCTGCCGGGTCAGTTTGTACTTATTATAAATGTGAAAATATAATTTGGATGTTTGTACCGCCTCTACGCTTAAAGTACTCAACAGATTTGGATGAAATTTGGAATGGAGATAGTTTACCTGGTTATATAGAATACTTTTTACGGGAAAAAAATATTCCCCACAAGAAAATGTTACACCCGTGTACAAATGTTGTAGCCGTGTGCGGACCGCTAGTGTCAAATGAGATACAACTATAAATTACTAGTAAAATTTTTCCTTTTATTAAAAAAAATGTGTGGTTAAGTAAAGGGATCTTTCTTGTCACTGGGTGATATTGGCTTATGAGTGTTAGTAGATAAAAGATAATAATATTGTCTTGATAAAAAAATCGACAAATCCACTTGAGAATTTTGAAAACAAGAAAAAACGTTTCCATCTGAAAACTTTCCTGAAATATTTTTATAGAGAAACTTTGAACACATTTATGTCCATTTCGATAACTTTTTGCAGAATAATCTATCACAATACAGTCTGGTTATCAACCCAACTGGTTAACTGTAACTAGCTAAGGTCATTCACTCCGCCGTGATGTTATGTTTTTGCTATTTCATAAGGTATATTTACGATCTTCAAATAAAGAGCAACTCCAATATTGTAAAATTGTCGTTTAGAAGGCCTTTTCATAGGAGTAAATAAACGTACAAAATAATAGGATACGCGTTTGTGTTAAATAGTAGTACATAGTTACTCGATAGATAATGATTTATTGAATTATGTATTTTATAGGTTACATTGAATTACAAATAGTTTTTCTTCTAAGAAAATACAAGTGTGATAAATTCTCTTAATTACAGGAAAATGTTTTTAATTGCTTAGGCCGTAGAAGGAGTTCCTTTTAGATCTAGGGCTACTGTTAGTATTGTACGAGTTATTTATTGTTGGGCGCCGCCGGTGGATGCAAGTAGCGCAGGGCCGTTCACGCTGGTAACCTATGGGGGAGGCTCATGTTCAGCAGTGGACGTCTTCCGGCTGAGATCATGATGATGATGATCATATTTGATGGAAATTCTACGCAAACATTCGACCAAAAATATCTAGGCCAACGTCTGCATATTTCCAATAGTATACCATCGAGACAGACAATATTTGAAATACTAGAGATAAAATTGAAATGTTACAAATAATATTTATTAACTCAGTAATATTTATATGGACGCCACAAATAGTGCAGTCGAAGTGGCTAAGTTCTGGGCTAGAAAGATATAATTTGTCATCAACACGCAAAGAAGAAGAATATTTAGATAAAAATAATATTGAGAGCGTCGGTGATCTAGTGGCTAGGGCCGCTGCCTCCCGTCCGGAAGAAGCGGGTTCCATCCCCACCACGTACCAATGTTTATTTCGAATTCATATGGACGTTTATTCGACGCTCTTATACGGTGAAGGAAAACATCGTGATGAAACCTGCACACTCCTGCGAAGAAATTCAAAGATTGTGTGTGAAGTCTACCAACCTGCACTGGGCCAGCGTGGTCGAATAAAGCCTAATCGCCCTTATTCAGGGTAGGCTCGAGCCCCTCGATCCATGAGCTGTTGAAAACATTTAGTTTGGACAAGTTTTATAGAATCTACCTACGTCATGACAAACACACTCGAGGTCTCCCCAAATAAGGATCTAGATGACCAACTAAGAAAATAAACCTATTGTTAATTAGCATATTAATGTCACTCGCGGAAACTTTATAAATATTATTGGTTGAACCGGAAATAGTTTTGTTAGGCCTTAATGAGGTCATAACTTTAAATAGATTTCGGAGACGGCCGGAGTAAAGAGAGCATGTCTAGGTGGAGATTCTCCAATAATACTGACTTAGAACTGGAACCGAACAGTTTATTTTTAAAACAATGTAAGGTACATTCTACTTATGTTATAATCAAGAATATTAAATAAAGCTGTCTCTTCTATTGTTAATTACTACAATTTTAGTCAAACCAGTTTTTGAATATAACAATAATTTGTATATTATCATTAGGAAATAAATACACCACTAATATACTTGATTTATAACCATAATCAATAATCCCCGGTAATGAAACACTAACTGGATATAACTACTTATTAGGAAGTGCGCCAAGCCAAGCCTAGGCGCAGTTATTTAAAATCTAGTAACTAGATCAAATACCTAAGCCTTTAGACTTTTATGGCAATCGTAGGTAGAACGTTTTTTTGCACAGGAAGCAAATATATGTGGACTACATTGCAGTCATTATTGTAAATGACATTGTACGCACCTTGACGACAGATCTTTTTGAAAAATAGGTAGTGTCAAGTTTTTGTTATTTTCCGTTCCTATATGTGTAGTATTAATAAAGAATATCACCTAATTGTACAACCGTTTGATAACACTAATAAAAAAAAAACCATTCAACACAAAGTAATTAGTACAAATAAAATATAGTAACGAAACTGAACAAACACAAAAAGAAAAACAATAAAAAGAACAATTACATAACTGTTAAAAAGAAAAACAGTGTATCAGAAAATTGTACGCCATGAAACCCTTTCTCAAATTATAGGCATTATTTTAAAATTATAGAGAAATAAAATGTAATGCAAGTAGAGTGGAGTCTAATTGGCTAGATAACTATTCAATGTCAGATTTAACGTTGCGTTGGTCATTGTCACACGTCAATGTTAGCACTGTATCGTTCGTACTGACTTAAATTATAAAGGATATTAAGCCACGATCAAACGAAAAACATAGTGTGGGACGCCCCCCTGCCAGGGGGACGATGACCTGAGGAAGGTCGCTGGTAGTAGCTGGATGAGGAAAGCGGGTGATCGTGCGCTTTGGCGTGCCCTTGGGGAGGCAGCAGTCCAGCAGTGGACTGTATTAGGCTGATTGATTGATTGATTGATAAGCCGTGATAAAAAAGTGACTAGAAATTTAAAGCTCATGTTTATTTAAAAACTTTGATACAATGATATTACGACTCATATATTGCCGCATAGGTAAATCTAACAAGAAATTGAGCGTTTTTTATATTATTTTCTACACTGAGAAGCTACAAAAGATATTCACAATATTCAATATTATTATTTATATAATTTAATATTCTGAACAGTTGGAATGTATGTGTTGCCGGAAATGAGGCACCTTGATTTGGTCTTTGAATTTACGAGTATTATGTGGCACTCAAAATCAACCGTGAAAATATGCGTGAATTCTGGTGTTTGTGACAAATGTTTTGCAAAATAGATACTGTCAACCGCACAATATAGGTGTCTAGTAATTTGAAGTGTCTTTATTCTGTAGCAGATAATATGCATAATCCGTAATGTGCCGTACGTGTCCGTAATTTTTGATCGGTGAGCTCTTCTCCACAGATTCCACCATTGTGTTAGTGAACTCACCCAAAAAAATGTAATGACGGATCTAAGTGATGTAATGACATCCTATGGAAATAAATTATTTTGACTTTGACTTTGAAGTCAGAGTCGATCATAGTACTATCGGCTGTCTGATTGATTAGTGATGGCTTAAAATAAAAAAGTTATATCGAAATGGATAGTTATAATTACAAATTGTATTTGTTTATTAAAAAAATATATATATGTGGGGACATCTTCACACATGGCCATCTGATCCCAAACTAAGCAGAGCTTGTACCACGGACCATGGTCCGTGGCTTGTACTATGGGTACCAGACAGCTGATATACATTACTTAAATAGATAAATACATACTTCTCGTATATATAAACAACAACCAGACACAAGGCGAACACAAGTGCTCATCACACAAATGTTTGCCCTGGGCGGGATTCGAACCCACGACTCTGTACGTCGGAGGCAGATACACTACCACCTGGGCTATGGAGCCACCATTAATGCGTTTATTTTCAATTATTACCTAATGTAAGAATTTAGAAGTGAAAAGTCATTTACTCAAATAAAAATATTATGTATTACATGTCAAATGTTTAGAAATGAGATGTATCACAATAAAAATACCTTAGCAGCTAGGAGATATTTCATCTGAGATAGTATCATTACATTTACGAGTACAACTTCATTTTTAACTTAACGATGTAAGTAAATTAAGTGTTTTGAAAATTAGTATTACTTTAACTAGTGATAAACAGTGCACCAATGAATCTAACTGGTAATTAAAATGCAAATAATTACAATTACAAACAGAACGAGAAAGGTCGACACCTTTCAACAGTAATTTAAATAAACTACAACTGTACATGTTTAGCTTAAAGTGGCTAAATGATTAAATTGCTAACGAATCTAGGAAATACAAAACCGGTCTGCAATTTTCGTCATTTTGAAAACCAGCGTTAAATATTTTTAACTTTATCAAAATGTCAAGTTTTGAAAAGAAGCATAGCATTGAGGTTCTTTCTTAGTACTATATTAATATGAAATAGATAGAGCGGGATAAGTGCAGTCTGTATACAATTTATGAATCTGTCACTAGGTTATGCACATGCACTTTGGGTTTATATAAAACTAAGTTATAACTTCATTTGTCACTCCATTGCTTAAAATGTTTTACGACGACAAGTTTTCGGTGATTTATCGCCAGTGGCCAGGAAATGTACAGCGATTTAATTTGAATAAACAGTCGTCGATTTTGGTGTGGGAGATAAGTTATTTACCTGTTAATAGCTAGACTTTGAGAATTGATAGCATTAGTCAATAAGACCTTCAAATCAATGCAATTATGCATTATTCCTATACTCAGGTTAGGTTTAGACTTTAGAAACATTTTTGAAAAAGTTATGAATAAGTGGGTATTTTTTTTTAAATATAACTATTTTGGTCATTTATAATCTACTTGTAATATTGTAACATGTATTTTGTGATAAGTTAGAAAATAATTACCTACCAAATAAAAATGATAATTATATGTATATGTATCTTACTTAATTTTACGTAATATAACATAATAGAATAATGTTTAATAAGCCCTTTCAGTAATTAGTAATATTTAAAAAAATATTAATAAATTAGGTAAAATATTTTTGACGTAAGTACTCAGTAATTAATTAAATTAAGCCACTAACTCTATGCTCACGCGCACATCAATTAAGGTTACCCTGCTGTTATGTATGAAGAGAATATATCAACTGTTATCTGAAGTCTTAATCATACCAAAATATTTGTACGGGTCACTTAAATCACTTTAAAATTAACCATTAATTTAGAAAGTCGTACAGATTAATTTTATCACGTGGTAATCTTTGCCGTCATAATTAACTCGATAATTTTTTTTTATTTACTAAAATAAAGGTGTTCTGTAACACAAAAAAAACAACGATTATGATTAAAAATTTACTGCATACAAAAAAAATAGTCTGCACAAGATGAATTAACTCTTTTTAATTCTTTATGTAGTGTAAAATGTGCTATTAAAAAACTTTCATTAGAAATAGATTACGGGTACCTTTTCAGCTCAATAGAAAATAAACTGCTGAAAAAGTAACTGAGTATTTAAAAGATTTGATTCGTGATAAAATTATGATTTTCTATGATAACTTCTACAGTATAGAGACATAACTTAAAAGCATGGTCACAGATCACAGTTATGTTTA
This sequence comes from Carpatolechia fugitivella, assembly GCA_951230895.1. Taxonomy (NCBI): domain Eukaryota; kingdom Metazoa; phylum Arthropoda; class Insecta; order Lepidoptera; family Gelechiidae; genus Carpatolechia; species Carpatolechia fugitivella. Next base: position 877,329 of record OX579651.1, read on the forward strand.
GAACGGCCTAGAACAGGTCAGCGGCGAAACTGCGCCTGACCATATGTGGCCTCGATACAAGTGTCAACCGCCCTTTCCCTTTGCGGTGACCGTCGCATGCGCACCGTAGAATCCGCGTTTGCTACGTCGTCTATCGATCATTTATTTATATAATAAATATATTGTTTTGTTGGCTTAAGTCCGTTGTTGGTGGAGACGTATATGTGCTGGTGGAAATAAAAATAATATTTTTGTCATTGTGTTCATTGTTCATTGTGTATTTAAGTTTTTTCGTACGAGAAAGACTTACGAGGATAGGAGCGTGAGAGAACAGACAAATCCGCAACCGCTACATACTAAATACTGTCAAAATCAAATATAATGTGAACCATCGACACGACGAAGAAGAATAACCAAGTCCGCGCCTGCTATCAAGTGCGCGCCTGCTATCAAGTGCGCGCCTGCTATCAAGCCCGCGCCTGCTATCAAGCCCGCGCCTGCTATCAAGCCCGCGCCTACTATCAAGCCCGCGCCTGCTATCAAGCCCGCGCCTACTATCAAGCCCGCGCCTGCTATCAAGCCCGCGCCTGCTATCAAGCCCGCGCCTGCTATCAAGCCCGCGCCTGCTATCAAGCTCGCGCCTGCTATCAAGCCCGCGCCTACTACCAAGCCCGCGCCTGCTACCAAGTCCGCGCCTGCTATCAAGTCCGCGTCTGCTATCAAGTCCGCGTCTGCTATCAAGTCCGCGTCTGCTATCAAGTCCGCGTCTGCTATCAAGTCCGCGTCTGCTATCAAGTCCGCGCCTGCTATCAAGTCTGCGCCTGGTATAATATTAACTCGGTATACGTAGCGAATTAGTCAGTTAGGAAGGATGAACAAGTAAAGATGTTTTGCTTCCAAGCTTTTTTCGTTTGCTCTGGATTTTGTATCACTTCTTTATGCGAAAAAAACCCTGTATCTAACTAAACATTAATGATAAATTACTTTTCATCCTCTTTATTATTGTCAACTGATTCAGACAGAATCGGTACATTCCGTTTTTTAAGTATGCTAAAGAACTGGACTGTAACGGGCCGTTGATGTTGATGTTGATGAAAGAAATAATAAGAACACAAAAGGTGAACAAAAAAAACGATGCAATGAAAGCAATTGCGAAATATCTTTACTGTGAACTAATATTTTTTAATTAATTTAATAAAGCCAACACTGATTTGCTTATTTTACAAAAGTATTACACGGAAATGAGCCTTGACTAACATCGATAATTAAGCGATAAGAATATCGATAAATGTAATGCGGATCAATATAATTAGCATTGGTCAACCTTAACTAACCCAGTATTTGATTTCTCAATCATATAAATAAATAATGTCGTCACATGCATTGAGATTGATATTATATTGATTTTACTAAGAGATCGATAAAACTTTTAGAATAATTAGCACTGTGTTAATTAATATTCTTCTCCATAGAATGTACATTTATTAATGAGCCTGCCAATTTACGCAACAGAAGATTGAAGAGAACCACTGAAAATAATGGAAACGGGGATGGAAGACAAGTGTTTAGATTGACGATAGAAATAATTAGGTTTCGCAACGGACGTTTTTGTGGAATCTAACTTGATTTTTGAAATAATTAGCTACGGAACTGGTTTTAGCACGACAAATTTTCCTGCTAATTTCTAGGCTAGACCAGACCTGTCTAGTTAGTGACTAATTACTGATTAGAGTTTGCTAACCGTAATCTAACGAGGTGGAATTAAAATTAATTTAGAAGCTAAAAAAATTACCTTTCAAAAAAGATTTTTTATTTAATTACATAGAGACTGCTTTTAAGTCCAGTTATTTTTGAAAGAAATTAATTTGGTATAATTTCTTTGATAATCACGAAACATTTTATTCACAAAAAACATTCCCGAAAATCTTTCACAATATATAAATAAATAAATAAAAGGTAAAGTATAGGAAAATTCAGCGTAGCCTCTCTCTTGTAACCTAGTATTCTCTATATGCCATACAAGTATATGAAAATAATTTGCTATTGCGAAACCTGCAGTGGCACATTCTTAGCTCGCTAGCGTGTAGGCCTTAGGGTCTGTAGCATTTAGTTTAGAGGTAATCTGTGGCAATTTATGGTGTCAGATCAGAGGTCGTTAGATAAATATATAGAGATCTGTATCTGCGATTACTGAGTGCTCCTGGCTAGTTGTATGTTTCATTTTCAATAAAATTGTTAGATAAAATATTATATAGGAAATGGTTCTTGAATTTTGATATTTTAACTTTGATCACATTTATATCTGTTGATAATGAAGGTAGCTATTTCATACATTTATATTTGAATATTTATATCAGTGGAGTAGAAAAAAAAATTCGTTATAATCATAACGTCATTACTTTGCCTGGTAAGTTTTTTCCCTGTTTTGATATATTTATTTATTATTTATTTATACTTTTCTTACTAGATTTTAAGGTGAAAATGTATATTTATGCAACGAAACAAAATGGTTTTTCTTACATATTTGGATCAAATAATATTTCTTATTATTATTTTCCAAAGTAAAACACAAAGTCTACACTAGTTACTAGTAAGTCTATACTACTACTACCAGGCTAATGAGCTGTGGCACGAATCAGCTGGTTTAACACACTCTAAGCAACTGATCCCGGGATTCCTGCCCAAATTTACTGCCGAGGTAATCAAATTGAACCGCCAAAATGTAAGGATATTAATCCGAGCCCTCACGGGACATTGTAAGCTTAATAAGCATCTGAACAGGATGGGTCTATCTGAGAACCCTTACTGCAGATTCTGCGCAGATGACGAGGAGACTACGCTTCACATCCTACGTGAGTGCGATGCCCTTGTCAATAAGAGAAGCCGGGTACTGGGAGGACCCAAAATTGCCACCCAGGAAGCCCAGGCTTTAAGCCCCTTATCGACCGTCAGCTTCTTCAAAACTGTTGGTCTAGAGGAGGCTATTTAACATCGAAGGGCTGACTACAATAGATCCATCTCGGGTCGCAGTGGTCATTGGGACATAATTTGCCCGATCCCTTTTACCTAAATCATAATCATAAGTCTATACAAGTCGTTTCTGCTTTATAATTATTACAAAGTCTACGTCTAAAAATACCAAACGGATCAAGGAAGCCATTTGCAATGATAATTTGAAAACTTGCTGGAGTTATTATAAATTTAATGCTTTGAATAGCTAATGCTACAAAAATGTCACACGTACGTTAATAAGTTAATTTGTGATCTAGATAATATTTTAGTGCAATAAAACAAGTTATAGAAGAATAAATCACTTGGAAACTGGTTTTCAAAGGTCTGTGTGATTGATCATCATTGTACAACTTGCAGGCACCTAAGACGTCATAGAAAAAAATAATTATTAAGTAAAAAATATTTTTTAACAACACGTTTTTACGCACTAAAAAGTATAAAATAATTTTTATTGAGATTTTTATTGGTGTAGTACTCTCTAGGACTTAAAACGAAAAACGTGGGGTGCATGAGTAGATTTTGAAGCATAACCGTGTTTCTCAAAAAACTATATATTAGAATTTAGCCCCATTATAAAAAAATCATAGACATCTTCTAGGCGAGCGTGGTCCATCTTTCACCTTATAATCAATTTCCATCAGCTAGAATGAATCCGCACTGACGCACCAAAAACTTTTATGTAGTTTAAAATAAATAAATAAATCTTTATTTCATATTTTTTTTTCTTTTCTTTTTCTTTATTTATCTTTATGTACATATGCATTTTCAATAACTCTTCGGGTATAGTATGTTTCTTGAAACAAGGTCCTGTTCGTCGACAGGCGATGATGGCCTGTAATGGCGAGTGGCTGTTGTCAACGAATTCGAATATTGTGTACTGGCGGCCGGCGCCTTAAAATATTTCGCTTTCCAAGATACATATCAATTATTATTGTACACCCGATGATACTGAACTGATTTAATTTTAAGACATGACTAAATATTTGACTTTAATACACGTAACAAAAGTTAAAAATCTTTGAAATTCCAAAGATGGCTCGTGCTACCTAAATCAGTATGCGCTGGTAATTTTGCCAACCATTCGCGAATTTAACACTTTCTAACATAGTAGACTTATGAATATTTAAATATGTATTAGTCCAAATCTCTCTTAACAATGTTTCTTTGTAAGATAACAAAAAGCTCTCGTTTCTCCTTAAACGTGTCAAGTTATCTTTAGTTTCCTCATTTGTAGCGTGCTGCTTAGGTTTTTGGGACGATTTCCTATATTTGGACGCTAATCTGTAGAATTATGGATGTTGTAAGTTTAAAAACTATTTGGAATAATTAATATTCTGAATTTAAATAAGTTCATTACGTAAACTCACACTGGACTCCAAGGAGTGCCATTTGTACCATCAGTGCGAGTAATGGTATTGGGATAACATTAGTTTCAGTTGTACCGTCAATGGTATAACTATAAACACTTCTAGGTTACCTGGTAGATATGTGTGTTTCTAATGGTATAACAAGTCCAGAGTTCAGCTTGACCTAGTATCGGTCGTCTTTATCTTCATTTAAATTAAATATAATTACATGGTTATAACGTTAAATATAATGTTATCTGATATACCATACCACACCACTACGTACTATTGTACCTACTTCTTTATTAGGAAAATGTCTTGAATATTCTACTATTCAAAGGAGCCATTGAATGAATGAATAAACTTTGAATTCAGTATTAAATAATTTCCACGTAAATAAGAGAGACCTTTCTAAACGTTTATTTTAACAATTTGACCTTAGAATGGAACGATTATCTTCTAAGTGCTGATTAATTAGCAAACCTTGAATTAACAATTTGAGACATAACGTTTATATAATAACAATGTCTACATTCATTAGTTAACATTCTGTTTAATCTATTGTTTACTTTTTTAGGGTTCTTCGTTTACTTACTTAACCTGGCACACCCTTATGCGAATTAATATTACCCTAAACCCTTGTTAAATAATAGAAAACTACTTTACGATTTGCTAATTTAAGATAAATACTTAAGTTTAACAAAGTTCAGAGTTATATAAATAAAATGCTTAACCCAAACAAACCTCCATCTAAGTATAACTTAAACATGTGCGAGTATTATAAGGAACCTTCAGTTTATTAATATCTCAACAGTTTTGTTGCATGTCTAGTCTAACCATTGTCTGAATATCGATGTTGTGAGAAAAGTCAACGAAACAAAATGTAATAAAAATGGCAATGAAATAACCTTTGTAATAACTTCTAAGTAAAACTGTGTAAATTTTTATCAACGTGTTGAATAACTTTTGTCTGTTTCATAATGTTTAGTGTTCGTAAGGTGAACAATATTATCTTTGTTTCTCTAGTTAGTAATGTGACCTTTGACGTGAATTTATAGATAAAAGTTAATGTTTGGGGTGTTGTAATGTAAGTATGTATTTATTTTCACGCTCATGTCCTTTACGCAGTGAGTAGAACGGGGAGACATCGGTTGTGCTGAAATTGACCAACCCGCACGGGATAAGCGGGATTCTAAGGTTTGATAGCTTTTATTCAGGGTAGGCTCGAGTATCTCGGTGGATACGTATTATATATCTAGCTGTTGTTGGCCTGCCCACTGGCACAACTATGTCCCTCTTTTCTTTGACTGCTTTGTCATTCTGACTAGCGAAGTGAATGTCTTATTCCCAAAACGTACCCCTAACCACAAAAAAATCTGTAATGGCATTTTTTTATAGATTCGCACTTCAGTAAAATAAGATCAATAAAGTCTAGAGTACAAGTGTATCTTTGTTTTTTTACAATTCATAAATACTCGTAGCAGATGCTAAATATCTTCTAAAAACTCTAACCATTCACTTAAAATAATTAAATCGTTGCTTAACATAAACACCGACTAGAATTAGGCTATGAACCCGCTACTTAATAAAGAATCACATCACCATTACCTCACTGCGTTTACACTGCATGCTAAGTAGGAGCCGATCCAAAGGTAGTTCGTAAAAATTACGCAATATACTAATACTAAGCACTGAGCATTATTATCTTTGCATATGGTGCCGTGATGAAACTGAACTGTCTCCACGAAGCACAGTGCAGCAGTTTAATGGATATAATCCTTAAAGAGCTTCAAGTGCCACTTTAAAATCATCACCACCATCATAAACAGCTCATACATGACCCTACTGAGGGGTTTGAGCCTACCTTGACTTGGAAGATCAGGCCGTAGGCAATTATAGGTGTTTTGTTGCTGGTCAATTTCACACACAACCTTTGAATTACTTCGCATGTTTGTGCAGATTTTCTCTCGATGTTCTCCTTCACCGTAAAAGCGTCGAATAAACGTACATATTTATTTATTATTAGTGACATTTCACAGCACATAAACACATCTTAAATAAGTGACATTAAAATTATACATAGCCAATAACGAAGATCACATATTACATTTGAATAGTACATATGAATGTGAAATTTGAAAACACATTGTGCGTGATGAGGTTCGAACTCGCGTCTCCCGGATGGGAGGCAGCGGTTCTAGCCAGTACACCGTCAACACACTATAAAGAGAAGAGCGTATTGTAGCCATCTTGTTGTTACAAATCTTTTCGTCTTTGACGATTTACTTTACTCCTAGAGATGCTTTTTTGTCTGTCATACAAAAAAGACCTTGTGTTTTTTATCACTTCCTTTCTTAACGCAAGATTAGTGTTAATACAGCACTCACATTATTAGCATAGGTGATTTGTCAAACAATCGACCTTAACTAAAATAATCGATCCACGACGCCTTCATCGATCATTTCGTAATTGATCGTCTAATATAGACCACCAGTGTAACAGATGATCTGTGATATTATAGTTGAGCCTCGTTAGTGTGATTATTTTGTTTCGACACTTCTGTATGTAGATCAAGTGATAAATAGATCAACTTTATATGTTCTGAATCAGTTTTATCTATTTTAACTAGATTAAAAACTAACTAGCTTTTTGCATGCTTCACTTACAAATTTTCTGAAAAAAAATTAGATTTCAGTTGGTAGCTTATTTTATGTCTTCATCCCACTGTCATCTGCATGTAAATAAAAAGATTCATATTTAATTGGAAACTGAAAAATTGTAAATGAAAGACAAAAAAAAATGTGTGAAGTCGACCCAATCCTCACTAGCTCAGCGTACTCGACGACGAAAAAATGTGGAGGGGAGGGTTCAAATTTCAAATATCGAAAGGGATATCGTAAAACCCTACTTTCAGACCCCACTTTCAAAAACAAGAATTCGATTGAATCATGTCATAAAGTTCTAATTTTTTGTCATATTGCTATTGTAGTTTATACCTACATACAAAACATGCTCTATAATGCGCATTGGAAAGCGAATGTTTATGTTAAATATAGAGCGCTCGCGCACACTAAATTCTTTTTTATGAAAGGTGTTTTTTGTTGACATTTGCTATTATTTCGTTACGTCTAGCGGTCAGGTGCAATAAGTTATTTGTTTGACTGTCATAAGATTACGTGTGAAATTAGATCGAGAGGTGTTAGTATTGCTTTTATGCTATGATTGCTTATTTGGTAATATCTTTGTTCTGTTTAACTAGCGCAATGATGTTTGGTTATTGATGAAGACATCATTGTTTTATTTAGAATCTCGCTCAATATAATCTTGAAGTTATAGATAGGGGTTAAAGTTTTCACATATCTGACTTGCTGAATTTTGTCTAGTTTGGACAAATGCCTTTATCAAAGATTTCCAGAACACCTAGACAACAGTGATCATCTTTGGTAATAAAATAAAAAAATCTACAAAAACCACCACCACCACCTATACCTATAAAATTTTCTAAATAATTTTTAGTTTTATTTTAAATTAGGAATAACATTAAAAATATAACTGCATTGTTTAGCCAATAACGTAAAACTGCATGTACGTAAAAGCACTTACAATTTATAATTCTCTTATAGTATAAAATGACATACGACGTTATTGCTTAATTTTGCACGCCTAGGCCTATTCTTACTGAATAGATAAGTATAAAGTGATCAAATTAACGTGACACCCCGCGCGTGTGGCGCATCTTTTACGCCAGGTGCCAAGTTAACATGGCCGTATGTTAGCTTTTGTCTTTGACGTACCATCACGTGCGAAGAACTCATATGCGTGCGTATACGCAACAGTGCGTTTCGGTACCTCCTCGTTAGCATTTCGACACGCATACATGGAAAAGCGCCATTTTGAATCCTATCCCTTCGATCTAAAGATGCATTTAGAGTTTTTTCTAACGTTACAGAAATCTTGATTCGAGAAATTTAACTTTATCATTTTGGTATAAGAATATTATTTAGTAGGTTAGGATTTATCGCGATAGAAAGTCAAGCCATGCTGTATTGAGTTCTATGTCATCGACCTAAAGTTGTGGTGTTTTGTATTTAGGTTAGGTTAGAAAAGTTAAGACGAAAGATGGTTGATTGATGCTGTGTAATAAGATTAATCCCATATGATAGCCTTTTGTTAACACATGCTACATAGATTTAAATTTTCATGATAACTTACAATTCTTTTTTTGTATTTTATGTTTTATATCGTATTTGCAAGTCAGCAGTGTATATAACACGCCGTGTGGTGACGGCAGAGTAGAATACATTTGTCACCAACCCCTACACATTGAACAGGGAACGGGCAGCAGCGCTCTCTGATACAGTAACCTTTTAATCTGCGATCTCCAACCCGCCTGCCAAGCGTGGAGATTATGGCAAAACCAAACACTTAAGTGGAGGAGGCTCATAGTCCAGCAGCGGACTGTAACGGGCCGTTGATTTGATTTGATTTGATGTTTTATATCGTATTTGCAAGTTGGCAGTGTATATAACAAACCCTATTGTAAGTACAGTTTCTAAACGAAAATACTGCACAAATCCGACTTTGCAGACTCTTTCACCGTAGCACTAACAGATTACTTTCTTTCCAAAGTCCGATGTGCATTATTTACTGCCCGGAGTACCAACTGTTCTGCTGTAAGAAACAACTTGCGCGGGAGTCGTCTACTCGACACTGTAAAGGCGTAACGGTGTTCTTGTCACAAGCAATCAGTTTTTACTAGCGTTATAGCAATGACATTATTAGTACACGTATAGTTACGCAAGTGACTATCAAATGATGTTATTTAAATTGGAAATTAAGACATCTGATCTGTATGAATGCTTAATTATGAATTTGCATTGTTTAGATGATCATTTAGTTTAAAGAGTGTTGCCTCATGCAGAACATTTGTATATTGTTTTAATTGATGATGTGGGTGTTTTGGATGGCAGTCTATGTTGCTGAGTGGTCGAATGTTTGACTCTCGTTACGGAAAGTTACGGATTTGAATCCCGGTGGGAACACTGTCAAACCAAAATCTTTTTGTGAGACTTTCACCAGTTTGATTAGGGGATTAGGATTGCGGGCTGAATCACCTGATTTACTAAAAATATATTTTTTTTGCTTCGCTATGAAAGTAGTTGTTACACGAGCCAAGTCTGTGATCTTTGGCGGCTCTATATGGCTAAAACCAGGGTTTGTGAGGTCCGTTGTTGACCTTACAACCCACACGATGAGGGAGACTTGACTTTGACTTTGACTTTGACTTTGGAGACGATTTGATGATGATCTATCTGAAATGAAGGCTTACTCTGGCAAATTAAAACAGTAATTAAAACACAGGTAATTTTTGGGTCTTCTGCATTGGTCACGTTCAGAATGCCACTTCGTTTTGTGAATCGTAAAGAAATATCTTCTCTTACCTTAACACTCTCAAAGTTTTTAACTATTTCATGTTATATTTTTCCTAACATCTACTGATATTTTGAAACAACAACTAAGTGCTTTTCATTCGCCTTTACCTACTGTAAAAAGATTACCACACCTTAAATTAATTTGTCAATCAGCGCACAATGCGTCATGTCAAGTTGCGTCATTACATGAGTGCGTACGCGCATCGCCATTGTGAACTTATTGTGCTGGTTGGCGTCATGGTGTCTATAATGTGGCAGCTCCATTTGCCATGGGTTTGAACTGTAAGCTTGTTGTTGGGCAACAGATTCTACCTTTATATTGATTAAAAAATATATATTTTTATACCAACCCGCACTGGTGCCACCTTTTGAGATTAGACAATTAGCTTATTCGATCCAAACTGAGAAAAGTCTCTAAAAGTGTTTTTACACGAGCCCAAAAAAGGAGTTTAATGTGTTTAGGGTACAAGTATGTAAGTGAGTTTCTATATTCCACCATAATTTCTAAATGCCTGTAGTCCAGCACTGCCACACGCTGCTGGCCGCATGATGAAAAATAGTACATAGTTTGAAGGTGGTGAAGATGAGGTAGAAGATGTAGTTTCAGAGAGGTAGCAAGGCAGAAGAAAACAGGGTTCAGTCCAGATAGTTGCACACACGGTTTATTAGTACGAGAAATTAACGTAACACTTTTAAAAGCTTACTTTCAAATAAGATCAATAAAATACAGTTAATAAGATGATCACAGTCTTATGTTTTGATTTGAGGTGGAATCAGGAAATTTGATGAAAAATGACTCTTAGCAATATAGGTATAATAAAGTCGATGCCCTGATGGGCTAAATTAATCCGTCAAATTGCGTCACGTCACGTTGCGTCACACGTGTCACGTCATACTTGTATTGTGTTGCCGTCATTTGCATGTCATCTGTATTCCATAGCGGATGCAGTAGGCGCGGGCGCAGATATATTTAGCAAGCGCTAATGGTGCTGGAGCGAATGACTGAGGAACCGTTCAGTTCTGGGTATAAGGTGTTGACTTGTTGAGTTATATCAAAGGTTCCTTCAACTCAAAAAAATTCATAGATTTCGTACCTCACACGACTATAGAGCACTTTGAAAATGAATCTACGGAATTATTTTTCATAAAGATTGGGCTACAGAGCAAACTCTTAACCCGATCATCTTTGTTTTAGGCTCAAATTGTAGCTGACTAAATTGTTCAGAGGAAATTTTCTCAAATTTTTGATATCATTCTTAGTTTTCAAAATATCTAAATAAAAAAATTCGGAAGTTTTTTTTTTTTTTTTTCACAATTTTGACCCATTTCTCCATTTTTATTTGCTATTTCTTTTCTCGTTTTTTATTTTCTCGAATAATTCTTTTTGCATTTTACAGCTCTAGTGAATACGCGTCTTTTGAGTTTTTTTTTAAATATCACAACTCACACAACTCTCTGAGATATAAGGGGATCGCACTTTTTCGTGAAATTGGAGCCTACACTGGAGCGAACGAAAAGACATTTCCAATGTCAAAACTTCTACAAATCGTGAAAATGAAACGTTTTTAAAACATACTAGCTGACCCCGCAGACGTTGTCCTGCCATTTTTCCCTACACCTACCCTACACCTACCCTACACCTACCCTACACCTACCCTCCACCTACCCTACACCTACCCTACACCTACCCTACACCTACCCTACACCTACCCTACACCTACCCTACACCTACCCTACACCTACCCTACACCTACCCTACACCTACCCTACACCTACCCTACACCTACCCTACACCTACCCTACACCTACCCTACACCTAACCTACACCTAACCTACACCTACCCTACACCTACCCTACACCTACCCTACACCTACCCTACACCTACCCTACACCTACCCTACACCTAACCTACACCTACCCTACACCTACCCTACACCTACCCTACCCATATTTTCTCGCCGTAAAAACCATCCTTGAACTTCAACGAACATTTTAAAAAAAGATTTGGCCAAATTGGTCCAGGCGTTGTTGAGTTATGCGCTTACCAACACATTTTGCGATTCATTTTTATATTATTATAGATGAATACATCTTTCGTGCAGGGAAGGGCACGTATTGGCAAAAAGATGTTACCTTCCTTACAAAAAAGCTCGTAGATAGTAGCTTGCGTTGATGTCTTTTGTATGCGAAGTTAATTCACATAGCAGTTTTGCTTCGTGGACTCTACTCGCTTCGAAGATTCTATGATGTTTTTATATGGTAATAAACATATATTTGATTTGATTTTCTGTAGTTATTTATTTATTAACATGGTATAGGTCATTTAAAAAAATAAATAAAAAATAAATAAACACTTTATTTTCAAAACTTACTCTGCTAAGATTCCATCCTCTGCCAAACTACAATATAGTTTGTAGGCAGCAAGATAATGAGTTAAATATAACAATAACAATATGTTATATTTATCTTATTATATTTTACCTGAGAACAATCTGGGTTAATTGGTAAATAATAAATTAATATTGCAGTCTGAAAGAAATATGTTTATTTGATTTTATGGTATATAATATCTTCGAATAATAAACTCATTGTTTTTTTTCTTACAGGTAAAAAATGCTGAATAATAACATAAAAAAACAGGAATTCTTAATTTGGTGAGTGATTTCTTAACATCTTTGAAGATAAAACAGTCCAAATCTGAAAGACTACCTACGTTATTTACTTTCGAAAAGGCTCACAATGATTTATTTTAATAATGGACTAAGATATCATAAATCACTACAATTTGACAAAATACATGCGATAAGGTAAACAATCGTACTATTGCGCAAGAATTGTTTTGGCGTCGCGTCTTCGGCGAGATTTCGATCTGTTTAAGAGATTCACCGATTCAATGTTGCACACGGTCTGATGTGGTCAGTATGGCATTATCAGCTTGGTAAGTTAGGTTAGGTACTTAATTTTTTTAGTACGTACGTTTAGAAATTTTATATTTTCTATATCTCGCGGATCCTTTCAATTCGATAAGTCATGTAGCTTAGCTCATCAATCAATCAATCAATCAATCAGCCTATTGCAGTCCACTGCTGGACGTAGGCCTCCCCAAGGGTATGCCAAAGCGTACGATCACCCGCTTAGCTCATAGTGAGTTTGTATTTTATATATCAAAGTGTTTGTTGATGTCTGATAGGTTAGGTTAGATTATTTTGTACTTATGATTGATTTAAATATCTTTTATTTAATTACAATAATTACTCCCTTACAACTCTTCTGTGGTAATCGAATTTGATAGTTTCATAAAAGTATAATTGGTATTAAGACGCACATTATATTAAGATGTCGTTTGAAATTATTTTGCTTTCGTGTATTTGTAAAATAACATTATAAACTCTATCTAGCTATTTTTATCCATTTTAAAACTGCTTTCAACGGGTCTAATCATGATATATTTTAGGAGGGTCAATTTTTGTAGCTTAAGTTGAGAAACGAAACATTTTCATAGGTATCACCTTACTAAATCAGACCAAAAATATGACCGTTTGTACATACTGTTGGAAATCACATAATTTTGGCTAAGAATGGATGAAGCATGATGTAATGTTTATAATGTAGTAGATGCCAACAACCGATTATGCAGAGACTATTCACGCTACAAATTGTGGGATACTCGACAAAGAGTATGGTTCTGTTGATTTGCATAACCATGTGAAAGTATCGTTATTGTCGAGTGGTCTTCGGTAACTATGAATAGGGACTGTGATTGTGCGTTTCCGGGATGCGTGTGTGGTGCACTTATTGGTTTATTTTATAGTAGGAGCGTTCAAAGCATGATAATAATATCTTTTTGAGTAATAACGTCAAAATCTGTATAGAAAAGAAAAAAATATATCTATGGCTTGGTTATCTACCCGACTAGTATGATTGGTTTGGTAGTTATTGTGTGCTATAGTTTAGGACTCACCATACAATCTGTGGTGAGTCCGTCTGGGAATAGTCGACTCTTATTTTAAGTTTTAGATTATAGCATTACGGTTAACATATCCATAATTTCTCATCAACTTTTTAACTATAGAATATTTTCCTTTTATTATAATGAACAATACAAACTGTTTTGCGCATAATTATTCATAATGTAACTGTATAATATCTATCGGATATTAAAATGCCCGAGCCAAGGATTAAACATCATTACCAAAATGATGTATGGTCCTATGGTCAATGGGCCGAGTTTGAAACGATTTCGCAATCTACCACTATTTGTACGTGAACACTTATTTATCACAAACGCATATGTAAAACCATTACTCGATCTTGTTGTCTGGTAAGGTCTTGTAAATAATTAATGATTTGACTGAGATTGAATCGTTAGTTTGCAAATATGAAGGTGAATATTTCGTATATCATGCAGTCGGTAAAATGTCTTATGTTTATATCGATAAAAAAAAAAAAACTTATTTGACCAGGTTAGCCCAGTGCGGGTTGATACGTGATCGTTTAGTAATACGCGGTCGCTTTACATTATATTTATCGTGAATTTGAATCCGTTTTAATTTCTTTAATCGGATGTTTACTAAAGACTAAATAATTTTCTAACGGATTGCAAAAATAATTTTCATACAAAGCTGCGTGGCCAGCTGTTCAAATTAGATTGTTTAGTCCCTTAGGGGTTTCATAAACACTTTCTTAAAGATATTAACTGTACAGTTTTTACGGTTTATAAAAAGATGTTGCTTGATTAGTCAGTCTAACTTTATACAAATATAAATACGAGTAACTAAGCGCATACAGAACGTATTTTTTTCTCTGAATCCAAAATAACAATAGTTACATGGTTTTTATATATTTGAGCGGCTCTACACAAGATAAAACCATGCATCCGTACAATTGTACGTTGCATCCGGTTGCATTCATTCGTTTTGTTACCTACCTACATTATTTAGAAGTGTAGACCGTGAAATTGATATAGTTACATTCACCTCCATACATTTTATGTACCTACTGTAATAAGTTCATTCTATAGTGAGTATATTTATAGATATTTGTCGTTTATGTGACATGTATGGATGAAAAAACAAATAGGTAAACGCAGGCTTTTGGTGGCTTCAGTGAATTTCGCAGGTCTTTCTCCAGTTGATGGCGTATCCCACATCTGATTACAAAAAATATATCTCCTTCATCATCATCATCAGCTTATACGTCAAGGGGCTCGAGCCTACTCTGAAATAGGGCGATCAGGTCATATTCATATACACTGGCCCAGTGCGGCTTGATCCGATTCCTTACAGTATTTTCCTTCACCGTAAGAGCGTCAAATAAATGAGTAAAAAATTTGAAAACACAGGTACATGATAGGGTTCAAACTCGCATCTGCTAAACAAAAAATAGCCACTACACCACCGCACGCGTGGTATCGCACGTCATAAATCCCGCGGCTGTTTGCGCAGTCGACTCGTGCGCAACGTTCCCAGGCAGCGAGATTTGCGGCCGGATGTGAGGATGCATAAACTGACCACCTGTGCTGGTGAACTTTTATTATACACCGTGAAATTTCATTGATAGTGCATAGGATGCACTAAGAGGTTATGGTTCCAAACCCATTGTAAAAAAATATAAGACTGTAGTTTGTTAGGTTGACGCACGTTGGCTACAAGAGAAAGAATATAGAATGAACTATTGACAACCGGAAAAGGAATGTAGGTTTAGTACACCCACATCCACCACATACTTAAATGTTCACGAATTTGGAATTTATAGACACTCATGATGAGATAAAAAAAATGATCGTAAGGGAATCAGAGCTTGTGTGTGAGGTTGACCAATCTGCAAATGGCGCACGTGGTCCTAATCACCCTTATTTAGAATTAGCTAGACAGTAAAGAAGAAAACTCGTTTATTAGAACTCATTTAATAAAAGTACGCAATATTGAATAATGAGAAAATTACAAAACATTGACTAATCAACGTTTAAGTTCCAAATAACCATAATTTGAATTAAATAACGAACTAATTGCAGTTAAACGCGAGCAATTTGAATTTAGAATTGCGTCGCCCACGCACGCAACTTCCTAGCCCTGTGTCTAATCTTGCGTTTATATGGTGCAATTTTGATGTACGAATATGTATTTACTTGGAAACGCATAAACTAGGCAAATCTCGTAATAAATCATTTTGAAAGTTATACTTTTTCTGTAAGTACGTAAGTCTTTTAAGTCTCAGATAGAGACATTTTTATGATGATTATAATTAATACTCATACAAAAAAATAAGAAATTTTAGTCATGAATGAACCTGGGACACAGCGCAGTGCAATGAGCTATCATCATCATCATCATCATAATCGTGTTGTCAGTGTTATAGAAAAAGCCAAAGGCCACTGACCTAGCTCATGTAACGACTGGTTAGTAGCCGGGACCAACGGCTTAACGTGCCTTCCGAAGCACGGAATCCTCTTTCTTTTCGGATAATCAGGTGATTCGGCCTGCAGTGTCCTAACTGGGGAAAGTCTCACAAAGAGATTTTTGCTTGACAGTGTCTCCACCGGGAATTGAACCCGAAACTTCTGTAACGGGCGTCGAAATCTCGACCACTCGGCCACAGAGGCTGTTCCCATGGGATCTTCTAGCGAAAGTAAGGACTAACAGGGCATGAAATTAGGTAGCCTATGGTCTGAAGAGTCGCTTTGAGAACCCTACCTGATATGGTTTTCTTTACTCCGTAACCAAGTGGATTACGGAGTTTTTTTTTCTTCTTCCTAACTAATGGCGACACATCTTATGTAGACGTATTTTAAGACTTCGATTGAGCCCTTGGAAATTTACACTTTCCGAATAGCAATCAAGGAGACAGCATATAGGGCCATACTCTCATAGTCTAACGTTCAGCATCCCAAGTTGGCCAATTACAATATTTCACCTCACCGTTAACATACCGAACATACCCATTGAGGCGTTTGAGAATAATGTGGGAAAAGCATTGTTGAGTATATAGCGTACATGCGTTCTTATCTCACCATTGTTCCGAGGCACTAGTTTCAACAAACCTCTTGTTGTATGACTGTTCTGACATGAGTATGTATGACGCTCATTTATAAAGGTACACGTTAAGGGGCTGCAATGATGGACTGGATTTGAGTAGCAAAGCAATTTGCGTGCAGTCAAGGTAAGCTGGCTTATTTTTATCTTGTCTTTTTTTCATCCTGTAAGTTGTAAAGTCGACAACTGAGATCACAAGATCTAGTGTCAGTTTAAAAAGCTTCCAAAAAACCACTGACATGGTTTGTGTAACCCGCGGCTTAACGTGCTTTTCGAAACACGGAATCATTATTTTGGACAATAAGGTGGTTCAGCCTAAGCAATGTCCTAACTAAACTGAGGAAGTCTCATAAAGAGGTTTTCGTTCGACAGTCGCATTCGAATCCGGAACTACCTTAATGAGAGTCAAACGCTCGACCACTTGGCTACATAGGCTGTTACTGAAATACTGAACGAATCTTTGAATAACCCTCCTTTTTGTTTCATCGTAGTCAGACCAAAACAAATTACGAGTGTCTAAATAGATACTTGAAAATTTTAGCCTCAAGATTCCATTACAAATACAATATTTTTTTTTGTTTGCTGCCAAACTTGACCGTCGTCGGTCATCTGTGGACGTGCCCTATTATTTCAGCTACATCAACAGTTCAGGGCTATATCCATTACGTTGTTAGTGCGATCACGAGCTGCATCGCTCGGACACGATGGCGCAATGAATTTGCACTTGAATTATGGCACATTATGGTATCGCTTTGATACATAAAAGACATTTATTGTAAATATATGATAGATAATTATGTTTAAAGCGTTGCAATAAATAATGGAAAATTATTATTGAAGCATTTTAGCTTTGGATATTAGTTACAAAAAATATACGAGTAGCATATCATCATAATATTACACGTCCCCACCGAGGGGCTCGAGCCATACATTAAAAGATGAATTCAAAGTAAATTTGAAGATTATAGTTTCTTCTTCTTCTTCTAGTGGCACTCCATTACTGGAGGTCTGCCGTCAGCCTCTTGAATTTTTCCTTGTCCCTTGCTAACCGGAACAGCTCTTGGACCCCGGTAATCCCGGTCCACTCTCGTATGTTTCGCAGCCAAGATTTCTTCCGTCTTCCTACACGTCTTTTTCCTTCTATTTTGCCCATCATAATAAGTTGAAGGAGTTGGTATCTATCGTGCCTTAAGATGTGTCCCAGATAACCAACTGTCCTTTTTTTGACGGTTTGCAACAACTCCCGGGTTTTCTGGACGCGTTGGAGAACTCTTTCGCAAAGCATACGGCGATAGCACCACATCTCAAACGATTATAGTTTAACCTACTGCATCAATTATATTTTTATTAACGGTTTTATTTACATAGATATAGACAACTTTTATTTGAGACTAAACACAATACAACACAACAATCATAGGAACAAATTAAAAATAAACATCACTAGTTTATATTATATTTAGCTTCACGTGTTTATTTTAAGTGAGAATACTATTTTGACTTTGTAATCAGATCAAACTGTGACATCTGTATTATAATGAACCAGAAATACGTTATCTTAATGCTCCTTGTAACAAAGTTCTCAATGATTCTAAAAATGTCAACCAGCTTCTTTCCTTACTTCATCGTGTGGGTTGTAAGGTCCTACAAGTGACCTAACCAACCCTGTTATAGAGCCGCCACCAAAGGCGTGGCCTTTCAGAGTGAGTCAGTGGACTTGGATCGTATAACGACTGTTTTCGTTGAGCAGCCAAGACTTACGGCTTAACGTGCTTACCGAAGTGCGGAATTATTTTGCTGTTCAGACAATTAAGTAATTCAGCTTGCAATGTCCTATCGAACCAAACAGGGGAAACACACACAAATACATTTTTGTATGATAGTGCTCCACCGGAATTCAAACCCGAAATAAGAGTCGAACGTTCGACCACTCGGCCACAAACGCTGTAATAACTGCTAGAAAATAACTAATAATTAGCAGAAAATTAAAAACAGACGTTAACAGACGTACTGTGACAATAATAATCTATGCTAGAAAATAATCATTGAACCGTGTCTATTCTACCTACGAATTTACTTGTCAAAACTACATTACAAGAAGGTTGGCATCGGAACACTCAAAGCAAACAAATATGTTCAGCTGATGTCCTCCTGAGATCAAAATGCTAAGGTTGAAGCTTACAACTGCAGATTGACAACATTAATATTAATAACACCGGTGCTACATCGAATATAGAACAAAGAGAATAGCCTTGCACTACACATTAAGTGTATTTTAGGTCATAGTTGGTTTTAGTCCCACACAAAATATAGCTTTATGAATGGCCTGCTAGCTTACCATTAGGTTCGACGAAGTAGACGTTAGCAGCATATAGGACCAATTCCATATAGGATCTCTTGTTGTATAACTGTTCTGACATGAGTATGTATAACGCTCATTTATATAGGTACATGTTAAGGGGCTACAATAATGTACTGCATTTGAGTAGCAATTTAAGTGCAGCCAAGGTCAGCTGGCAAAAGTTAAGACTTTTCAATGTTAAATTCTATGGTGAAAGAAAAAGCAAAGGGTTGAATTTAGTTTAATAGGGTTAGGATATTGAAAAGTGTCAAAAAGAGGAAACTAAATATTGTATAATTTTCCGGTGCATTTCTGGCGCAATGGATGTCCATGGCTATTCAATGTGGCAACGCGGTAAGATTCTTTGCGTCTGGAATGGTGCGGGGCAAGTTGTTCGAGTTTTAGGATAAGTTAGGTTACAGTTGTGTTTTTGTATAGTTTTATATTTTATTAAGGTTTAAGTTTTTTGTATTTCTTTTTTAATTGTGTGACCAAATTCTTCTATGACGAAATTTTACCACATCATCACTACACTAAGTACACATACGGAGACCAGAAACAAAAGCGACCGAACATACGAGCAACTATTTCTTGCACGTGATTTACATATTCCTTAACTTGGCCCTCGCTTGTATGACACTTCTATGGCGCAAGGTACCAAGTTAAGCTGGTCGAGGAGTATAGCGTAAAGGCGATGAATGCAAGTTATGAGCCATTGTATGCAACTTAACGTATGTAATATATAATATTATTGTCACATAAGTGTCTCAACGCTTTCAATTGATGAGGCAACTTTTATTTAACTTTAAAAATAAAATACAGGGAATAGAGTATGGTTAAAAATTGTAGTTAAAAATAAATCCCTGTTTAGCTATATGAAGTATATAAATAGAAGTCCTGTAAATGGCCTCTTCCTAGCTAAGTGTACCTTATAATTGTAGCCGGAATAAAATTTTACACGTGCCTTCCAAAGTAAAGAAAAATCCTGTACAAAAAAAATACTGGTGGATTACTGATCGAGGGGTTAGAGCCTACCCTGATATAGGACGATCAGGCCATAGTCAACCATACTGGCCCACTGATCGACTTCGCACACATCCTTTCGAATTTCTTCACAGGAGTGTGCAGGCTTCCTCACGATTTGTGCCTACACCGTAAGAGTTTCGAATAAACGTACATATTGAATTCGAAATTCGAATACACATTGGTACGTGGTGGTCCCACGTAGTGATGGAACCCACGTCTCCCGGATGGAAGGCAGCACTTTAACCACTACACCACCGAAGCTCCATGTACCATTATGCTAAACACTCTGTCACAGTGCGGTTGACGATTGAAACGTCGAACGTTATAAGCAGTTACACTTGACATCGGGCGACATTGAGAGATCGGTGGCTTTATAAGGAACTGCCTTTGGCTGTTTTGGTTTCACTGACCATTGATTTAGAAAAAATATAATGAGGTCTAGCATTATAATAAATTCTTCTTACTCTCACATCATATGAACATTTTGAGGGAACAATCCTCAGTAAAAATATCACGCTTCATATTTAATACTCGTAGAAACATCATATTTTAAAAATAATGTTTTAATTAATTACAAATCTTCGCCCTTGTATTGAAACACCGCTTCGAATACAAATAAATAAACCAACAAATTATTAAAATATAGCATAACATAAATATGTTACAAATGTAAATGCTGAACAACAACTAGGTCGTCTTGAATAAACTAGTTCTTAATTCTAATTCTACGAGTAGATCTAGTTTGAGGCGATTCTAAATCAACTCGCATTTAGCGAAGGCCAGCACTTTCTCAATACGCCGCATAAATCTTGTGGTAACGAGAACATTTTTATTTTATGACTAGTTGTTGCGTGATCAAAGGTCTTATCCCCAAGATGAACTTTTCTTAGCACACATGCAAATGAAAGAAGCCATAACTCGACTATTAGGCGGCGGAGTATCAAAATAAAACAGCGTGAATTTTTAAGTTTGACATCCAGCTGTTATAAAAAACGTAGTACCTACCCAACTTCATGCAGAAGTTTTTGCGTGATGCTCGTACAAACATATAGACAGACAAACAAAAAAAAAATAATCATTTGGCTTCTAATTTTCTTATAAAGATTTTTTCGTTAAATATCTTCTATAGCTACATATTATAGAATGAACAAACAACTTCTATCCATTAATCTAGTAGCCGACTTACTTCTGTTTTCAAGTCTCCAAATGGACGTTTATTTGGCTAAATGTTACTATAAACTTGACTGCAAACAACTACCATGGACCAATGACTGAAGTTTTAGCCGTCACACCACAGAAACGCTCTAAAAATATTTTTTAAGATAATTTTAACCGAATTCAAAAAGAGACGGTCCTCAATTCCAATGTATTTTATGCGATTTTTACGAAGTGCTATTTTATAATCTGTGCGAAAATCTCAGTAGAACTTCTAGCATGAAATAAACCACTAATCACTATGGTTCGTTATCGAGTGATCTTAACGGCGGCGCATGCGTCGTATTCAAGTGTCAGAACCAAACCCGACCCAGTGTGGTAAGACCTTAATAGCGCATTTGTTGAATTGCATTGTTATGTAAATAGGACTCAGGATTTTGTCTAGAAAATGTGTTTTAAAGTTTTTAAATGTTAAACTAACTTATTTCATATCCTCCTGACAGTCGTCCCCTCTGGTCTGGAGGTACTGAAAGAAAACTCTATAATTAAACATATTATTACTCTCTTCCAAACTACTAATTACTAGTTTACGACAACAATTGTAGAAAAATAATATTATAGTGTGCAAATAGTATTTGTGTTGTATTGTAGTATGCCAAAATTTTCAATTGATTTAAAAACATAGATAATTTTTTTCTCATTTATACGAGAAAAATATTATTTAATATTTATTTTGGTCTGGGTCATATCATGGTCATCCATCATGCTCACGATCGATACTTAAATATTGCGTCATAATTCATACAAAGTCACTTACACCTTGAATGACCTTTGTAGTCTGTCATTTGCGGTTTTTATCTGACTAAGACTAGTCAAAATTCTCCGTAGCCCAGGTGGTAGTATATCTGCCTCCGACGCACAGGGTCGCGGGTTCGAATCCCGCCCAGGGCAAACATTTGTGTGATGAGCACTTGTGTTTGCCTTGTATTTATCTATTTAAGTAATGTATATCAGCTGTCACCAGACACTAAGCAGAGCTTGTACTATGGGTACCAACCCAGCTTGTACTATGGGTACCAACCCATAGTACAAGCTCTGCTTAGTTTGGGATCAGATGGCCGTGTGTGAAGATGTCAGATGCCACATATTTATTTATTTTATTTAAAATGAAATTTGTGTTCTTCGTGCACATTACTCGTATTCTTTAAATATATATAAATAAATAAATATTATTAATAATAAGACAAATTGTGGAATAAGAAATGATGAAGCACAGAATCGTCTTCAATTTAATAAACATTCTGAGGCATCATCATTGTTTTCAGACAAACAGGATTTGTGACAGATGGCAGAATCATACATTTTATCCGTCTGTTCCTTTCTTACCTGCTGTCACAGATCTCATGCTATACTCGTATTTTATGAACTAAGGGGATGGTCTCACAAAGAGATTTTTTAATCGACAGTGTCCCCACCTAGATTTGAACCTGGAACCTCCGTAATGAGTGTTGAATGTTCGACCAACCGACCATAATATTTCCATGGAGGCCATTAGCCTGTGCTTGCACTTATCAAAATTACGCGGCGTCAAGTAATAAGCGTGTATGTATATAGGTAGTAAGAATTGCTTTCTTAGATTTAACACGTAATCTACACATTACAGTTCGCAATGTGTTCGAATACGTTTTACGAGAAAAGTCTTATTCCCACGGGAAAATCTTATACAACGTGAGCGTAGCCGCGAGCGGACCGCTAGTAAGATCATATTTTCAAGAAGACATTGTCAATATAATATTCATTAAAGAAATACAAGAATTGCCGACTTAAATTAAAGTGGTAAGATATAATGATCAGTAATTTTTTCACTCACCTCAGTCAATCAAACTTGTCTGAAATCCGAATCAATGCATATAATTACGTACTTACCACATACCTACATACCTATTATTTGATGTGATACAAATTATACCTCTTGGAACAATAACCTTAAGAATGCAATTGATAAAACAAAACTTGTCGGTATCTTGACAATAATTGCTTTGTGTTAAGAAATGTTTTGGACATTGTCTTATTTATTTTTTTGTTTTGTTTCAGGTACTATACAATTCTATACGATTCGATTGATAGCAAAGCAAACTTCATAGAATATACCGACAGTAGGTGATTGCAAATTTACTGTGTTTCGAAGGCATGTTAACGATTGTTACTGTTGTTAAACCAAGCCAGAAACATTTTTTTTCTTCAAGAAGGCGTCTCAGTATATTTTTTTTTCAAATATTGTTATTTAATTTTTGCAATATTTTTTAAAAGGTAGGCCGTATCTTATTGTTTTTTTTTTTCAATTGAAACAATACTTACATAGATAACTACCTAAGACTATCATCATTTACCTTCAAGCACGACGACCTTTTGAAAACCACAATCAAACAATGAAAATAATTAAAAAAGCATTTGACTATACTTCGCATCGTATTTAACAATCGGAAAGAAACAATCATGGGGTTGCATGACAAATTGCTTCGGTTTCCTGCGCCCGCGTCAATCAGTAGCTAGATAGAGCCATAGGCAATTATTGTGGAGGAGCCTTGTCTAGTCTAGATGTCCGATGTGATATTATTATGACAGACACGCGGTGCAGGATTACCATAATTAGAATGGTTCTTGTACTATACTGTCGACAAAGATACAAGTCGCTACAGTATTTTTTTACTTATTAATATGACATAATAAGTGGCTTTATAATGTATAGAGAGCACAATATTGGTTTACCATTTAAGGTTTTAATGTAATTTGCAAATTAGTATGTAACAATTATGGAACAACGAAGATTATTTTCGTATGCAGATCGATGGAACTTTTCTTTAACTAGGAAACTTAATGAAAAATGGTAAACCACTTTCTTTGGACGACCGTGTCATTGACTCTGAATCACAACATGACTGACTGTTTATTTTTTTTTGTTTATAAATTACATATCGCCGTTGCTTTTTTATAAATTTGATTATGTCCTCAAACTAAAGCACTTTTTAATGATGTAGAGTAGAATCTGAAGCCAGATTATTTATAGTAATTAGCAGTAATAAGACCCGAAAAGGATGCTGTTATGAATGAGTTCATACTGTGAGCAGTAAAAATCAAAGTCAAAAATATTTTATTCGAATTAAGATTTAAAAAAATCATTTTTCGCTGTCAAAACTATCATGGATGGCACGCAATTGTGCTTATCAGTTTTATAACATTTCGACATACATTAAACTGTCAGAATGTCAAGATTTAATATCATCTGACGTTAAATATGACGGGAAACAATTTCGAAAATGATCATTGTCATAAATTTAATATTTTTATCTTTTTGTGTCTAGTGAATTATGTTGTCTGAATGTCAAAACTGTATTCGAGTTGTCATTTCCTGTTACTAAATTTGCTGTCATCGTTTTGTTTTCCACGGTGACAAAAAGCCGGATTATCATTGTGTGAATTTGGACAGTGAATGCTTTATTGCATTTTGAAAATTATGGTCGTTTTGTACATATTTATAGCAACATAAATAATTTGAAACGATAAATGTTATTGCGTAGTGGCAATTGTATAAATGAAAATTATTCATTTTTAAAATTAAAATAAGTATCCATAGAGTAAAAATAAAAACATAAGTTTTCGTACAAATGGCTAATAATCTTATTGTTTCTAAACAATTATACCTACTTTCACTGAAAACGGTTATAAAAGAACTTGGATAGAAGGAATAATGAAAATGTAAAAAACATATTTTGAACTTTAAAAACATTAAAGAAATGTCAAAATCCATAGAGGTAATATTGATTCAAAAATATAAATGAACCTTGAATAGCTCTAACTTTATACCGTTAAAAATTACTACCTATAAAATTATACATTACACCCACAAGCGAGTACTACCACGCTATAATTTCGTCTGTCACAACAAACTAACCTGTTAATTTCAGGCCATAATTCAAACAGTAACTTCACTACATTTCAAACTAGGAAACAACAACATAATCTGACGACTCAATACCGCGTTATTGTAACAGCTAACAATTGCTAACTGTGTCAAATGTGAATTGTTAATGTAATTACAAACTGGTACAATGATTAGCCGAATATGAT
Source organism: Carpatolechia fugitivella (assembly GCA_951230895.1). NCBI lineage: Eukaryota > Metazoa > Arthropoda > Insecta > Lepidoptera > Gelechiidae > Carpatolechia > Carpatolechia fugitivella. The sequence goes on from OX579651.1 coordinate 902,780, forward strand.
AACGAATTGGTTCGATGTATTAAATTGTCATAAATAAATCATAACCATTACTACTATGTATGTAATTTATTCTAAGTATTTTATTAAATTTATCTTTATTACTTATTTCCCAATGCGATTAAACCTAATAGCGTTATGTTGGTAATAATAGTTTTGCACAGCAATTCATATTCTATTGCACAAGGAAGGTCAGAAAATCTTTTTCTTGGGAAAACATTGTACAATATTGCATTCGACATCTGTTTGATAAAATATAAGGGTTTTACAATCACAGCGCAGCATAAAATCCATTCAATTTTGTTTAAGGGTTTTTTACACAGACAGGCTTCAAATTCAATTCAATTCATTTGCTTTCATGTACATAAAATAATAATTTGTAGGTGTTACATTGTCATTGGTTGTAAGTAGATACATGACATTGCAATACAAGTAACATGGCATGCAAGTATATTATAGTAATGTTATGTCAATTAATACAAAATTAAATTATCAATAAATCAATATCAACACAAATTTTTAACAATGGTAAGTATATATAATTATGTCATTCTTAAAGTAAGTCAAAAGGATGGATTAAAGATTAACTATTACCTAATTTTTTATTTTTTTTAATGTAAAATAGGTTCGCGTTTGACCACAGTCTCACCTGATGGAAAGTGATGACGAAGTCGAAGATGATACACGCATACCTAAATAATATATTTATTGCATCATTTCAATTCATCACAAAAAATCGTCAATGGAGTAATAGCATTTGCTCTGTAGAAAATTATTTATCAGTCGGTAATATGGTTTGTCTCTAAAGTTCAGTTCTAATTTGTTTAGCTGCTGCTAAACAGCTCTTTCTCTGCAGTGCTGTGCTGTGCTGATACAGTTGTTTTATAAGGCAGTTGATGGGTTATCCAAAACAGCTTTTTTTCGATTACTTAAATGTCAAAACAGTTATGTAAGTCATTTACCGAACTTCATTAGGATTATCAAAATGTAACTTAGATGCGGTCCGTCTTTGCAGACCAGTTTTCAGTTCTCACGCCGTAACTACTATACCGATACCTATACCTAATTTATTTACTACGCAACGTGCAGATGCTAATTTCGATAAAGCTTAGCAGGTGTAAAGAATTGAGACCATGAGGAAATACAATTAATTTTCATTCGTTATTAACGTTATTGATACCTAGCTTGCACCAAGGAATATGGCTAGATGGTAGATATAGATAATATGGTAGATATAGACATGGATCCTTGTCAGCTACGGATTATACACAGTTAAAAGACTTCTACTGATGGATGATGATGAACATGAAAATTATGATTAGGGACTCTGGGAATAAGGCATTTAAACATTCTGTAAAAAGCGAAACCGTTGGTTTCATAATGTGAAATAGGAAACCAGGACATGTGTTTTTTGCTCAAAGTTTAACGTGAAGAAAAAAATAATCTCGTAAACAGAATAGAAAATTTATACAAAAGTTACAGAAGTATTATTGCTTACCCCATACAATACCCCACCAATAAGATACCCCATACCCCATACAATAAGGCTCTATTTAAACCTTATCGGATGCAAACATGCGTTCGTATAACATACAATATTATGTATTATATGATGAGTCAGATGCAGTCTGCCCTGCATCCGCTGAACTAGAATGCATTTTAAATTAAAGGATCATGAGTCATGAACCGTGGTAAAAAGCTGCGCACGAGATTTTAAATAGGTACTTATACTATAGGTCAAAACATCATTATAGAAGTAAATTATTTATAAAATGATTTTATAATAAAATGGTTATTACACTTTTAACGTTATCTGCATGTAAATTATAAATTAAACACATCCGTATAGTTAAGTAAAAAAATCTTACTTATTCCTTTTTGCACTTTAAATTAAAAGTGTATTTGCTCTGTATAGTATAATAAAACTAACTGTTATAAATGCAATAATTTGTAAATACCTACATCTTTGTTTTCAGTTTGCACGGCTGATTAGCAGAAGATTTTCAGAACAGATTTATATGAAACATTGTATGAAAATATACTCACCGGCACATCTAACCGCCCACTTTTGTATTTCGGATTAATTTTAAACTACGCTTATTGTTATACATTACAATTGATTTATAGATAATTTTACGATAAATTAAACACACTTAAATAAACGTTAAATTAACTACTTTTTAACTAACATCAGCTGTAACTAATAGAATTATAAAGAATCACGCGCGAGTATTCCCTGAAATGAAGGGTGGGCGGTTAGATGTGCCGCTGAGTTTTTGATACCTAAGATTGGATAAAAGTTATTTTATACCGCGAGGAAATCATTTTATTCCCGAGGGTAAAAAAACAGTAACAACGCAAATATAATCGCAGGTAGACTGCTAGTAAGTTCATAAAATAATCCTTTAAAATTTTAGCTATACAGGTGTCAATAAATTACATTGCCACATAATAAATTTATTGCTCCCTTTGGCATCTAATAATACTTATTCAAAATGATATAAAGTACAAATAAATCCATAAATTCCGACACCCATACCCCCGCATACCGACTTGTCGACGCTTATTGATGTCTGTCGTATGAATACCAACAATCCGACTCTACGAATATTGACAACGCAACCACAAGTCGGTAACTACGCTGCAGTCAATGTGAAATCTCATACCTACGCCAAAGCAGCTTTCATCTATATAATAGCTTTGTTCCAATTCATTGAAATAAAGTTTAAAAAATAACCACAAAAAATAAAAACGTTTTTAGCTTAACAAAGAGAGATAGATAGATAGATAGATAAAACGTTTAGAGAGAGTTGAGTTATAGGATATTATTTTCACAATGGCTACAGCGTTCATGCAGTGCACTCGTTGGGCACTCGTTTTGGAGGTTCCGGGTTCGAATCCTGGTAGAGACACTGTTAGAAAAAAACATTTTGTGAGACTGTACCAGTTTAGTACCTATATACCTAATAAAAACAGGTACTTATTTCAAAATTCAGTCTAAATACCTTGACTGTACGAAAGTGCACATCTCTACATGAGTCATGTTAAAAACCTTTGCTGTTTCAATAGCTTTGTTACCGGAGTTTATAAGGTCTGTCAACCCTTCCAAAACTTAAAAAACTTTACAGCCACTAATCTATGATCTGGCAATACCCGCGAGAGCTTAACCTTCCTTATCGCATAAACACTAAATTACCTAATTAAAACTGAATAAGTTAGATATGAACGCAATCCCAGCCACACGAAAGACAAATAGTCGTTATAGGCGTGATCAGCCCATAGTTCAACCTGCCAGGGCTAACCTTTACCACAGAGTATGAAATAGTGCGGACAAGACGGAGATAAGGGGTCCAATTGAATTTTAAACATGGAACGTTGCGTAACAGTGATTTGCTTTTAGAAGTATAAGTATGTTTACGCACTGTGAATTTTGAATGAATGAATGAATGAATATACTTGAATTGTAAACACAGGCAAAATACAGAAAACATAAAATAAAAATAAGAAGTGTACGTAAAGTTATAGCTACACAGCAATTTCTTCCAGGAAGTTTGAAACTTTTTAAGAGTGAGTTCCATTCTTTTGTCCATGAAACTGAAAAACATTCCCCAAGGCACATAGGCAAAAAAAGATGGCCCTTTTCGTTTGAATTGTTGTTATTATAAAGACTCTCAAGAATGATGACAGGAGAAGGAGGACACATTCGAGGAGAAATGGAGGCAAGTGGCCTTGGATTGAGAGCGGTGGAGAGAAAAAGGGAGGCTTTTGCCCAGCAGTGGGACGAATAAAGCTATCCAAAAAAAATGATGACGAGATAAAATAGGCATAAGAATAACTTCAAATCAAGGCGGATACAGATCCGCCAATCCGTTTTACTACAGAGTAACTGCTATTACTATAAATATTAACTTAATAGTGTAAATGGAACTGGCGTCATTGATAGCAATCGTGACGGCCAGTTCAGCTAAAGGGCGAGAGGGCACGACTTTGCTACAATGAGGCTAATTCTCGATGTCACGCTCCAATCCTTCATTTAAATTCGTCCTTTTCGCCTTTGAAAGATTAAAAAGGGACAGGATATGGACATCCCAATATTAGAGCTGTCAAACATTGAATTTGATTGCATGATTTTAAAGAGCGGACGTAAAGATACGACTTAAAAAACTATGCCCTTATTTTAGGTTAATATTCATTCAAAATAATATCATTCGTTCATCTGAATTCATTTTTTCTCTTTCATTAGTCATAAACACGAAAAGGATAGCAGGATTTTAAAATTAGAGCATGACAGTCTGAATCGGAGCCAATGTCTTGTATTGAATTTTCTCAAAAGGTTGGATATTTTAAATACAATGACATGTACAATAAAAACAATACTTTCTGAGATCCAAGCCAATTTTTGTTTATTCAAGTACTAACCGTTTTTTTAGAAGGCAATTTTGTAATAATCTACGTAGTTGATAGGAACTATATTATAACAAAAAATTGTATTAATACTATTTGTTTTTGGAGGCAGCGAGTTTTTAACACGGAGACAAAATACTCCGTGGTTTTTAATTATTTTTACTACTTTTGAATTACGAACATCCGAAATCAACAAACGAAATCAGGTTAATCCTGAAGAATGTATTTGAAATTCAAATTTTAATTCCCAATCAATTTCAGTGTAACGGATACAACTGTCAATCGCAATCAAAACGCTGCGCGTGCGATCGTGACGCGCGGCTACGCTAGTTTATAATACTAACAAACTGTTTATAAACAAAGTGGTTGATAGGGCACGCACTACAACACTACATTTGATCTGTTTGTATGAAAACGCACAATCACTGATGTAATTAGTTTTTGATTCGTTTGTTATTTTTAAATCTTCACTTGTCTTTTTTAACCGACTTCAAAAAAAGGAGGCTATATTTGGTTGTATTTTTTTTGTGTGTATGTTATTCTTGTTGTTTCTCTTTTTACTTCGTATTTTATTATAACCGTAAAAAAAATACTAGATATTATTATCTTGTTAGGTTTAGTTGGCAGAGGACCAAGGTAGTTGATATCGTCCAGAAGTGTAGCAAGTTGAAGTGGCAGTGGGCTGGCCACGTCTGTCGCAGAACCGACGAGCGTTGGAGCAGACGGGTTCTTGAATGGAGACCACGTTTCGGGAAACGTAGTGTGGGACGCCCCCCTGCCAGGTGGACGATGACCTGAGGAAGGTCGCTGGTGGTGGCTGGATGAGGAAAGCGGGTGATCGTGCGCTTTGGCGTGCCCTTGGGGAGGCAGCAGTCCAACAGTGGCCTGCAATAAGCTGATTGAGTCCTAGATGAGTTTTAGTTTTAGTTATCTATATTTTTGAATTTTTGCTTCACCGAATCTCTTCTCTACCTACCCTTCTTGTCCCCCGTCATCTCTTAAAGTTATTTTGTTTCATAACCAGAAACAAAATACTGTTCAAAGGTAACAGCTGTGAGCTCTTATCTAAGCACTCGCAAATCCATAAAAATAACCATGAAACAATTTCTATTATCGCAGTATGATTATTGGTAGTGCTTCGTGCTGATACCGCACGTTTTCTGATAACCGGCTGACTGAATGACTGAATGACTGAATTCCAGTGCTGACTTCATAGTCGAGTTGCTCGCATGCCAGTCGCATTCCAGCTGTTAACCCGGTGTATTCATCACCTATTTCTGATTGTTGTGTAAGTGGTCATGCAGTGGGTGCGACTAGGAAATAATGTATTGTTGCATTGGTATTTAAATTACCTAAGCAGTATTTAATTTAGATTGGTTCACAAAGTCGTTTGATAAGATAAATATTTTATTACTGGGTTGCTGGGTACGTCATTATGAAATCTGGTTTGTGAAATTGAGTTAGTTTCTATGTAAACGTATGATTTAACTATTGTTTAGATATAAAACAAATAAACATAAAATACAGTTTTTTTTTATTCCGCAAAGGCACAAACTTCCACCGATACTTTTAGATATAAGATAGATAAATGTAATTAAATACATAGGAAATAAAAAAATAGGGTTCCGTAGTTGTCCAATACTACTTAGGTACCTGTTTAAGACAGTTAACATTCATCAAAATATTTTTCTATGATATTTGTAGTACCTTTCTTACTTCTACAAGTACATTTTATAAGTTGGTCTATTATTCGATAACCCGTAAAGCCTACTCAATGTTGATAATTCCCCATTTCCAAATACAACGGTTTCGCTGGTAGGGGGGGACTACATTTGACTCTAACAAAAATAAGCACTTTAAAACGAAATATTTCTAAAACGTACTCTAGCATCGAAAAATGATTTTGGGAAACCCCCATTATTTTTAAAAAGCCTATCCAACGTTACTCTATAAGATAGTCGTGAATAAAAAAAGTAAGGCCCACTTCACGTGTACAGTCAGCTGAAACCGATGAAGTTTTCTTAGATTGTTTCTGCTTTATCATGAAATTTCGTTAATTGTGCAGGTTAATAAACTGTACGAGTATATAAAATGTTATGTAAAAATATAAATAATTACCTGAGAAAATCTCATCGCTTTCGAGCGGGGGAGGGTCAGCCAATTCGTCAGCTGACTGTACTAAAGGAACCCTAAAAATTTTTCTTAAAGACAGGCAGTGACAGTGACAGTTCATTTCAGCTTTGTCGGCATATATGTCTACCCATGCCCAAATTACAGCCTTTTAGTACTAAGAGTCTCTGAGTTAAGCCGCGGACGGACAGACGGACAGACAGACAGACATACGGACATGGCGAAACTATAAACCATAATATGATTTACTTGTCAATACTAAACACATCCTTGACAATATCTCTATATTGACCATATCGACAGTTTAACCACTACCGGATTTTTTATTCTTCCGAAATATTCATACGATACAAAATATATTCACAGATTAAATACTTTTCGTCTACTACTATTTACCACCTGTAAGCATCCATTACTAAATTTATCACAATGCCATCGACACCTTACGGCAAAAACAATAAACATTATGTAAATATTACGGAAGACAGTGTGCTCTAGCTGGTACATTCTAATTTATGTAAACAGCTAGAGTCAATTAAAATGATAGCGTCGGAACGATGTAGAGCAACTTTCAAGGTGATTCTCTTATTTAAGGATTTGTAAATCAAGTATAGGAGTTGAATGCCTTCATGAGAATCGTTTGTCATGTTTGTAGTCTGTTTGAAATGTTAGCGTTATGTATAGCAGCTGCCGAAAAGTTAAAATATTATGCTCGCACCGATAGGATTGCAACATAACACTGAGACTAAAGAGTTTTAGAAGTTTAATCGATTGAACTAGTGAGATTTGAGGGCTTTGTCGCTATGTTTGAGTATATAGGTTTACATTCCATGCTTAAAAGAAAGCTCCGAAAGTGCAGTAAATTTCATAGTTTAATTTGTTAACTGTTGAAATATTTTTTTTTACTACTATTTGTATTAAAATATTTCGATTAGCGTATAAAGAAGATCAATATGATTTTGTATTTATGGTAACAGTCTGAGCATTAAGCTTAAATACGACAACTGAATAAGAATGTTTTTAAAGAGTCAAACACAGCCTGGGTCGTATAGGACCGTTTTTTAAGTTAATTTGCAATAATTGACCAGCATTATATTGAAAGGTACGGGTATAAATGCTTACATTTAAATAAATAAAATAATGCCTAAGCCTAGGACACTAATCCTTACTAATAACACAAACGCGAAAGTTTGTAAGTATGGATGGATGTTTGTTACTCTTTCACGTAAAAACTACTGAACGGATTAGGATGAAATTTGAAATAGAGATAGTTTGTACCCTGGAATAACACATAGGACTTTTGACGGGAAAAAGTCTTATTCCCATGGGAAAATCTTACACAACGCGAGCGTAGCCGTACGCGGACCGCTAGTGTTAAATACATTACAAGTAACCCGTTGTTAGCACAAACGTAATAGTTAAGTATTTATTATTATCACCTATAAAACAAACAGAGAATTAATCACATTATTAAACAGACTGCATCCAATTTGGTTTAGCAACCTGTCTAGTTATACTTTATACTAATTTCATGCTGGATGGATATCATAGTTACAATGATCTATGATACTTTAGTTGGTATTCAAATAATGGACTTAGTAATGAGGTATTGTGCAAATCAAGAGCAGGTTCCAGTGACATGGATGAGCAAGTAGTATGTTATTTTTAGCAACACTAATGTCATCTTGTACTTATGTTATAATGTAACGTTGGAGAGCGTCGGCGGTCTAGTGGCTAGGGCCGCTGCCTCCCGTCCGGGAGACGCGGGTTCGATGCCAACCACGTTCCAATGCGTTTTCGAATTTCAAATTCATATGTACGTTTATTCGACGCTCTTACGGTGAAGGAAAACATCGTGATGAAACCTGCAAACTCCTGCGAAGGAATTCAAAGGTTGTGTGTGAAGTCGACCGACACGCACTGGGCCAGCGTGGTCGACTAAGGCCTAATCGCCCTAGTTCAGGGTAAGATCTAGCCCCTCGGTGGGGATATATGAGCTGTTGATGAATGTTATCTAATGTATATTATTATATTAAATTCTTAGCACGTTATTTTAAATTTTCTTGCAGTGATAAGAAGTCCTTATTAGTAAAGTAAAGTTATTCGGTGCAAAAATCTTGTTGAATGTATCGTTGATCGTCCTTCTTTTCTGCAACCATATTCTAACAACAAAATCTTTCATAAGAAAAACATAAGTATGATTCCTGTTACATACTTGCATCAACATTTCAATTTATTTACTATGTTTATTTATTTCAGAGAATTATTATGCATCAAGAGCAATAACTGCTTCATTAATCTAAGTAAACTCATTTGATTAATTGCAAGCACTCTCACCTTGTGCGACCCCTCTGCAATGCAACATTATCTTACTACACCAGAACTTTATTTCTTAATCCAACTCAGCTATAACATTTTGATGTCTTCATTTGTTTTATATAACTCCAATCAAGCGTATAAACAAAAGCTACTTTGAAGTGTTTGAATTACTCAACTTTGAACTTTCGTAGAAACTAATTACGTTAGATTATCTTTATTAGCAGCCGTTTCGAAAGTTAATGTTGAATTTAAGATACAACATTGATATCGAAACCAATTACGTGTATATCATTTGCAATAGCAAAGGTGTGGACTTACAAGAAGCATTTTGTGAACTTTCAAATCGAGTCCGGCGATCGAGATTTTACGTGACTACCTAAGCTACCATGTTACTAAGTAGCTAAGGCGTGTCTTTGCATACTTAGGCTAGTTCTTACTTTACAGTCAGTTTCAAAAATCTATGAATATTTATGGGTTTAAGCATTTATTATGTTAGATTCAAGTGATATACTTTACATGCATATTTTAGGTTTTAATCTTAGTTTAAAAGCTCTTTCGAAATAAATATTACAAAGGCAAGAAACTTGATGCTTAGGTGGTGGATATTAAAATCTAATTTCAGACAATGTGAAATACTATTTATTATTCTATTAAAATTATATTACATTTTTTTACAGTTATGTTACACATTGTCAATTTTTATATACACCAATTTACAGTATTACATTACATTACATATACAATATTTATGTACAGTTTACTGACTTACAAAATGCATGTTATAAACAAAGAAAGCTTACTGGTCGATTGTTAGCATCCGTCAATGGCGGTCGTGCTTTCGTTTTAATTCTCATTTATTTTAGTTTATTTGAGTGTTTAGTGTATAATTTTGATAGTGTATTATCCAGTGAACGACTCTGAACTATAAACTTTAATAGGACAATTGAAATGCTTGCATTTTGCTGTCATTTACTGATGACTTGCAGCGGCCACGTGGTGGCTTCAGTATTTCTGCTATCAACTTACTGGAGTCCTTCACCGTACACAGCACCCTAGTCTTAGGATTAGGGCTGTCTGTGTAACCTACGCTACTTACTTAGCAAAACCACTTGATACTGGCGAAATACTTATGTGAAACGCCATAATTAAAAATAAGATTAAGAAAGCTTACTTACCGCCAAGCGTGCATCTGCCGTACGAATCCGCTGTGATCGTAACCGAGCCTCGCGTTGGCTTGCCGTTTCAGCCGAAAGAGAGGCAGCCTGCCTGGCCCGCGCTTGGCTGAGTCTCTCATCGCGACCTTCTTCGGACTCTTGAGACCGCACTAATTGTTTATTTAAAGCATTGCGAGACTTTCTCGATAAGTTTGATTTTTTCTGTGAAGGCATTTTCTTAGAATTTGTTAAACCTTCTACGCGACAAAAAATTATTTGAAAAAAGTGCTAGGAATTTCCCGCCAAACGTATATTTTTATATAAATTTGTCTTTATTAAGGCAAATGAATTAATTTATATACAGCCATAGTCTTTTTTTATCGTATTGCCAGTTTGAATGACGTTTGACACTTGCTGCGGTGGCATTGCGATATGAAGAAAAAATTAAGTTTCACTTTATTTAATATCTGCACTTTCATGCCAAGCTATACTGAACAGGCAGTTCAAAATTACGTTCCAATTCTAAAAGATTCGTCATGATAATTATTTTAAAAATCAAAATAGGTATGTTGGTTTAGCGTATAACGAAATAACTTTGTCTACGCATGCGCAATGGATGGAGATGAAGCAAGATGGAAGCAAGAAGGACGGAAGGAATGCGCATGTTTTATTCCTTTCATTTTTCGTAATATTATTATGGTTTTTTGGATGTTTGTGTGTATTATCATTTTTATTATTATTAGATTAGATAAGATATTAGACAGATTAATATTATAATTATGTTGGTACTTTTTCAAATCTCGGTTTCATAGTGTAGTTTGCACATCATACCACGCGCCCCTATGAAATTCACGTGCAAACGTATTTCAAGTTTTTGCCAACCCCCCCCCCTTTTAGGGGTTGTTTTTTTTACCCTATAACCTGGTCCATAATTTTCTCTACATAATAGTAAAAGTTTCATCAAAATCCGTCCAGCCGTTTTCGCGTGATGCTCAGCCAAATAAACAAACAAACAGATAAACAGATAAACAGACAAAAATTCTAAAAACTATTGGAACGTGTTCTATTATCAATTTTAAGTATCCCCAATATTTTTTTTTTCGAATATCTTTTATGTACAGACTTTCCATCCTCTTCAGCTTTATTATATGTATAGATTAATCATTAGTTTAAAATAATTGCTAACTGGATATTAATTGTATGTATAAATATAGAAAAATCTTTAGTATGATTTATTCAATTCAGACTAGGCTAGTCTAGCTGAACTGTCATGGCAGAAATTAATCGGTAGCCACAAGCTCAGTGTTTTGTTTTATTTTGCAGCTGACTGTACCAAGCCTATGATTACTGCGTCAGGTTTTCAGCATTAGCATTTGAAAACACAATTACCTTCACATACTGGCCGCCAGTTGCGCTGATATATGGCAATACCGCCTCAGCCACAAATCAAGATATTTAATTACCATGTTTTGCAGCTGTGCAACTAGTTAGGCTACTGAAAGAATGTATATGCGAGCTTGTAATACCACATGTGTCTTAAGCTGGCTATATTACCTACACTGGTATGGGTTATGTATTGGCTAGGGTTGCTACCTCCCGGACTGGAGACGCGGGTGCAAACCCCACCTTGTACCAATGTATTTTCGTACGTGTTGGTGTTTGAATTAACATAACATGTACACTGTACAGTGGTCTAGTGGCTAAGGCCGCAGCTGCCTCCCGGCCGGGAGACCCCCACCACGTACTAATGTGTTTTTGAATTTAAAAATTTATGTGTACGTTTATTCGACGCTCTTATGGTGAAGGAAAACATCGTGATGAAACCTGCACACTCCTACGAAGAAATTCAAGTGGTTTTAGTTCGTGCTCTTTTTGGTCTGCTAACTCATTTATATATAACATAGTATATAAACTAATCAATCAGCCTATTGCAGTCCACTGCTGGACGCAGGCCTCCCCTTGGGCACGCCAAAGCGCACGATCACCCGCTTTCCTCATCCAGCCACCACCAGCGACCTTCCTCAGGTCATCAGTCCACCTGGAAGGGGGGCGTCCCACACTACGTTTTCCGAGTAATAAGATGTAATAGGCTGATTGATTGATTAATTGATTGATATAAACTAAACGCTAACGCATTGTGCCAGCAAAACGACAACTAGAAAACTATGCTATAGTAATTTTAAGTTTTGTATGCCTTATGTAAATAAAATTAGGGAAAACCATCTGATCTCAAACTAAACAAAGCTTGTACTATGGGTACCAGACAGCTGATATACATTACAATAGATAAACAACAACCAGACACAAGGCAAACACAAGTGCTCATCACACGAATGTTTATCCTGGGTGGAATTCGAACCCGCGACCCTTTGCGTAGGAGGCAGATATAGCCTGGGCTACGGAGCCATCATGTATTCTGTAAGAGGTAAAATAGGAGGTTAAAATGATTATGTTACAAGATACAACCACAAGAATATTATTGCACCGTTGCATTATGCGTACGTGCGTGGATTTGCAACGTGCATTGTTGGAACCTGCAACAAAATGCATTTCTAGAACCTAATTTTGTGGTTTTGTGAAAAATGATTTTTTTTTGTTCAGTTTAACGCGAAAAATATCTGAGAATGTTGATAAAAGAAATTGCTTTATAAATTAAACTGTTATGGTGAACTGTTCCAGGTAACGGTATTATATAGGTATTTGATTTAAGACTGATTATTATGATCATGCACTAAAAAAATCTTACTGTTAACATAAAAAAGTGATCTCAGTTTTTTCACGTATATAACTAGCCAGGTTTTGTAAATTATCTTATATCCAAGTTTAGTATCAAAAGTTATCTTATTGTTAACAATTTAATTTGATAGTCACTTTAGTGTAAACAGTAACAAAACATGAATAAAAAAAAATATATATACGCATGCCGAATTTTTCTTACACAATATAGGAAATGAAATGAAGATGTTGCGATTGATGTGTGGCGTTACGCGATTAGATCGAATTCGTAACGAACACATCCGTGGCAGTCTCGGAGTCCGTGACGTAGCGGATAAGCTTCAGGAAAGTCGCCTCCGATGGTATGGCCATATAAGCCGCAGACCGTCAGACTATGTAGGAAAAAGATGCCTCGACCTCACTGTCCAGGGCCCTAGATCACGTGGTAGGCCTAAAAAGCGCTGGACGTCGTGAAAGTGGATATGGAAGAGAACAATCTCACACCTAAGGATGCCGAAGACCGGGTAAAGTGGTGAAGATTAAGTAGGAAAGCGGACCCCAGCACTAGGCCGGGAAAACGCTAGGAAGAAGAAGAAGAAGAAGAATATAGGAAATGAATCTAAAACCATTCGTTTACTTTCTTTCAATACCAATACGAAACAATTAGGCTCCACAAGAAACAGACTGCAACAAGTCAGAAGAACTGATACTACTGCAATTGCTTCACACCGCAACTATCCCACGCTATCGGTTGCATTTTCCGCTATTTGGCAAAAACTGACAAACTGTGACTTTGATTCTGGCAGACACGATTGAAGTTTAAACTATGTTTAATAGACAGTTAAATTATCTGTTTGTTTTTTCGTATTTCGTAAAAGAAGGAGATCACTTCTTTTTCCATTGATTTTAGATAGATAGATAGATAAAAAGTTTATTTATTAGTTTATTAGTTTGTTTATTAGTTTATTTTAGCAGTTTTATTATTATAGTTTGTTGGTTTGTCTGTTTTAGTAGTTTTTGAAAACATTACCAGCAGCGCTTTAATCTTAAATTAATTCCATGATGATCCTTTCAGGATTTGTTTTGTAATGCAAATAATCAAAAAATTAAAATAATGAATGCTAATAAAAGCTAACAAAAACAGTTTTCAAACGTTTACAATATTTTTTAAAACACACTTATACATAAGTTTTTGTATGTATCTGTCGTGATCGGGTACAAATTATGTTACGCGAATTATGCGTGGCATTGTTTGACAAACGCAATGTGAGCTGGCTATTGGCAACCGCCTCGCGACACCTTGTTTATGGGAAATGCACGTGGATCTGTGGGAAATAATTGTATTGAAATATCTTATTATACTCACCACTCGGCTTTTGATCATGACGTTCTATTTAGGTTCGAATCTTTTGTTTTGCCTTAAAGATACACTATGTCGCTCTCTTTTATATTTCAGCTTTTTTTTACTTTTCTTTTTGTTATGTTTTTTGTCGGTAACCGACGAAGTTACTCATGTTATGACGCAAATACTCGGATTACTCTGAGTACGAATACGAAACAAAATATAGGAAGTAGAATAAGAAGACATTTTTAGACGGCCCCGTAGCCTACTTGGTAGCACGCCTGCCTGCGAAGCACAGGGTAGCGGGCTTGAATCCCGCTCAGGGCCAAAATAGGCGCATCAGACGTCGGTTTGCGGAAACCAGCCCGTCATACCATACCACACCATACCGCCCAGGGCTAACATTCGTGTCTGGGTGTTGTTTATCTATATATAAGTATGTAAGTATTGTAAATCAGCTGTCTGATACCCATAGTACAAGCTCTGCTTAGTTTGGGAAGAGATGGCCGTGTGTGAGATGTCCCTAGATATGTATGTATGTATTTATTAACAGTTCCCAAAATACACCCAAAAAAATGTTTACAGCTTGCGTTGATGTCTTTTCTTAGGCCCTAATTTTCACTTAATTTCGACCAGCACGTAATATACAAAAATTTGCACTAACTAGTCATGATATTGGTCTTAGACTGGCGAATAGTAAATACATAAAACTTTCTGACATTTTGGTCGGACTAATCGCTATTTCTACCAGTGTAGTAATAGCGGGCACGGACTTTCGGGGGAGCAGAAGGCTCGTACCTTTGGACCACTGAGTACTATAATACAACAAATAAACCACTCGTACCCCTAAAAATCCATTAGAAATTTCTTACATTTAGCACAAGAAATCTCATTTGCAATCAGCTCAATCACTCTACGTGCAAAATTGTTACGAGTATATTGCATGCCTATAAATCGTGTTCTAATCTAGCATTGCACACGTTGGACGTATGTGTATAATGCATGTGCATTACCAGTGTAAAAGAATCTTGCTGTAGTAACCATTCTTAAAGAGCTATGGGTCATGTTATACTGGACTATGTACGTGTAAAATTCATGTGCGTTACCAGTGTAACAAGTTCTTGCCGTAGTAGGTGTTATTATTGGGCTATGGGTCGAGTTATATTGGACTTGGGCCTACTGTTCGCTCTCATACTGCGCGGACGCAGCGACCTCATTACCGGTCACTGCGCTGCGGATAGTGCAGGTGTGTCTAGGGATGTAAATTGTTCTATCGATAAACTAAAACAACAATAAATTTGAAAAATTTAGATAGCGTGCGAGTCAGACTCTTGCTTTTATTTCACATGGCCGGTTTTTGAGGAACTAGTGGAAATACACACTAGCATTATTTAGTTTTGTTAGTCAATGTTTTTACCCAAAATGTGCACGATATTTTACTATTTATTTTTATTTTTGAGTAAAATATGAGGCCTAGATTCACCACTTTGGAATTCAATTAAAGCTTATTCAATTTTCTAGGAATCTTTCTTTTGTGAATTTTCTTTAGGAGCATTAGTTCAGCCTGTACGTGACCCTACCGATAATATTTTACTTTTGAAAGAAAAAAAACACATCTTTATAATAGCTCCGCAACCCATTTGGCCATTTTGCCCTAGACCACAAATTATAGCCTCTACAAAAGAATATACTTGCCAAAGATATTAAAAAAACTTTTTCTTTAGGTTTTTTTAAAGGTGTTTCGTAGTTTTTCGAGCACAGCAGTAGCTCAAGGTTTTTGGTGTTACTTACTAGAATATACAATACTCCTAGGAAATCTATAAATAAAATAGTTACAGCGCGTTTGCAATGTTTGCCTTTTTTGTGTCGATAATGACTGGGCTATTAATATTAGTAACATCACTAATGACTCTCTAACGGTGCAACTAGCAGCGCGTACTTAAATTTACTTAAATTTTCTTAACAAATGAAATTAGTACAGAAATGGTACCTGTTCACTAAAGGGCTTCAGCCTGCCTAGAATAAGGCTTATCAGAGCTTGATCATCCTTTGAATTTCTTCACAAGAATATGCGGTTCCCTCACGATGATGTTTTCTTTTAAAGTGAGAGCGTCGAGTAATGTAGATTAATATGAATTAAAAATTGGAAAATACATTGGTACGTACACCATTGTGCCGAGAACGTTCATAAGATGAATATTATATTAAAAGTGACACTAATATTTTAAAATTTATAAATGTGAAAATATATTTGGATGTTTAGATGTTAGGATGTTTGTTCCAATTTCACGCCTAAACTACTGAACGTATTTGAATGAAATTTGGAATAAAGATAGTTTGTATAGTAGATTAACACATAGGATACTTTTTACGAGAAAGTCTCATTCCCACGGGAAAATCTTACATAACGTGGGCGTAGCCCCGGGCGGAAAGCTAGTGTACTCGTAATTTATATGTAGACAATACAGTTACTTCTATTCACCTGAACTAGACAGAATAAAGTATTTAAAATACAGGTACTATTGCAGTTAAACCATGGTTAATCTTAGTACATTTGTAGATCTATTTACAAAGTTGTGAAATCGCACAAGCCCACGCGCATTTAAAACTCGTGAAATGCAGTCGGATTCTCGAAGCTGGTCAGTGAAGGGCCTGGGATCCGCTCCAATTCCATGCCTTTAGATGACCGAGCAGTCAAATGAAATGACCAATGGAGCAGCTAAAATGTGCGCACGAGTTTTGCAACTAAATAGAGTTAATGCTACGAGTACGATAGCCTAGGCTAGGTGGGCAATAGAATTGAAGAAATTGGTATAAAATGTTGTGTAAAAGTTGTTTGGTTTAGTTTAAAGTAAACTATATAATGTTCGAACTTAGGTCAACCCTCACCCATCTGTTTACCAGACGAAATATATATGTCGCAGTCATCTGGTTGAATCTCCTATTCAATTGAATGACTAGCGCGTTCATTAAATGACAACATTCAATTAAATGACTAGGCCAAACGTTGATTGAACAAGCGTCACTCAACGTCCAACTAGTTAGCGGATTGTATCATAGCCCTTTGAAAAGAGCGGACGTAAAATCAGTCAGGTGATTCAGATTAAGTTCATTTTTTTCCCACTGCGGCGCTAGTAGTCACCAAAACAAATATGGCGTCAAACAGCTCGGACAGATAGTTATGTCCCCACAACCCTTAAGAACTATCGCTGTCAATGCATAAATGCTGTCAGGTCAGCATATCACGGGTGGCATGATTCCTGGACTCAGTAGATAAGAAATAAACGTTAGTTAGCCCTAAGCATTTTATTGTCATTCGTGTCGCGCATCAAACTCTGTGTACACGTCTCACCTAGTTTAGCAGTTTAAATAAAAACTGATTTAATTATAATTTTAGTTTTTTTTAAAAACATACTCCCGAGCTCCCGAGAGTTGACTGGCGCAGACGGTAGGATTCGCTTTCCTATACCGTGCGCTTCGCTCTATTTCGCGAAAAGTGGACTAAAATCGCCCGCGTTGTGGAAAAAGTGCGTGAGTGCCGGACTAAGCGAATCTTGCGAACAAATAAATTTGTCACACATCGGACTAAGTGAAAAGTGGAGATATTTGGAGATGGGCGCTGTTGGGAAATGGTGAGTAAAACTTTTCGCCTCCCTTCTAGTCCCTATTACGTGTACTTGAGATCGAACCTCTCTCATTTCAAACGTGATCTGAATTAAATAATATTAAGCTTATAAATAAGAGTACATAAATATAAAAAGTATAACTTGTGATTTAAAATTGTTGATTGATTTTTTTTAAAGTGTTATTGTATAAGTTAATTAGTAATTTATAGACATGGCGGAGGTTAATTTGGTTGTGATTCCTGGTGAATTTGTAAAAATCATCCCCCTCTTTAGTGGTGATCGCAGGCAACTTAATCTATTTTTTAGAAAGTGCGAGTATATTATTGAAAGGTTTCAAGGCAATCGTGCCCAAAATGAGTACGTTATGCAAGTTATTACGAGCAGACTTACCGAGAATGCCGCTGCACTGATAAGCGAGCGTGCGGACATAGAGACGTGGGCGGAGTTCAAAGAATTATTGCAGATACATTTCGGAGATCCTCGGACAGAGGAATGTATTGCCATAGCACTAGAATCATTAAAAATTAAAACAGGTGAATCTTATTTAGATTTTTGCAATCGCGTACAATCTGTAAGAGCCAATCTTATTGCCAAGGTTAACTTGTTAGATGATGCTGAGATGATAAATAGTAAAATTACAATTTATAACAAAACGGCACTAAATGTGTTCCTTTACAACTTACCAGAAAACATGGTGAGGATAGTGCGCCTCAATAAACCTAATACATTAGAAGAAGCTCTTAGCGTAGTTCTAGAAGAAACAAATTTCCACGATCAATACCAGACTAAAAATAGATCAAACACTTCTTCATACTCAAAACCTCAGATCCCACTTGTACCTACTCCACAATTTAAATTTGGTATGAATCATTCTCAAAACTATGGTGCACGGCCGCAGCAAAATCAATACGTGAATAATCCTCAAAATCAATTTAAGTTTGGGACGCCTCAATTTAAATTTCAAGTACCAAATAAATTTTATAATCGTCCGCCCCAGCCCGTACAATTTGGATACAGGCCTCAACAAAATCAACAGGTAGCTCGTCCTTCACCCTATGGTTTTAGACCAGTGGGCTTGCAACAAATGCCCCCTATGCGACCCCAGCAATTTGGGCAACAACAAGGTTACAGACCCCTGCAACAAAATGTTCAACCGTCTTACCCCTCTGACGTAACCATGCGCACCGCGCCTCACGCGTATCCTGTTAGACAAGGTTTTCAATTAAATGAAACTGAACTTTACGAAACCAACGACTCGTATTGTATGGAAGACCCCTACACATATGAGTATGCGTCGTACAGTGAAGATCCCTATTCTTATTATCCAAGTTCAAGTTCATTCGATATGAATGAGCAACCAACACCCACGCTTGCCTTAGAGGAAGCAAGCGCCGATAAGCCGCAGTACGATGTTATGGCTCCGGAGCAAAATTGTCAAGTTGATAACAAACAGGTGCAAAATTTTCACGTACAGGCCTCGATAGGCAGAAAGAAAGTATAGAGCTGAATTGTGATAGAAAATTAAAATTACCATATATTTACTTACCGGAAATTGACTCTAAATTTATGATTGATACCGGTAGTACCCGATCATTCATAAGCCCTCGGAAGGCTTATCAGTATTTTGCATCGTGTGTGACTCGCGAACCATTTGAAGTTATAAGTACACATGCTAGTTCACAACATGACGAAGTTATTCAGGTTCCATTAATGGCAACATTTAATTATCCAGCGATACACAAATTTTACTTATATGAAGTAGACTCACGCTATGATGGTTTGATTGGAAACGATCTTTTAAAATCAGTAGACGCTATCATCAACCTCAAGGATGAAGTGCTAAGGACAAAATTCTCGGACATACCTATTATTCATCATTCTGACACTTATGTCCTGACGATACCCCCACGTGCGGAAACCAGAGTTAAAGTTCCAACAAACATGTACTCAGGCGAAGCAATTCTAAATTTTACGGAATTTTGTGATGGTATGCGAATGCCCGATGCATTAGTTAATTGCGTCAAAGGCTATGCAACCACTGTCATTCAAAGTACTTTGGAAGAGGAATTGGAGTTGGTAATTACAGCCCCTTTTGAAGTTACAGAATATATCCCTAGTGAAAGTAATCTAAATTTTATTGACAACAATATGCATGAAAACTTAGATTCACAATTGACACACAACTTGTCCAAATTACGACTCGACCATATGAACCCTGAGGAACGCGCGTGTATTTCTAAATTATGTAATGAATATAAGGATATATTTTATTGTGAGGAAGTGCCACTTACATTCACAAACCAAGTCAAACATTTCATAAGGACAAAAAACGAAGACCCCATTTACATAAAGCCTTATAGACAACCTCCAACGGTAACAGAAGAAATTAGGAGACAGGTCGACAAGCTTTTAGAAGACAATATTATACAGGAATCGCACTCACCTTGGAACGCACCCGTACATTTGGTGCCAAAAAAAATGGACGCCTCCGATCAGACAAAGTATCGGATGGTGGTCGATTATAGGCGATTAAATGAGATTACAATCGACGACAAATACCCGCTACCCAACATTACAGACCTGTTTGACAAACTGGGAAAAAGTACATATTTTACAACGCTTGACCTTGCTAGTGGATACCATCAGATAGAAGTTGACAAGAGTGACAGACAAAAGACAGCCTTCAGCACACAAGCAGGACACTATGAATTTCATAGAATGCCGTTTGGCTTGAAAACGGCTCCTGCCACCTTCCAGAGAACCATGGATAATGTACTACGTGGTTTACAAGGTTTGCATTGCCTTGTATACTTGGACGACATAATTATATTTTCGACTAGCTTACAAGAACACCTAACACAACTCAGAACTGTATTTGACAGACTACGACAGACCAATCTCAAGGTTCAGCTGGATAAGTCAGAGTTCATCAGAAAGGAAGTGCTATACTTGGGTCACACCATAACCAAAGACGGCCTTAGGCCAAATGACGACAAAATATCCGCTGTTCTGAATTACCCTTTACCAAACACGACAACAGAGATTAAAAGTTTCCTAGGCCTCATTGGGTATTATAGGCGCTTTATAAAAGATTTTGCCAAGATCACACAACCTTTGACAGCTTGCTTAAAAAAACGAAACAAAATAGTACACGATCAGAAATTTATCGATGCTTTTGAAAAATGTAAGGAACTTTTAACAAGCGCACCACTATTACAATTTCCTGACCCTACAAAACCTTACATTTTGACAACAGACGCGTCCAATGTGGCCTTAGGAGCTGTGCTCTCACAGGGCCCCATAGGACAAGACAAACCAGTAGCGTACGCAAGTAGGACACTTAGTGACACCGAGTCACGTTACAGCACTATTGAGAAGGAACTTCTCGCCGTAGTATGGGCGACAAAACACTTTCGGCCCTACCTATATGGTAATAAATTTGACATATACACCGATCATAAGCCACTCGAATGGCTAAACTCATTAAAAGAACCAAACTCCAAATTAATACGCTGGCGACTGAGGTTACAGGAATTCGACTATAACATCAAATATAAAAAAGGAAAACAGAACGCCAATGCCGATTCTCTTTCGCGAATAAAACTAAACGCTTTAGATTCTGATGAAGAAGACGTGGTGAATGATGACATATCTATGAAAGTGCATGTTGATAAAAAGGAAAGATCAGAAGACCCTATGAAAGAGTTAGAAAACAAAATTTTAGAAATAGAAAAAAAACGCGCGAAACGTCTCGATAGTAGTGAGACAATAACGATTTCTGATTCATCAGAAACGATGTCTGTATCAGAAATATTAGGACGTAATATTTCAGAAACAGAATTTCCTATACTTTCGGACACAAGTTCTACTGATACAGTTCATTCTGCTCAAGAAACGGAATCTTTCGGTATTCCCATTCTCCATGAAGCGATAGATACGAAACCGAACCAAATCTTTATTTTTCAGTGGTTTAAAAATGAAATGCAAGTCGCAAACCTTTCTAGACAGAAACACAAAATTTTAGAGGCATTTTTACCTATTAATAATGACGATATAATAAAGCAATTTTTGAAAGAATATATAAAGCCAAAATGTAAATATTTTATCTATTTCGAAAACGAAACTTTCAGAAAAGACTTCTCTAGAATTGTAATAGAACTGTTTAAAAAAGGAATGGTAGAGTTTTATGAATGTACTGAAAGGGTTGTATACGTGGAAGATGAAAAAGAGCAGAAAGCAATCATTACTAAGTATCATGAAGGTCCCACCTGCCATCGTGGAATTAAAGAAACAACAACCAGAATCCGCAGAAATTATTATTGGGAAAACATGATAAATATAGTAGCCGCAGTAATAAACGGATGTGAGGCATGCCGCAAAATGAAATATGATCGTAAACCATTAAAACCCACTCTACAACTTACCCAAACTCAAGACGCGCCGTTTCAAGAAGTATTTATGGATGTATTCTCAATCGAAGGGAAACATTATTTAACACTGGTAGATGCTTTCAGCAAGCTTGCACAGGCATTTGAAATTCCGAATCGTTCAACCCCGGAAGTGGTAAGGGCGTTGACTAAGTATTTCTCTTTGTACGGCGTGCCCTGTAAAATTTCAAGTGACCCGGGTAGCGAGTTCAACAATGAACTCATGAAAGAGCTCATGAACCTTCATAAAATTAAACTCCATATCACCACTCCAAATAACCCTAACTCTACAGGTATAGTAGAGCGGTTTCATTCGACTCTAATTGAAATATATCGTTTAGCCCGTTATGAACAGAAATATACCGATGCTGCTTCCATTATGGTTTATTCGATAATGGCTTATAATAATACAATCCACTCGACAACCAATCTTACACCGTTCGAAGCGGTTTTTGGCCACACTAGTTCAAACCAAGTCTTTAATTGTGATTTTGAAAAGGCTTACACACAACAGTTATTAAAAGATCATAGTAAAAGAATGAAATATCTTTATGGGTACATTTGCGAAAATGCCTTAGCGAAAAAAGAAAAAGCTAGGGAAGCCAAAGGCGGAGAAGGTGAACCGACCTTTGAGATTGGAGATGTGATCTTTGCTAAAGATGTCAATAAAAGGAAGGCAAAGGATAAGGATAGGTATCAAAAAGCGATAGTAATAGGCAAACCAATAAGGAACGTATTACCAGTGCGCATAGGAACAAGGGAAACTAAAGTACCCATTAAAAATGTCAAACGTCCTCCGCAGGTGCTGGTTGAGCCTGACGCTGATGATGATGGCACGAGGCATTTACGCCCTTCAACTTCAACATATTGACAAAAATCCTGGCATTCTACCTGTTAAACTGGGTCAAGCATACCGACAGGAAGATAAATGGACAATCGTAAAGATTTTAGATTTAAGCTGTTTAGAAGATGATTTTATTTTTAACTCTCTTAAGTTTAAGGAATTTAATAGATTAGTTGATAGTAATAACCCCTATGAGAAGGAGTTTTACAACACTAAGTTGCAGGCTCAAAACTTGCACGATGTAACCATACAAAAATTCAAACAAATCATACCGTACAGTAGAGTTAAAAGAGGTCTTATAAATCCTCTTGGTTCTTTCATAAAAATAGTTACAGGAAACCTCGATCACGAAGATGCTCTAAGATATGACAAATTAATCTCCCAAATAAAAAGCAATGAAGTAAAAACAGAAAGTAAGTTAACAATTATTTCAAAAATGTTAGACAGTATGATAAATAGTACCGAGACCTTACATAATAACACCCTTATAATGAACGAACGTCTTAATCGTGTGGAAACAATTATTAAATACATAGCTACCAAAGAAAATAATTCGATTTATACTGTATACATATTAAATCTATATCACCTTTTTATGAGTAAATTCCATTCAATTTACCTTACCGTAAGTGAAATCGAAACAGCATTAGCATTAAGTAAAGTCTCAGTACTCCATCAGTCTATTATAAACTCAGAAGAACTCTTGGCTATTTCAGAATCTATAAGTAAGGTTAGCAAGTTAGTTTACCCTGTTAATATTAATAATTTAGTTAATATTGAAAGAACTTTTACTGTTAAGGCTTATATTAGGAAAACTCAGATTACGTTTGTTATGGAGGTCCCTTTAATTGATGGTCATATATACAATTATTTAAAAATCTATTCCTTACCTATTTTCAATCCAGTCCAAAACCTTACCTCTGTGATAATTCCAAAATACCCATACCTTTTGGCGAAAGGTTTGAAATACCTGCCCTTAGATAGCCCCTGTGAAGAAATAGCCACTGAACAGTTTCTGTGCAAAGATGGCGATGTAGTCGCATATCCAGAGTCTACATGTGTTGAACAATTGATGAAATTTGAAGAAGAGCTTCCACTCTGCAAGTTGCACACAGTTGAAATTGAAGATGTCAAAATTCAACGTATTGGTCCCAAGAATTGGATAGTCTACAGCCGTACCAGCCACATTATGACGGAGAGGTGCCATGATGACATCATAAGAAGACAGGTGCAGGGAACTTACCTTATTATCACAGATGACAACTGCGACCTCTACTTAGAAGACATAAAGTTAGACCGCCGACGGACTGCAGCTTTAGACACTAGTATCAGGATAACCCCAATCACTAGCCTACCAGAGATGAAGAAGATAAACGTTAGTGAAGAAGCTAAGGTGAACATTAAAGGCGTTAATTTGGACAATCTAAAACTACTCTCAAACGTGTTAAAAAGTGTCAGTTTAAACAGTGATTTCGATAAAGGAAACGCATTTATAGATATGCGAAGTGTTAGCCTAGCAACTGTATTCATTTATATAATCATAGCATTAAGTTGTATAGGTTTCCTTGTATGGAAATGTAAGATAATTCGAAATCGTCTCGACTCAAAATCGTCAGACAATTTCGAACTTAATGAGGGAGGAGTTATGTCCCCACAACCCTTAAGAACTATCGCTGTCAATGCATAAATGCTGTCAGGTCAGCATATCACGGGTGGCATGATTCCTGGACTCAGTAGATAAGAAATAAACGTTAGTTAGCCCTAAGCATTTTATTGTCATTCGTGTCGCGCATCAAACTCTGTGTACACGTCTCACCTAGTTTAGCAGTTTAAATAAAAACTGATTTAATTATAATTTTAGTTTTTTTTAAAAACATACTCCCGAGCTCCCGAGAGTTGACTAGATAGCACTGTGTTGATATTTTTATTGATTAATTTACTTGAAAGTGTCGTACAGATCCTATTTATTTTTATTTAAATAAAGGTTAACTTTTAAGTTGCGAACTCATAGTCACCCTAACCAAACATTACAAAGTTGGCTTTAACCCATTCAACGACTTCGCTAAATGACGTTTAGTCAAGACGTTGAACGTTACATTCAACGACTTGAGGAGTTGTCCTTTAGTCATTTAATTGAATGTTGTCATTTAATGAACGCGCTAGGCATTCAATTGAATAGGAGATTCAACCAGATGACTGCGACATATACACCGTGAAATTTACATCGTTTTGTTCCCGCCGTGTAGTGATAGTACCCGTCAAACTGAATAACTTTTCATGAAAAAAAAAATTCCTGCGACAAAAAAATTTTTGGTCTCTCCATACAAAGTGAGACTCACTGGAATTTTTTTTTTCGTGCAAAGTTGTTTAGTTTGACGGGTACTATCACTACACGGCGGGAACAAAACGATGCAAATTTCATGCTGTATTTTATCAAAAACAGTGCTAAACGCGTAATAAAATGGCTAATTAAAAAAAAAACTTTGTCACGTTACAGAATTTAGAAGGGATTATTAAAAATTTAAAACACTGTCAATTAGTTCCATGATGCCATTTTTTTATCAAAATATTTACATGCTCCAAAATAAACTTACAATACGACCAAACTCATAAAGGTTAAAAATTATAGGAGTTTCAAAAACAGCAGCATTTTAAAAGCAACTTGCACTAGTTGCGAAACTGTGCATTTTCCCAGACCCTTGGCTAATGGAATACGACAGAGCACTTCTAGTCTCAACGAACTTTAGTACTTCAGTAGTTGTGAAATAGGTGCCTTCTACTTGTTGATCCTTTCGGATAAGCACTAGAGAGTTTTTTATTACTTAGATAATCTTGACATCGCTTAGGAAGCTTCCTTGTTTAGCGGCGACTTTTAGGTCTATATTTTTGGCAACTGGTTACTGTATCTGATCTTCTGATCTTATTTAGTCCCACTGCTGGGCAAAGGCCTCCCTCTTCTTCTTCCATCCTTCCCTATCTTGGGCTTCCTCATCCCAACTCCTTAAAAAAGAGTCAAGCTCATCCCGTATGCTTTCGATATTTTTTAATTTGATATGTTAGGTACAGTATAACGTTAGGATATTGTGCGTTTAAGGAAAGAATACAATTTTGTGGCCAACTTTTGCTGTCTGATATTTTAGTGAAAAAACTTTGGTCAGAAGTATTTGGAAGGTAGATTAGTTCGATAAAATTGTGAGATAATATTTTGTTGTACTTACAATAGTTTTTCCCAGTAAGCATTGTATTAGTTTTCCAACCTTTCCACACTAATTAATCAATTGAAGGCAATTATTCTAAAAGATAATTAAAACAATAACAAATTGCAATTCACATACCCTTGACACAAATGAACCAAATCATTCACGACAATCCGTAGTCACAGAAACAATTACATGATTACAACTCCATTACGAAGTGTTACAATTGTAATTATTGTTTATGCATTAATTACAATGTAATTAGTGACAATAATGAAAACTAATGATTAGTTTTTTTATAGGGCAACGACTCGGTATGGTGTTGATTATCTATAAAGATTCTTTTGTGACTTATGGGATTTCAACACTAGTTTTTGTTTCTCTAGTGCATTTATGTATGAGTATTTCAATCAGTAGGTGGATTACATATTGCATAGGAGTTATGACAACGCAGGCGTGAGAATGCGTACAAGTCTGCATCGGATTTGAATTTAAAGTCGAAATCTAGAAACGATTTGTCAAAATATATGTACTATAAATACTGTTGTACTAATTGTAAAGCTATCATAAATATAATCAATATTCTATGGATAAATATATTTGTCAGTAACTAACAATTAGTAAGAAACAACTTCATGCCTGCAGTGTTTGTTTTTAATAGATCACGTTGATGTCTTTTGTTCGTAATAACTGGTTTTGGTTTCTACGGCTTAGCATGAAAAAATCCTTTTTTGCGCTTGACAGTCTGTTTATGGAAGCTTCAAGTTCCTATATCTACAATAGTAACTAAAAGTGGCACATTTCAACCAAAAACCAATATTTTTTGCCAAAACAATCATGACCCCACGAAACCAAGTCAACAAATCCGAATCGGCACATCTATTATCGCAGCGGTTCTTGGCTAAATCAGTCGATCGTAATGGCCGCCGTCACCGCAGTCCGTTATGTCATGTTGCGTCAGAGTCACTTGATGAATAGACGAGTGGCGCGCGCGCACTCCCGTTAGCCCTTCGTGTGGTGCAAGCTGCAAGAGGTGTGAAGATAGGATAAAGATAAAAATGGCTTTATAAAAACGTAATACTTGTAATGTATAACTCTGTGGTATTCCCAATTATATTATATACATACAAGAGGTAGATACGTCACCAACGCACCAATCGCGTGCCGTGAATTGGTCCTAATTGTGACCATTGCAATCAGTCGAGCTGTGATCGCTTTCTCTTTCACTCTTACGCTTTGCCTATTTCCTGTCGCACTAATAGCGTGTCTGTGTCGTGGAACAATTTATGTTGTGCGTGCAGTATGAACGTGACGTATCTTTCTTAAAATATCATTGGGGTGACCACAGAGTCCAACCTTAGTAACCACAGTCTAACCTAGAGGGGAACTCTGTCGTTAACCTCTAGGTTAACCAATCCAAAAGGTGGTTGACTTCCATCTGATAGGTGACGACCCACGGTGAAGATGGCAAGACGAGCTAACCAATTTCGCCAAAACTTTTCTCACTAATGCTCTCAAAAGGGAAGAGTGGAAGGAACACAAAGTGGCCTTTGATCTGAGTGGGACATGGGCATAGTAAAATAATTTAGATAAGATAAGACAACTTGTATTAATTGGAAAGTGTGTTATTTAAGTGTTATTTATAATGTTTTGATCTGTGTACATATTATTATTATTATTATGTATTTATAATTATTTTATGTAATTATTATATTTCTAATTGACACGTAAATTATATAACGCACTATCCGGCAGTATTCGCTGCATTTTTCCTGTACCCAAAGGTTACCTGGAAGAAATTGCTACCTTAGCAATAAGGCCGCTTATCTGTACACTATTATTTGAACTGCTTTTTTCTGTATATCTCTTGTGTGCAATAAGGTATATTCTATTTTATTTTAGGATTTGCCAGTAATATCCAGGCACACACCAGGAGATAACGAAGGTTGTTGTTATATATTTGGGAAACTACGAGAGCGCAGCCGCTGATGACGAGCTAAATCGAATTGATAATTTATTTTCATGTATCGGCGCAAGAGTTGAGTTATTTTTAGTTTGGTAGTAACGCTTATAACTTAAAGCACAACTAGTTTTAAAAATAGCATCACAAACTATGGATTGTGACCACAAAGGAAATTAAACTGCTCAATCATGGTAAAATCAAGGCTTTACGTGCGTAAACTGACGGGAAAGTCATTGTTTTATGGGAAAAGGTGAAATGAAATATCAGTTATACAATCAGAAGAATGAAGTGGTTAGATATTTATTGTTGTTGTTTTAAATACTTCAAAACTGTTAAAAAATAAACAACGTGTTCTCTGATTAACGTTAAACCTCTGGGATGGATATTTAGTCTAAAAAGAACAATTTTTATTGCAACACCTATTCCAAAGTCTTCATACTTCATACGTACTATATAGCACGAAGACCAACGAAGCCCGATCCTACAGTACAAACTGATTACCGAGCAGTCAATTTGTATGAATAAAAAAAAACATTTTTATGGGCTGAACTTGTATAATTTCAAGCTCACTTAAAGTAGTCTACCGTAGGTTGCAGCTGATGAATTACAGCAAATTTTTTTATCGGCTGCTCGTGGTTTCAGTTACTATATAATATGACGTCAAAGGTATAATAGGTAGCGATACGATCTATGACCTTGAATGTGACAGTATCTTTTATCTCACGTACACCGTGAATTACCTAAAAAATGCAAGGCGATTATTTCCAACCAATTTCCCGAGAGGTCAAAATCTTTTATGAGGATTAAGTATCCAGATATTTTGAGATTGTGACGATTTGCGAAATAGACGTTCAGCTATAGAGACCATCTGAGAGTTGGACGTTTTGCTACATGGACCTTTTCCTAATTAGGGTTACTGCTCATTAGACGTTTCGCGTTGTTGGAAGTTTTGCTGCTTAAACCTTCTCGGGAGGGTAATTCTTCACTTATAAACCTAATCTCCTCTATTACGAAAATTACACAACCCCGCGGAGATCTCGATCGAGTCACTAATGTGCGCAAAAACGAAGACATGCGTCCGCGCATACCAGCACGCTACGCTACTAGCGCGGTGTAAAACCAATTTCTAATTGCTCATATTTGACTTGGTAATGGCAGATGTGGTTGACTGGTGACGTGGTGTGGTGTGATATGACGTTCGGTGCTAAATGTGGCTTGTAGGTTTCCGTGGAAATTGAAATCGTATTTGTTGTTGTCACGAAAGGCTTATTTAAATTTAGTAACAAATAAGCATAAAGTCTGCGCTAGAAATTATGAAAAATATTCAGGTTGGTGCTTTATTAATACATTTTTTTACCCAATCTAAAACCAATGCGCATAAGCTGTGATTTTTACATTTTCTACACACATATCTACACACAAAATGAACACGTACAGAGCAAAGTTTATTGGTTAATGGTGAGCATGTGACAGTCAGGTGCTGACTGAAAATCAGTGTTGCAAGGTATTTCCTTTTTTTTTTTTACTTGCAACGTCAAAGCTGAGGCAGTGCCCTTTCATACCACAATGCATATTACGGGTGACAAATTTATTTGCATTTACGTGTAATTAGTTATTAAGTCCTTTTTTTATACCTTTTTGATGTGCATTGAGTTTGAATAAATTTATTTTCTTTCTTTCTATCATTCAATAAAGTTTCCTCATCCCTTACCAAATACAAATAAACAAAAATCAATAACGAAATAAAGAAGGTAATAAAAATGCAGCACACAAAATTTGCGATTTACGCCATCACTAAAAACATTTACTATCAATTGCAGGTGGTGTGAAGAGGCCATCGACGACAAGCAGTGCAAACGCGACAAGGGACTCGCAACTGCACGCCGTGTTGGCAGCCAGGCGCCGGCAGCTGCTCAGCGGAAGACTCGCCACGCACATTAACACACTCGCCAACTTAGCTCATAAGCCTAACAAGTAAGTTTCATAAAATCAATACACGTTGTATTTAAATCCTGTACTTGCGAGAGAAAGAAACAGATGGTATCACCATTATTTAGATGACCTGAATAATATTCTTAGTACCTACATAAAGTGAACTTTCTGATCATCAAAAAGATACACCTATTAATGACGTGTATTCACTCAAATAGTTATGATTATGACCAAGGATATGCATTTTTCTTATCTGTACATGCATTTTATGGAAATAGTATGATTTTTCTTGAAGTACCTTCTTGTTAAAATATAAGTGTAGAAATATATTAAACACAGAATTAACAGCGTATTTTTCGTTAATTTCAGGGGAAACACCACTTTCGCGCAGTTAGAGATTCGAGAGTCAAACAGTTCAGTTGTGAAACGAATAACTTTTGACAATGGCAGTAATGAAGCTGCACCAAGTCTTCGGCTGGTCACGACAGATGGCAGCAGGGAGACCCAACAACCCCTCAAACCACACGAAGTCAGACATCTGTTCATTCCCAAAATATACCAGGACAATAAAAGCAGAACAGGGTTTATCAACAACAGAAGAAAAGATGGAAACAAAAGTATTCCTATTACAGAAACCACTGAGATTGTTTATATCCCACCCGAAAAACTGGAAGGTTTGGAGAAAGAAGTTGATCTGGATCCAGAAGAAGAATTCCAAGTTGATGAGTCAAATCACGGACTGTATCTACTGAACTATTCTGACACAGAAAATGTTACACAGCCAAGCGATGTAAATATAACCACTACAATTAGTAATGACGTCAAACAGGTCACCACAACTAAAGTTGAAAGTACAACGATAAGCAACAATTCCAAAGATAATGTAAATAGCACTAGTATCACCACAAAACCAGTTGAAAATAGTCGAGATAAAACTGAAACAAACACTGCAACAAACAGCACTGGCACAAAAAACACTAAGTTAGTTAAAGTTGAAAATGAGAAAGATAAAGTAAATCAAACTTTGTTTATGTCAGATGAGATATATAATCACTTCAGACCTTTGGAAACTGAGTTGCCAGTGGAAGATATGGCCCCTTTCTTATTTTTTGGCCAAAAACTTGGAGGTCAAGTTATTGGCGATAATTTAACTAATTCTCCATCACTCTCAGCTTCAACGAAATCTGTTAACTACATCGTGGCTCCTCCAGATAAGAGAAAATTCAACTCTAGATATTCAGTTACAGAAAAATATAGAAACACCAGCACTGAAGAGGAAGAAATAAATGAAGATATGGACGTATCAGTTGTTAAAAATATTATAGAGAAAAACAAAATAAGGAATACAGTGAAAGGACCCGCACCAGCTAGGCATGTAGGTTTAGTAAATGCCTACAGAAAGCATTCTAGCACAACACAATCACCATCAAAATCACTTAATATAGCTCAATTGAATGTCACACAACCAATAATACAGAATGTAACACCTAGTATAATCGATAAAAATAAAACTAGCAACCAAACATTAAATACCAACTCGACTACTGATACATTAAATAATACAACTATCGCAAATGGAACAAGAGAAAACAGTAACAGTACTAGTACTATTAATAGAGGAAACGCTACTACTACTGCAAGAAACTATACTCGAAGCTATTTCAATCTACGACGGAGACCTTTAAGATTGACAGCAGCGTCGAGCACCGAAAACGTTCCCTATACAACAGTAGTAAATACTACAACAGAAAAAGCTTCCACGTCAGTTTATACAGCGGTAGTAACATCGGTATCTATAACATCATCTATGAAAGGACCAAATAAAACTGAAGGTATCGATAATACTACTGTTATTGAGAACCTGGAGCCCAAAAATTACACAACTACTATGAAGGCAATTTTAATAAATGAAACAATCCCAGACACTACGACGCCAGTTCCACCTCCACCGTCGCCTTCAACACCTCGATCTTACAAACACCGGATCCGTATTCGTACTACTACAACAGAAAGTACAATAAATCAACCAAATTCATCACTATTCAAATCAACAGAATCACCAGCAGACAGCGAATCAACAAAAGGCATTAGCGATTTGAAACAAGAAGCGACAACATCCAAGATTTCTGAAAGGTTGGCAAACTTGTACAAGCAAGATTATGAATATGAAAATACTACTGTTAATGGATCTTTAAGAAGAGGCATTAGAAGACGGCGTCCAACGACTACCACCACAACAGCAACTCCTAGTACTACTACATCTACAACATCAACTACTCCTGTACCTACAATTGAAACTACATCAAGGACTAGCGAAAATCTCCAAATAACAATGACATCAGTTCCTGTGCCTGTCATTTTACCTAGTTCAAGAACAAGTCCTACTATTGTAACAACGCCACCACCTACAACTGACGCTACAAATAATTTTAGAGGATTTATTGTGACATCAAGAACATCCTCCGAATCTAGTTCTAAGCCAGTTTTAATTCCTGTAAATACAGCTTCCAAAAGTGAAAACAAAACTGACGGAAATTCCACGAACGTGGAAGGTAATAAAGAACCAACACAAAATGAAGAAGTAGTCATCGAAGCTGATAAATCTTACACAGCTTCTTATGTCTTAGCTGGACTAGGTTTCCTTCCAGTCATGGCAATTGTAGCGTTTGTCTTGAGAAATATTATGAACAAGAAGACCAAAGAAATTGAAACAGAATACGAAGGTTATTTTGACGACGGTGAAATAAAAAAAGAATCTCCAATAACGCCGGTCGCTCGGCCGCCGCTGCCGACACCGATGAAAACTGATCCTAAATGGGAGTTCCCAAGAAACAAGTTGAGGCTACAAACATTACTAGGTCAAGGGAACTTTGGACAGGTAAGAAACATTTAATTCCTTTATACTAGATTTTAATACTAAATATACATAAAGGAAAGTTTACGTTTTTGGTTGTTTTCTATGAATCTAAAATATTTAATATTTTTCTGACAAGTGAAATATACCGTAAATAAATGAAAGTTTTTAAAAAACTACATACCTATTTGAATTCTTTCAGTTTCCTATACAGTTATTTTATGCTTTGTAATTTATATTAGACAATATAATTTTACATTCTTTATGTGAATATAACTCGTGTATCGATACAAATTCCAGGTATGGAAAGCCGAAGCCGATGACTTGAATGGTCACGACGGCTTGACGCGTCTGGTGGCTGTGAAGAGCATCAAGGAGACAGCGTCACAGAAGGAGAAGCAGGAGTTGCTCCACGAAATCTACATCATGCAGAAGATCGGGACCCATCCTAATGTGGTCACATTGCTCGCCTGCTGTACTGAACAAGGTAAGACATACTTTACTTTTTTTATAATAATTTATCCTGATTACTCGTATTTAGCGTTCGTATAAGTTTCAATTTCGAGTCTTTGATTTAGTTTATTAATTTTTGTGGTCGATTTACTAAGTGTATTTAATTTATTGTAAAATTATCAATAAATCAATTGTAATGTATAGCAATAAGCGTAGTTTAAAATTAACCCGAAATACAAGGGTGGGCGATTAGATGTGCCGGTGAGTATATATATATCGTTAACGGACCATTACAGTCTACTGCTGGACTATGAGCCTCCTCCACTTAAGTGGAGGGTTTTGGTATAATCTCCACGCTTAGCAGGCGGGGCTGATTAAAAGGTTACTGTATCAGAGAGCGCTGCTACCCGTTCCCTGTTCAATGTGTACTCCCTAAGTCGCCTTTTACAACACCCACGGGAAGAGTAGGAGTATATAATGCTATCTATAAATTTAATTTTCAGAGCCTTACCTCCTGATAATGGAGTACGTGATGTGTGGGAAGCTGCTCACGTATCTGCGAGAGCGCCGGTCACGGCCTGATAGGTTTAGCGGGAGCGGTGCGCTGACGTCACGAGATCTCACCGTCTTCGCGTACTGCGTCGCCAGGGGGATGGACTACATTGCTTCTAAAGGGGTGAGTTTTATTAACTGTGTTTGATACCTACATAAAATGAAAGACAGATATGTTTTAATTAAGATCTGTAACGAATAAAGTGCTCTGACCTTAAATGCGCCTGGAATTTTTACGGAGTAAGCCAGTATTTATTCGTTGATATTTTTGTTGTTTTTTTTTCTTGCCTACCAGCTATTGTTTTTTTATTTATAGCTAATCTGTATAATCTTATGTCAATTAGTTTTCTCGCAGCAACAAACTCTGCAACGCAAACTCTTGTATAGCTGCAGATACAGAATATATAGGTACAGTGTTGACCAACAACATTCCAATATAAGATTTGAAATTGCAGTTATATGACGGACTAAATCTTTCGTACATTTTTATAAAGACTATTACTTTTTTCAGATCGTCCACCGCGATTTGGCTGCCCGCAACGTCCTTGTTGACCACAACAAACTTTGCAAGATCGCCGACTTTGGCATGTCTCGATGCGCAGGCAACGGCGCGAGGACATCCCGAGGAGCCCTACCTGTTAGATGGATGGCTCCCGAAGCTCTGCTGTATAATGTGTACAACCACCAGACTGATGTTTGGGCCTATGGAATACTGCTGTGGGAGATTGTTACACTTGGTGTGTTTACAAATTTTATTCTGAAAATTTATTAGATTTGTTTTTAACTTTAAGTTATATTCCAAGAAAGTTACTTATAGAATTTTATAACTGAAGAAAACTAATAACGTACTCGTAAAAGACCTCTCACAATATTCACATAATATTACATGCCTCAAGCTATATAAGGGAGGATTTTGATGGTATCTGATAATGCCGTAGCTATGGCACTGTGGTTGAGTTTTTCGTTTTCCTAAAAAGGAAGGAACTTGATATGATTAAAAAATACTACTGGAAATCCATCTGTCTTTTGGAGTAGCTTTAATTAAAAACCTAAAATAAAACATAACTTTTTTTTCTACTTATGGTTTTAAACTTGACACCCTTAAATATATTGAAATTTGTCTAAATCAACTAATTGCCTGTTCCAGGTTCAACGCCCTACGCTGCGATGTCAGGGCGTGAAGTCTTGGCCGCCGTCACGGAAGGCTACCGACTGGAAAGGCCTCCACATTGCAAGCCGCAACTCTACAGAGCCATGCACTCTTGCTGGCACGCAGACCCTTCGCAAAGACCAACGTTTGCAGCTCTGAAGTCACAACTAGCCGAACTGCTGGACAACGAGCCTTCAGAAGGAAACTACGTGGATCTGGATTCGTTCTACCAGGAGTCTTCGGTGTATAGCGATCCGTCAGCAATAATACATGATGATGAAGGGTTATCGGCGGAATATGATAGGGAAAGGAGGACTTTCAGAGAGTAAGTTGAGTTAAACTGTTAATGATAATGAGCCAGACTTTTGGTAATAGTTTTTTTTAAATCTTTCGTAGAAATGGTCGTTTGGTAGTAACGTGGAAGATATAGTTTTAAGAAGTTTACTAGCAAAGTGAAAGTAACAAATGTTTATTCTGATTACAGTTTAATTTCAAACTCATTGTATTCAACTCGTGAATGTGACTGATGCGATGTGCCTGTTTCTTTGCAGATTAAACACAGGCCCACCAAAATTTGACAACCGAGCGTTCAGTCTCCGCGATGAAGAATTCCGGAACAAATTCAGCATCGGGACCCCGCGAATGGGAGGTTTCGGCATCCGAGACGTCCCCTTCAACGAACGCAACTTCTCCGATGGCGAGTTCAACGAACGCTCCTTCACCGACAAAAATTTCAATGATCCAAATTTTACAGAGCGCAAAGATGGCAAACTTTCGACATCTAGTTTTCATAGAGAACGAGAGAGGGAGAACCCCTTGGTGAGTAGGAATAGCTTTAGTGGTTTCCCGAGAGTAGGAACCAGGGACAATCACTTCCAGATGTCGCCAGATGGTAGGAATAAAAGAGTCTCAGAATTTGAATGTGACATTTGATTCACATAGAATGATTTATAAGTTTGGTCAGTAAAAATCGACTGAAATTATTATGTGTGGTGTTTTCTTAGACTTGAAACTTGAACTTTTTTGTAATCAAATCAAAAAGTATATTGCATGGTTGATTATGTAGTATGTCAAAAATAAATGAAGATAGCAAAATGTAACAAGCAATATATGAAATTAGGTGCAAAGTAAAAAGTATAGGTAGATAGGTTTTAAAATTGATGCAAAAGTCTTGTTTTTGGTGGAAGAGGTTATTTGTGCCACCTAGTAAACTATAGGTTTGCCAAACACTAGCACTGAGTAAACTTTTAATGCACGAATCATGTTTTTGCCTGTAGGCATAAATTCATGACATTTTACGTTCTCAAGTTTCAGTTTCAAAAATTATTTGAAATTTTGTAACTTAGAACATGTGTTATTTTGTAAATAAAATGTTAACTTATGATTATGACAGTATTGTATGGTTAATAAGGAGTTTGATGTTTATACTAAAAATATAGCGTCCTATTAATTTTACAGTATAAAATATTATGAAGACTTGTAAAGACTGTTCGACTTTCCTAAAATAAAATTGTTTGGAAAAGTAGTTCAGCTTGCTGTAAAGCTTTTAATTTTTTATACTATAAATGAAGTACCCTGTATAGATATTTTTGTAAATAGAAATATTATTATGTAGGTAGATGATCTGAAATATTGTATATTAATAATGATTTGTAAATTTGTATACGTACTTATTAGATAGAAAAACGATCTGTGACATTCTGTTAATACTTGTGCTAAACATAATAGTTTTTTAACAAAAAATTATTCCTTTGAAATACGTTTTGTTGAAAAAATACTATAAACAAAACGCACATTTTCCTTAATTATGTTATTAATACTTACCTGAATTTTGACTTATTTTTAGAAGAATAATTTCAGAAAGTAAATTAAATAAAAAAAAAATTATTATATTATTTTATATTTGGATCGCAAAGGTGCTAAATACGTTTAGAAAAAGTTACTATAAATATATATATATATATAAAAAACATTTTACAGTAAGAAAAAAAAAGTACTTACTTAAATGTTCATGACGCTAAAATTTATATTATTTTAATTTGCACTATGATATTTTCTTTATTAAAAAAATCTCAGTTCAACATTATTTTCTAGTCTCTAAAGATGTGTAGTATTGGATTGTTACGATCTAAAATTATTGTGTAAGTTCGAAAGATTTATTTTATTATTGAAATAAAGTGATTGATAATATTAATCATTTTTTTATTAAACAAAGTAAACTATTTAGATATTTCCAAGCTGGAATACTACAAGTATAATATAAGGGGAATAAAACTTTTACAAAATACCAAAAATAATACCTACAAAAATTAAAATGGTGAACTACAATGTGAACAAGATGGTGAACTATGATAATAATGGTACTGAGACAGCAACGAACGAGCAATAGTTTGCATCTGACATTCAGGAAAGAGGATCGCTTCCTTAATCTGGGCACCCTTTTGTTGATAGTACTATGTGTAAAGGTCGATTTACACTTCGACAAGTAGCAAGTTGCGAGTTAACTTAATCGGTCAACTTAACTCGCAGGTTACC
The DNA here is from genome assembly GCA_951230895.1 of Carpatolechia fugitivella. Classification (NCBI taxonomy): domain Eukaryota; kingdom Metazoa; phylum Arthropoda; class Insecta; order Lepidoptera; family Gelechiidae; genus Carpatolechia; species Carpatolechia fugitivella. The sequence continues at coordinate 940,374 of OX579651.1, forward strand.
GATTGCAAGTGCGAGTGTTTACTTGGCTAATAATATACTTTTATGCTTTTTTACAACAGGAAGATATGGTACTTTTGTTTTGCTTTTAACAACTGTACTTGCAACTCGGTAACCTGCGAGTTAAGTTGACTCGCAACTATACTTGTCAAAATATTTGAATATTCCGACCCTTGTAACATAATTTTATAAAAATCTTTAACAAATATAACAAAGGTATTTATTTAACTACGACGAGTGTCGTCACCCTTTGGAAAGAAGGAAAACATTAGTGTAATGACGGGTAATGTAATAAAAGCTGCGGTCGCGCAGACTTGTTACTTTCTTGGTGATTTAGATGCTGGTTATGGCAGCGTTCGATGCACAGGGTGACAGATTTCTCCATAGTATTTCTCGACAATATTCTAAGAGTAACTTGTTACCTAACTCAAGTACCAAAAGTACTTAATATATACAGGGTGGAATTTTTTAATGCTACCTGGAGGGAAAGTACTCTAAACAAAGGAAATAATAATTTCAGTCAAAGGAAACGTTCATCTATCCTTTTTTTTTTGGTTCGATTCCCGGGTGTGGCAAGCGTATTATCAAAAATGTTTGAATGCAGTTTTGTTTCTTTTCAAAAATAAATGAATGTTACCTTTGAGTTAAATTTTCAATTTCCATTGTTTACAGTACTTTCCCTCATGTGGCATAAAAAATTTCCACCCGTAGATGACATGGAAATTGCATTCTAATGTATAATAGTGACGAATTGAATGCAGTTGATATAAAATTATTACAACCGTCTGTTAACAGCCTCCTTGGCCGAGATTTCAACACTCATTTATTTTATTTTATATGGGAGGCTTACAGCTTTTTTTACAAAACATATCACAAGTAGTAATTTATATGCCATTTACGGATTCTGATTCTGGGGTTCCGGGTCTGGGGTTTAGGTAGGACATTGCAGGCTGAATCACCTGATCGTCTGAAAAGAAAAATTATAACGTGCTTCGGAAGGCACGTTAAGCCGTTGGTCTCGGCTACTATCTATGCGTTACACGAGCCAAGTCAGTGGCTTTTGGCGGCTCTATAACATTGACACCAGAGTATGAGGTCACACGATGAAGAAGAAGATTGCAACTGCATTTTACTACATACTGACTTTATTCTAACTAGACCGTTGTTGTGGCCAACTGTACATAAATACAGTGAACTCATCAACGGCCCGCTACAGTCCACTGCTGGACTATGAGCCTCCTCTACTTAAGTGGAGGGTTTTGCCATAATCTCCACGCTTGGCAGGCGGGTTGGAGATCGCAGATTAAAAGGTTACTGTATCAGAGAGCGCTGCTGCCCTTTCCCTGTTTAGTCCCTAAGTCGCCTCTTACGACACCTACGGGAAGAGTAGGGGTTGATGACAAATATATTCTACTCTGCCGTCACCACACGGCGGCGATACAGTGCACTATATATCAATAATAACAGTTTGTTTTAGATAACGTTTTCAAGCCCTATAACAACACAGCTTGAAATCACTGTAATATAATAAAACATTGAGGGAAATTCCATGCGGGTCCGCAAAATTGAGCACGACAAATTTTTAAAAGGAAGCCTAATACCCGGTAGTTTTTTTTATTTTTTTTATTTATTAAACTAAGTATACAAAGAAAACGGCATCATTACGGCATCATTACATTTAAATTTCCCTCAGTTAAACCTTTTTATAAAAAGAAAATATGTATAAATAAATAGTTTGTAATGTAGGTAGGTAATAAAAGAAAGTTTTATTTTCACTCATTTATAGATATATTGATGTTGGGTAACATATCTTGGCATTCTTCGATCGGCTTCAACTCCAGCGGCACCTTCTCTTGCTCTATTCTATACTGGTTGTAACATTCGAAGATGCAGAAGTTGTTGTATATTTGCATCACGCCTTCCCCGAAAGCACAGACTGGGTCTCTGTTCTTAGGACACATGCAGAGTGGTTCTTCTTCCGAAGGTCTGCAGGCACATTGCAGGGCGATGGAAAGAAGAACCGCGAATGCTGAAAGAAAGACTGTGTTAGGTATTGGTTTCTAAGATTTAGTTATAATCCTAACGGGACATCTTTTTAAGATGTTCCTATGAGGCTCCCTCACTCGCTCACAAGAAATGTTCAGTTTTTTTTTCAAATCACTAATATTATAAATGCGAAAATATATTTAAATGTTTAGATGTTTGGATGTTTGTTCCGCCTTCACGTTTAAAGTACTCAACGGATTTGGAAGAAATTTGAAATGGAAATAGTTTGTAACCTGGAACTACTTTTTACGGAAAAAATGTTATTCCCACGGGAAAATCTTATATAACGCGAGCGTAGCCGTTGGTGGACAGTGCTAGTGTTATTATGTGTAAATTATGATTGTGTCCTATATACACAGTCTCAGATGGATACATGAAATTAAGTTCATTTGTTGAAGAGAACAAACAACCAATACTTGCTTGATACATGAGATATTGCTCAATATATTATTACATGTATATGTAGTCTGTGAAGGGCCTTATGGACAACATTGACACACCAAACACACAAAACTGTTTTTTAAACATAAAAAAAATATTCATTCATTTATTAAAAGTAACACTTCACAGCACATAAACATATCTTGAATAAGTGACATTAAAATTATACATAGCCAATAACGAAGATCACATATTACATTTTATCAAGGGTAGGGAGAAAGTTTTTTTTTTAATCGATACAAAGAAAAAAAAGGGGGACCTTTATAAAAGTGATTCTATATAAAATTGAAAGTAATATATACATAGTAATATGTTTCGAGGTGTGGGGGGTAAGTTTAAAGGTGTATGTGCTGTGTACGTGGAGGGTGATTGTGTAGTGAGTGTAAGGATGGAAGAGAGGGAGGCCAGCCCTACGCAGATGAATGTTTGGGATCGGAAGTCCACTAGCCTCTCTCCCCTCCATCATGTGGGGGTGTCTGTGTTTGTGTATGGAACAAGGGAGAGAAACTGTTGAGTGGTTGGCCCTACGACAAAAATAATTTGACTTACCGATATAAATCTTCATTCTGCGATATGTTGATTTCCCGTTCAAGTCAACACTGACCTAGGAATATCTTTTTATACAATTTTATAGACGATTATATACGTTTTGAATATACATTAGTGTAATGACGATAACAATTAATAATCGTATTCATCATCATTAATATTATCGTCAAATGTCGCCTATATATTTCGAATTTCACGTTCCAATGTTAAAATTTCTACAGCAAAAAAGTATTTTTAAATACTCTTTAGAATATTTGTATTGCATTGTGAATAAAGCTTTGGTCGACAACCAACCTCATTAACCCCGGTTTCAGTATTATAGAACCATCAAAAGCTTGTCGTTTGACGACGATGTTCCGTAGTAGTACCGAGACGTGACGTGACGTGACCCAACGTGCATTCCAAAGCACGGAAACATCTATCTTGTTCGAAAGTGTTCTCACTGGGATTTGAACCTAACTAAGGGGGAAACCTGCATATTCCTGTGAAGAAATCTGGCTTCGGCTCTAGCCTTCCACAAAAAATGCGACTGTGTAGGTATATTGTTTTTTTTTCCTAGTGCCTAAGTTAAAATACCGTCTCCACCTACGCTTTAAGTTCTGTGCTGTGGTGAGAAATAAAGTTAAGGCCAGCGTGCTCGACTATGGTCTGATCGTCTGGTCTCCATGTATATTAGCTGCTGTTGATGATTCAAAAAGCCGTTTTTTGACAACCTGTATAACCAAATTATCATTGCTTTCTACGCAAAGTGGACCATATTCTATTCCTGGCTTGGCAAACATTTAAATTGAATTTCAGTTTAATTTCAAGTTATAGATTTTGAATGTTTTTTTTTTTCAAATAAACACTATGTTTGCGTATTTTTGGTAAAGGAAAAGATAATTCAATTATTCTAACTTGAACATAGTTCAGTTGTTAGAAACGTGCTATACTTTTTTTTTAAATGATCGACGAATAATCCAAATAAAGTTTGACATTATTTAAAAAACAATTAAAATACTTCTGGTTTTGTTCAATTTATTCAAGCAATGCAAGAAAATGAAAGTATTTGCTTGAATACGTGTAGATAACAAGGTTTTAATGCAATGATGATGCTGCAGCAAATCACACAAGTGTAGGTACATGAGCAAACCATATTTTTTTAAAATGTTTAGTCAATAGTGAATCGACAAACCTAGCGTCATAGTAATACTACAATATGAAGAAATAAAATTCGCAAAAAAATTTACTAATTTTCACAATATTCCATAGGTTCCACTTCCAGAGGTTCTTGTCCTCTTGCCTTTCTTCGATTGTTTTCACATTCTAAAAAGCACGGGTTAATAAACATTTGCATGCCCCAGTAATCTCCGCGGGTGCAGACCGGCTCCCTCAACCGAGGACAATGGCAGACCTCTTCTGGTACAGTCGTCAACATGACTTCTTCAGGCGTCTCTGACGTCTCCGGTCTTGCTGGTTCCTCATCACAGGTGCATTGTGTAGCGAATGTAACGAGAAGCATGAAGGCTGCGAAAGTATAATAAAATAAAAGTATTATCTTCTACAACTTTTGAGATTGTCGATGATTGCAGACCACTGCTGGACGTAGGCCTCCCCAAGGGCACGCCAAACGCGGGTACGTTTATGTAAGATTAATAAACTTCTTTATGAAAATTTGTTCAGATTCGTTTACTATTAAGGATAAAAGGCTATTTTACTATTCCTGAATTTACAACATTTTATGAATTACCATATAAATATAGATTAACAGCAGACGATTCACGATGAAAAAACTAAATCGGTTGGAAAACCATTTTAGGGTGATTTTTTAAACTTTTAATATGTCTATTTCTTAAACGCTTTTTGTATGGAGGATGTATTGTGCTACTGAGACTCAGAGAGGCAAACCTCTCTGTCTAATCATGAATTTCAAACCTTAACTCGGTAAATTTTAAAGATAGGGCGGAAACTATTCGGTAACAGGAACTAACAAGATTATGCGGTTGTCGGCACTTGGTGGAACTCCATAGTATTATTAATGATGCGAACACGTCTTGTACTCGTTCCACATAATTTATATTTGAATGAACCCGACCGGTTTCACTTTACAGCATCTTCAGGGGTTATGTAGTTCTACATAATTTATTACAAAATTAGACAAAATCGCAACAACATTTCACCCGTGCAATATAATGTGAAGATGCTGTAAAGCGAAACCGGTCGGGTTCGTTCAAATATAAATTATGTGGAATGAGTATAGAAGTGTTTGTATCATTAACAATTAGATTTATAAATTTAAAAAAAAATGTACGAGTAAATGCGAACCAGATGGGAATAGCACGAATCCAGATGAGAATGAGTTTTAGAGTAGCAGATTGGAAAATACTCTTACCTATGTAGAGCTTCATTTTATACCTTTTCCAGACCAACTTTATTAAAGAATATATTAATAAATTCATTTCTATCGTTATTTATATAAGTAAGTTTAAAGTGTTTGTCATTTGGATTTTTGAGTGACTTATCGATAATAGTAATTTAATGTTTCTGTCAATTATTTATAGATACCGACGATGCGCCGACACAACAAAGTATAAAAATAAAACTGGTGAATATACTCTACTTTTGAGGATTTGTACCAATTTCGTTAATAAAATTTATGATTAATATGTCGGTAAATTTATTTACCATCACATATCATTTAAAATTCTATTTTGTCAAATTTCTGCGTATTCTAGTGGACTAGATGGCAGTAAACGCAGCAGCGCTCTGTATGTATCGAAATATTGCTTTTGCAGCGTGTATTTGCAGCGGGTTTGAAGTTTTAACGAGTATCTATTACCTATAAAAACTTATATGTAAAGACATGGTAATATTACCGATGAGTTAAATGTGAATATTATACTTAAAACGTAATGATTATACTCGTACGCTTGCTTTTCTGTTAATTTGAATCAAGTCAAATCTAAAATATTTTTGCCACATTATTAATATTACGTAGCCACAACATGCCGAAAGTTATAAAAAGGAAATATATACGAGTAAAGTTAGGTGCAAAAGCAATTATATATGTACTTAATTTATCTATTTGTTTTAAGAGGTCTCTGGCTTAGACAAACTTTTTTAATTAATGAAATTCTTCAAATGATTAAAAAAAAACATTTATTTATATCCATTACGAATTTAGTAAATTACAATTTTTATTAGGTTGCAGTGTAATAAGCTCTTGGTCTTTGGCTTTTCTACGTTCGTTGGTACATTCGAAATAACAGTAGTTCAAAAGTATCTCCATTTTAGAATCTATGCTGACACACACTGGCAAAATGACCCAAGGACAATGGCAGCCTTCCTCTGGTACTGTTGTTAATTCTGATCCTTCTGGTTTTTCTGACGATCCAGGTCTTGCTGACACCTCAAAGTTACAAGCAAAATGTAGAGTTAATGTAACAAGAAGTATGCTAGCTGTAATAAACAAAAATTATGTAATTAAAATTCCTTGTTTTAGAAAGTTATGTTAGAGCAGAAACCTTTTAATAAATAAATAAATAAGAAATAAGGAAACGCTCAACAACGCCAGAGTTTGTAAGCTCAGTTGTCGACCTCACAACCCACTCGATAGTGACATTATTACGATGAACTTAGAGCATTATCTAGTGAAGGAATTAACTTGCCATCTTGAATGAGAGTAATAATCATAGTTGATAAAAAAACTTACCTGCGCCAAACTTCATTGTCAGGTGTTTACAAATCAGTTATATATAAGAATAGTCTTTTAACTTTTAAAATTGACGATATTTATAGTCTAGATTTAATTTGGAGTTCTTGAGTTATTCATATAGAGAATGGTTGATGAATAACCACCACTGACTGGTGTTATGATAAAAAGCAATATAATAGTATATAAGGTATATAACGTCAATGGTTTAAAAATGTTGAGATCTGATTTTACAAAAATAAATGCTTGAATTAATTGTTGTAAAAAATGTCTAATTTAAGAAGACAAAAAACTTAAATAATACATGAGTATTTCGAGATAGTTGTTATTATTTTATTTGAAGGTTGTCTAGAAGAAATTGCTACCTTAGCAATAAGGCCGTCCGTACATACACTCTGCTTCTTGTGTGCAATAGAATTAAAATAAAGTGGCATAAATACTTATACGAAATACTTCAAAAACAAATGATATTAAATTTACGGATGGTAGGTAAGGTACTCAGGGCAATTAAAAAATGTATGAGATAAACAACATTCAGTTTATATTACTACCAATACAATTTTTACCATTCCCGTTTACAATTTTCTGCAGGTTGCACTTCAAAAGGCTCCTGTCCTCGAGCCCTTCTGGACTTGTTTTCACATTCCAACTGGCACAAATTCATCAGGGTCTCCATGCCGGAGTCTCCACGGATACAAACGAGTGTCACCATTCGAGGACATAGGCAGGCTTGCACAGGTTCTGATATTGATCTTGATTCTTTTGGATTCTCTGACGTCACTGCTCCTGCTGGCTCATCAGAGTTACAGGCGCATTGCAGAGTGAATGCAATGAGAAGGATAAATGCTGTAAGATATTAAACGATGCCATTAAATATTAGTTTTTCTGTTAACAATTCGAATTTCCAGATTGATTGATGCATGGGAAAGATTCATTCCTCATCATAGTTAGGAAATTATTTCACCATTTGTGTCATCAAACTAAGAATATACTAATGCACATTATTATAATTAAATATTTTTGTTTTTCATTTATTTAGGTTAACAAACAGAAACACAAAAGAATCTTACTAATAAAGTACAAGGTAACAAAGTATATAACTGTGAGACCAACAACATTAACCCCATATTACTAAAATATAAGAAGAAACAATTTTATGTAAAATGCCTAACCGGTAATATTAACATATGACAAATATTCATTGTGTAGTAATCAACCACAATTAAAATTTTGTTTAGAGTTTCCGTAATCTATAGCAAACAGTGTTTGCAGAAGTGTTGTTCTGAAGGTACGAACTCGCATATTCATAAGGTCCATGTCGTTAAAATAAATATTATAATTTTGAACAATACGGTTTAGATCGCTTACACTGGGGATTATATACGTATAAACTAAAAACAAATAAATTAATAATTACCTGTACAGAGCTTCATTGTCAGACGTATTTTCAAATCAATGTAAACTGAGAATGATTCCATATTTTGATTTTCATCTATATTTATACGTCTGTAATGTGATTTACATACTTGTTGATTACATCATGGCAATTTGGACTTTTTGAGTGACTCATCGAAGTACTTGTTTTTTCAAGTTACGTGTAAAGACTAATATCATGAGGTACTAATCGTGGACAAGCTCAAGGTCGCCAGCGTGCGATGGAGAGCGCTATGCTCGGAGTCTCACTGCGTGATCGAATCTGAAATGAGGAGATACGTAGAAAGACCTATGTCATCGACATAGCTTCCCGGATAAGTAAGTTATATATATATATAACCAATGGGGAAGAAAGGTTCTCGAATGGCGACCACCGGACCGGATGGCGTAGTGTTGGATGGCCTCCCACAAGGTGGACAGATGACTTGGTGAAAGTTGCTGGGCGCCGGTGGATGCAAGTTGCGCAGGACCGTTCACGGTGAAAACCTATGGGGAAGTTAGTGAACTCACCCAAAAAAATGTAATGACGGATCTAAGTGATGTAATAACATCCTATGGAAATAAATTATTTTGACTTTGACTTTGACTTTGAAGGCCCACAGAACAGTAAAATCAGGCCTATGTTCAGCAAGACGTCTTTCGGCTGAAATGGATATACTGATGGTGATGACTACTCGTACAAATTGGTTGTTTTTAATATTAGACAGAGAGTAAACAAAAACAAGATGAAGTAATTTTATAGCAGTGTATCGTTTTATTTACAAACATAAACACAAAGTTGAGCGTCAATGGTCTATTAGTGGCTAGGGCCGCTGCCTCCCGTCCGGGAGACGCGGGTTTGATCCCCAGCACGTACCAATGTGTTTTCGAATTTCAAATTCATATGTACGTTTATTCGACGCTCTTACGGTGAAGGAAAACATCGTGATGAAACCTGCACACTCCTGCGAAGAAATTCAAGGCTTTTCTGTTGTGAGATACCAATCTGGCATTACTGGCAATTTTGTCGTTGATGATTCTGACCATTCTGGAATTCGTGCCCATTCAGGTTTATCAAGCTCTCCTGATATTACTGGCTTATATGGTGTTTCCTCAGGTTTATCTGGAATTTCAAGTTCGTCTGGCTTTTTTGGTTCATAAATCTCTGGTTCATCTGGTATTTCTAGCTTTTCTGCTTTATTTAGAATATTAGGTTCATCCGGAATTTCTAGTTTTTCTGGCATTTGTTTTTGTTTTTTAGGAACATCTAAAAGTGTCGATACATCGAATATTCCCTCGTCGTCAGGCATATCTATATCATCTGGCATTTCTAGCATTTCCAGCCCATCTAACTCTTTGTAGTTGCAAGCATATTGCTGAACAACCGCAATGAGGAGGATAAATACTGTAAGAATCAATAATTATTAGTAACAAATACTTTTTAAGATAAAAATGTGCAGATTTTTGTAGTAACACTCCAATATTATTCTTTACAATTCATTATTCTTATTCATTATTACGTGAACAAAGCTTCAATTATTACATGAGCGTTTTCGTTTAAAATAAAATGACGCCCTAATAATAAGAAAACCTAAAAATAAGCATGTCTTGCTTTTTATACAATTAAAAGATTAATGATAAAAGATTAACGTGAATGCGCAAACAAAAACTCTTAGGTACAAAAATAATCAAAAAGAAATACAGTTGATTTAAAGGATTTCTCAAAAACTACGCAGTCTAAAGTTGCTAGATCATCCTTGTCGCTTGTTATAAATACATAACAAATTAAACTTGAAAATCACATGCATAAAAATAAAAATATTAATGAAGGCAAGATACTGTGACAAAAACCAACAACAACTTTAGATTTAATTATGTTTAAAATAACTAACAAAGCAGCTCTTATATTTTTAATATGGTTTGTTTAATAACTAATTGAGAGTTGCGAAGTTCATCAAATGAGTAATAACTGTATCAAACAATCTACACATCGACGCTGGAAAGGAAAAGTTATCCAAGCGACATCAGACTAACTTTACAGTAGAGCTGTTTAAAGTTTGAATTTTCAGAAAAAAAATCGTGTAAATTCTTGTAATGGTCCAAAATGCCTAGTTCTTAGAAATTTATTTGTTTATTTTTTTATCTACATTATAGTATATGTAACTATTCAAAATAATGCTTAGGTTTAAAGTTAGTGTAGCTTAGTAAAATTTTCCCTAAAAGTAGAGACGGGAAAAATTGACTAACCGACAAGCTTTGATTAAAAAAGGTACGATAAAAATGTAATATATATCTTTTTTGAGAATTTATGTCAGAGTAAAAGTTGCCATACCAAAATAAAAAACATGTGGAAGTTGAGGCAAAACAACCTAAATATTAATTTAATTATTTTTTTTCCGTAATTTTGACATGAACGACATTTTTACAGAAATTTGGATTAATATTTTATTAAAGAATGTAAATAAAATGCACTTAAACTGTCTTGAGTTTTATAAATTTTAACAAAGCAACACTTAGGTACACATTATTAGCATTAGTTAGGTATTATAAATCTACTAGTATATCACAATAATAATACTATGTGTTTTAAGAACATTGAGATCACAAATTTAATTATTTAGTCGTATTAATTATTATAATCAATAAAAACTGTGAATATGTTTACATAACTAGTAATATTTCAGTCACAACTCGATGCTCAGTAACAATTAAAATAAAATGTACCTTATAGGCATTTATAAAACTGTACGTAACAAAAAGAAAACTTCTATAAAACGAACTTACCTAAATTCAAATTAAAAAAATAACAGTAGTCTTATATCAACTATACTCTATCAATTATAGAATGGTTCTCCTGTCAGCAGGTAACCAGATAAGAAACTAAATGAAATGACAAGAACATAGTATGAATCTAACAGCCGTCAGGGAACCATCCTATAATTGACAGAGTAACTATAAGTACTGTGCGAAAACAACTTACGGCTAGTAATATTTTCAGTCATCATCTGCATTATAATAATGAAGTAATAATTAAAATAATAGGAACCAGTTGAAAGCTCTCATTGAATAAACCGAACTAAAAAGAAACTTCTAAGAAAAATAACATAAAAGAATCTGTATGTTGTAATTATTATTGATCATCTTCAATATCTGATTCAGGCAAGGTATCTTTTGCATTAGTAGACTTTGGGATAGTATTCATGATGGAATGGAGCAGGTATTACTTTATCTTTACAAAGTTTCATGAGATCATTATATTTGGCCTCTGCAATTGGCAGTCGTGATCGGTAGCAAGGCATCAGTGGACCTTTGGTTTTGGATTGAACTTTAGCATTAACGTTCATGGAGTCTTTGATAGAAATGATGGAAGGCTTATTTTTCTTGAAAGTCACGACTCGCACTTTGCTAATTTTCCCAGCCAAGTTTCCTTTGAAGTATTTATCGGCAACGACGTCCCATCTATTAAAACTTTCAAAAGTCATTGCTTCAACTTCATACGGAAAAGGTTCTTTTCTTGCCGTAGCAAATACAGTGTACCATTGCGAAGGCGCATGAATTATAGTTTTTTTTTGTTGTTCTCTATAACGGCGTGTACATTGTCAACAGGCATATACGTGTGCCCTGTTAGTAAATAATTAATTTGTATCGTCTGAAGATTATTACACTCCTGCAAAGTAGAATGTATCATGGCTAGGACAGTGCGATTTCTATTCTGCCCAGGGCAACAGTCGCAGTATAGAAGAAGGTGTTTAATATTTTTTCTTTCATCCACAGATTTTATGTAACTGTGGAGAATACTTGCGATTTCATTTGCACCCCTTTTCCCGTTGCTTTCATCCCAATAATAGCAACTTACCCTACGTGTTCCGTTTTCGTAGAAACGTAGATTATATACCGCAATTTTTCTTGAATAATAAAGCAGCATTGACTCGCCGTGTGGAGTATTCAACACCTTCTCCAAGTCGAAGCTTGCACATAATGTGGAAGGATCAGTTTTGTGTATAGATTTATGAGTAGAAAATCTATTTAAACTTTCTTCTTTCTCAGTTTCATGATCTTCCTTTTCTTTCTTTTTTTTTGGATCGCTGAGATCTGCTTGCTGAAACTGTAAACATTTCAGGCACTTGTCTTTTTTAGGGACATGAAATGATATATTAAATTCTTCGCTGAATATTTTTCGGAAAATCTTTTCACTAACTATGTCTATGCTAGCTTTCACGTTGCGTTCTTTATAAACACTGTATACGTGTGCAATATTTTTGTATTCCTGAGACAAGTAAACCCGGGTAGAATCATGACGGCAATAATGTGAGGGGACGGCTGGTAGGCTTTTGATAAAATTTACGGCAGATTCTTTAGTACTAGGTTTGGTTTTGTTGGGTGGTTCACATTTTCCTCGCAAGTCGTCTTTAGAACTTCCTGAGGAAGCATTTTTTACCGTGTAATATATACACTTTTTCGAAATATCTAATGTTGCTGCCAAAAACTGTAAGCATACAGTTCTTTTTCCTTCACCATCAGTAATGCAATACTTAAATGAGTAACTGCGCGATTCTGAACTACTACGTTTACGTTTAACGTTTTCTTTGTCAGTCGTGCCAACCAACCAGTCTCTACGGCGTTCAGGGGTAAGCGTCCAAAAATGTTTAAATACTTGTTGCCTCTTTTCTTCAGATATGTTTTCACAATTGTGACCACATTTCTTACCTTTACATGGATCAGGTTGAATTGATTTTTCTGGCACTAATTGACCATCTTTTCGTACGTATTTTTTTCCTGTTTGTTTCGAAAGAGCCCTTTCCTTTTTCTTGTTTTTCTTCACTCTTTTAAAACCTCTTTGTCCTACGTTCTCGTTTTCTGTATCTAAATTTTTTTCAGTATTATTTTCCAGCAATTCACTGTTTTTATTCTTACTTGACCCTTTTTGCTTCTTTTTTTTATTCTTTCCTTTTCTTTCTTATTTGACTGGTCTTTTTCTTCATCACTGCTTGATGTGTCAGATCCTACCCATTCGTCAGAATCAACTGCGCCATTCTCTTCACCAGGATTGAATAAAGTAGAAAAATCTTCATCAGACATGTAATCAACATATCGGATACTTATTTTGGCTTTTCGTTTACGACCACTTACACCTAGAGCGGCCTTATCCTTTGGAGATTACTCCTTATTGCGAGAGACTCCTGCAGCAGGATCATCATTCGACGGTAATTCTATACTACGAGAGACTTCTAGATCAGGATCATCATTCGAAGGTAAGTCTATACTGCGAGAGACTCCTGGAGCTAGACCATCATTCGAAGGTAAGTCCATACTGCGAGATACTTCTGGATCAGGATTATCATTCGAAGGTAAGTCCATACTGCAAGAGACTCCTGGAGCTAGACCATCATTCGAAGGTAAGTCCATACTGCGAGAGACTTCTGGATCAGGATTATCATTCGAAGGTAAGTCCATACTGCAAGAGACTCCTGGAGCTAGACCATCATTCGAAGGTAAGTCCATACTGCGAGAGACTTCTGGATCAGGATTATCATTCGAAGGTAAGTCCATACTGCAAGAGACTCCTGGAGCTAGACCATCATTCGAAGGTAAGTCCATACTGCAAGAGACTCCTGGAGCTAGACCATCATTCGAAGGTAAGTCCATACTGCGAGAGACTTCTGGATCAGGATTATCATTCGAAGGTAAGTCCATACTGCAAGAGACTCCTGGAGCTAGACCATCATTTGAAGGTAAGTACATACTGCAAGAGACTCCTGGAGCTAGACCATCATTCGAAGGTAAGTCCATACTGCGAGAGACTTCTGAATCAGGATTATCATTCGAGAGTCGTCCTTGGTCGCTATTCCCGATTTTATAAGAGCCTTTTCCAAAAGACTATTACAACGTTTTCTTCGGTCCATTGTTCTAAAATAAAGGTATACCATGTAGTAACGCGGAAACAGTATTAAAAAACAAATTTATTTGTTATTTCTACTTACAGTTTTCGTGTTTGTCATAAGATAAGCGTAAGCAGTACCTCAGTTGACAACAGAATTGCAGCGCGCGCGTGTCTCCCAAGCGACGCCCGGCCGTGCACTGAAGTATCTTAGTTACTTTGAAACTAACTTCACTGCATGCTCAAGCGACTGCTCACGCGTTATCCGTTGGTTTAACCGACATTTTTCATGTGAATTATTTTAGGTAAAAATACACTTTGCGCCTCTGCATGTCACTACCATAGGATATAACCAACATTGGATGATCGTATACATTCAAGTAAAAGTTGCCTAAATAATAAAATAACACTTGAAAACGGCAGGTAAAAATTTACTAACCGACAATCAGTTGTATTTTTAGGCAGGTAATATTTTCTGAACCAGTTGAATATTAAAAAAAGAAAACTGGCAATTTTAACTAAACGCCATGTAGGAAAAATACCAAATAAGTCAAAATTACTTAAGTGATAAAAGAAAAAATCTTTTCTAAGGAAAAAATATACTATGCGCCTAACACTATATTGCCAGATACTGGAAAAATTTACTAAGTGGAGTAATTACCGTACGAACAGAAATGTCAAACTTGACCAAAGGCAAATTAGCATTTCACAATAACGACAACCACCAAATTTTCAAAAATGGTCGAAAATTTTGTCGGTTAGTAAGGAAAAAAAAGTGAAATCTCGCGAACTTTAATATGTCGAAGCGACATCAAAAGTCGTCGTAGAAGGACGTGAGTAAGACCAAACGACGCAGAAAAATCAGGCGATTCCAACAATGTATATAACTCAATATGGCCAAAAATGTCGCTTGGATAATTTTTCCTTTCCAGCGTCGACATAATACATTTATTACGCTTAATTTATGTTTCTTAGCGATCTTCATTTCCTATAGTATATTTTTCAATCAACACAAATCAGAATGATATATTTTTATTTATCTCTATTTATACGTTTCTTAATGAATACGATTATCTACATCAATTAAAAAACCATTGTAACAGTTCAATCTCTATTTTATTGATAAACAATATTCCTAAAACGTTATTTATTGAGTAGAGCAACCGTACTATGTTTTTATAATTATATCAGTATCTCTAAAAAAAAGAGGAGGAAAGTGGATTAAAGAATTCATGATTTTTATAAATCAAATATGATATACCTTTTGTTTTTGGTAATAATATTATTATAACTTTTATACTAACTACAACAGCCTGTGAATGTAACATCGCAAACAATATTGCAGTTGCCTAAGAGACGCGCGCGCAGATCCTGCGGTCGCAACGAAAGTGCTGATAATTCCATTGCGTCGTTCCAATCTATTCTGCTAACTGGGTATTGTTCGCTCACGACTAAAGGTTATGAAATGAAAATCTATGAATGACTGAGCAGGTGTTTTTTGTTCAGCTTAGCTCTAAAAGATCTTTTGCTCAAAACCTGTTTGTCATTATGGTTTAGCTCAAGTGAATAAATATACTTAGATACCTAAGTGCACCACTTGTCGTACCAGTAGTAATTTAAAAAAAAAAAAACAAGTACAACAACACAACACAACACACACACAACAACATAACATACCACAACAACATATTGAAAATTGCCACCGGTTTCGTTGCTTCATTTGTCAGGGCCCCGTTTCACGATGCAACAAGTTACTGGTAACAAGTAACAATTTGATATACATTGCGTAGCCAATTCGCCTAAACTGTAAGCCCTTATCGTTTTATCTAATCATCTACGCAATGTACGTCGAATTGTACTTGTAATTTGTAACTTGTAGCTTCGCGAAACGGCCCCCTGGTAGTGATTTTGGCTTTATACTCACTCGACACGATCTCTACTCAACCAGGATAGAAGATAAACAAAAGATATTTTGCAATAATGATTCAGGACGTGGCTGTCAATATCAAAAATATTTTATTCAATGACTTCATAAAAATAAGGTGTCTGTTAATGTCTTCCCGCGGTAGATACGTGTTTTATCAAATATTTTTTTGCAAGTCACTAGTGGTACATCTAAAAATCATAAAATATCATAATAAAATTATTGTACAGACTGAATTGATACCCTGAAAGAGCTCAGCAATCTTGCTAGAGAGCGCATTATTAAATTTGACCTATATAATATAGGTAAAATTACTGTGCAAGATTGCTCAGCAGTGCTGAGCTAATATAATATCATCATCATCATCATCATTTCAGCCTATTAAAGTCCACTGCTGTACCAATCGCACTCCAGCGCGACCGGTCCATAGCCACCTGCATCCAACGAGACCCAACGATCCTCACCAGGTCGTCGGTCCATCTCGTAGGTGGCCGTCCCACACTGCGCTTGCCAGTACGTGGTCTCCATTCAAGGACTTTCTTGCCCCATCGGCCATCCGATCTTCGTGCTATGTGGCCACTTCAGCTTGCTTATCCTACGGGCTATGTCAGCAACTTTGGTTCTTCTACGGATCTCCTCATTTGCATAGCCCTCTCCATAGCTCGCTGCGCGACACTGAGCCTCTGAAAAAAAATCAAAATGTGTGAAGCACCACGTCTCAGAGCCGTAAGCCATCACTGGTAACACACACTGGTCGTACACCTTAGTCTGAGGGATTTTGGATGAGAAGACGTTGTGTAATTTAACAATAGCTGCCCAACCTAGTTGGGTCCGTCTACTGACCTCTTTCTCAAAATTGGATTTACCTAATCGGACTGCCTGTCCCAGGTATATATGTATATTCGTCAACAACTTCGAGAGTAGAGTTTCCAACGGTTAGTGCGATTTTGGTTTAAAATAAGCTCCGCGAAAACCTTAGTGTTTATAAATTATTTAATATTTATTGTCAGAATTAGCTGCAATACCATGTACGAGTAAATCGATCCATCCACCTCACCATCTCAACTACACCAGAACAATTTTATTCATTCTTTGATAACCACCCTAGCTACAGAGTAGTTTAATGATGTGCATAATGTTCCACGCGGGTTTCGCTCTGATAAACTCAAATCTTTATACGATATCAAGAGTTGGTTGAACTCATCCACAAGAAACAGCTTCCGAACACCGTGAAACAACTGTTGAAGTAAGCAAGCTAGCAAAAAGCTGACTAGTTCTTAGCTGCAAAGTTGAAAAGAAACAAAGAAAAAAAACTTGAAGAAAACATCGGGAAGAAACATGCGCAGGCTTGTAAAAAATAGTTATGATTGATGATGATCAACAATATTATCACACTAATAATATTATAAATGTGAAAATATATTTGAAAGTTTAGATGTTTGTTCCTTCTTCACGCTTAAATTACTCAACGGATTTAGATAAAATGGAGATAGATAGTTGCAATGGATATGTCGCAGTCATCTGGTTGAATCTCCTATTCAATTGAATGCCTAGCGCGTTCATTAAATGACAACATTCAATTAAATGACTAAAGGACAACTCGTCAAGTCGTTGAATGTAACGTTCAACGTCTTGACTAAACGTCATTTTAGCGAAGTCGTTGAATGGGTTAAAGCCGACTTTGTAATGTTTGGTTAGGGTGACTATGAGTTCGCGACTTAAAAGTTAACCTTTCTTTAAATAAAAATAAATGAATTATAAAATGTTTCGTTAAATAGGATCTGTACGACTTTGTAATATTTGATTAGGGTGACCATAAGTGCGCAACTAAAAAGTTAACCTTACTTTAGATAATAAAAATGAGGACATGACATAACACACCTTATTATGATTTTATATTGTACTTTAAGTCTTAAGATAGGCAGTACTGCCTATTTCTATCAACTAATTCAAGAAATTCAAATCAATAAAAATATCAACACAGTGCTATCTGTCTGAGCTATTTGACGCCATATTTGTTTTGGTGACTACTAGCGCTGCAGTGGGAAAAAAATGAACTTAATTTGAATCACCTGACTGATTTTACGTCCGCTCTTTTCAAAGGGCTATGTTACAATCCGCTAACTAGTTGGACGTTGAGTGACGCTTGTTCAATCAACGTTTGGCCTAGTCATTTAATTGAATGTTGTCATTTAATGAACGCGCTAGTCATTCAATTGAATAGGAGATTCAACCAGATGACTGCGACAGATATAAGTAGTTTGTAACCTGGAATATATATAGTATACATTTTAAGGGAAAGAGTCTTGTTCCCATGGGAAAATCTTACACAACGAGAGCGTAGCCGCGACCGGACCGCTAGTAACATTATAATGCTAACAATACCTAACCTTGACAGTTCTGTACTTGGGACATACTGGTCTTTTAAAGGCTGATAACTCAACTAAGAAAGTATGCTTGAGCCTCTTTTTGGGCATCTCTACCGTTGATCAAAATTATAGAAGTTGAAAAAGTTGTGAAATGCTCATTGCACATCGAAAGATACTTCCTTCTTCCTTGCAAGGATCAGGTTAACCAGAAGCTTTAAGTCTCAACCCTAATTTTATTATCTGCTACTGTCAAAAATAGTAGTCGTCGTTAGCATTATAAATTAGTAGTTACATAACAAAAGGAATTTTACTGCAAAATTACTGTCACTTACTAAAGACGCTATTAGCGTAAAAAGCTAAAAGTCAAAAAGATTCAAAAATCCTTTCTACTTTTACATAACATTCAAAAGACTATCAATAAATGACCAGAAGTCAAAACTGCAAACACTTTTGTATTAAAATTTAACACATTTTGAAAAGTGTGTCGACTTGCCTTGTCTTACCAAATTCAATAATCATGCCTCTCAAATCATCTGATACAACTTCCTCGTCATCACAATGTTATGTTTTGCGGACAAATATAAACACAAGTCTTGAATCACTTGTGATTTGGCTATCAAAATAATGTTTGGAAGTGCATTAAGAAAGTTGTAGAGCAAATTGAGTATTACGACCTTTATCAAATTATTTCGTAACTTCAATATCAGAATTTATTAAAGTCTGAAAGCATCAATGCTTGTTAAAATTTGATATTGTAGTCAAAGAAAAGAGTGCCGAAGAAATTGATACTGCTGATTTGGAAGGTTGGAGCAAAAATAATACGTAAGACTAACAAGATACGGTTCACACTGACGAAAAATTGCTTAGTAAGCTGTAACAAAAAAGTAGTAATTGTAAGCCACAGCTCAAGAACTACTATTGTAATATGTAGATATAATCTCCCTTGCATAATGAGATGATAACGCGATGACTTATCAAAATCCGAAATATCAAAAATGACCTCACGGTAGAGAAAGTTGCAAGTTCCGGCAAAATCTGACACCTGTAGAGGAGATCTGAGATCTCATCCGTGCGCGTGAGTCTGTGTATGTGCGCACGCGTTCATTCCACGTTCAGTCAACGAAAGACGCGCGCGCATCGCGGCAACACGCGACCGAAAAAAACTTACGCAATTTTTATTTCTCTTTTCTAAAAATTCATGTGTGAATATGATTAAGTTTTGTGCGTATCGAAATGTTTACGTAACGATATTATAATATTTAATTTAATTACAAATGTGCTGAATTGATTAAAGTTTGAACTTTATCGGAGTTAAGAAAAGTATGTTTAGGTTTCGAAAAATATTTAAAATGGCGGTTTTAAGTTCGACATCAAAAGCTCTTATAATACTAACCCTAGTGGTTTTAACGAAATGTGACGAAGATGATCTGAAGGACTTTGAATTTTCGGACCCAGATGAAGTAATGATTGCGCAGGAGTCGCGCCATTATCAGAGCATAGTCGAACCCCTGATAAGAATAATCAAGCCCCACGGTATCACCAACTCCCACCGGCCTCAGTACAACCTGGATTCTTTAGAAGAAGAGCCGGAGAACTTCTTTGTAGCTACAACAAAGAGAGTACCTACGTACAGATCGACGCAGAAGCTGAGAACTAAGGAAGGGATGATTAAGGACGCAGTTTTGAGAGCATTGGAGAGGAAGGACCATGTTGGGAAGTTTGCACAGATCCTGCCCATCATCAGAGCAATGTCAGGAAACCAGAGAGTAGCGCTAGCGTCTCTCGTGGCCAGTCAAGTTAGCACACCTCCTGGAAGAGCTCCTTTGAATTTGTCGCAGGTAATTATTTCCTAATCATTTACCAAATATTAAAGGAGATCGTCGGATCGTCGGTAGCAGCAAAATCCGTATTTTTCGCGAGTTCGGGCCACGAGCCAAATTATGTTACAAATATCAAAATTATATGAGCGTTTCTTTGTAATTCTTACGGTGTAGGAAAACATGAGTAAACCCGCAGGAAATTCAATGGTTGTGAGAAAAGTCGACCAGTCCGCACTGGTCACGCATGGTCGAATATGATATGCTGTCTGCCTATGATGGCTGACTATGATAGCACTAGCCCCTTGGCGGAGACGGATAACAGATTGCTACTAACAACTCGATTATGAGGGATACATTATTTTATTTTTGCACACCAAGTTTTACGCCCTTCTTACTAATTATAACTTTACCATTAGAATGAAAATAAAGTCACATCATAACATTGAGTATGAGTTTACTTAACTCGTAAACTTTTATTTTTGTGATGACCGTATAATTAATTTTACTTTAAATATGTTTATTGTATGTTTATTTGAGTCTTTATAATAATCTTTAAATTCTCCTTTACGAATGAGACAATTTTTATAATAAAATTAGTCTTCATGTTAATTAGATCGATGGTGTATGAAAAAAGACAAACTAACATACTTTCTCATTGATATTATTAATAAGGACAGTAGCCAATGCATCAGCGCTTGAGCTACGTTCCGATCGAAGACACACTCATACGCACATGAGAAATTCGCCTGCTTACTTAGAAGACAACAGATTTCTATCTCGAGTAAAATTGTTCTTTTTCGTTTGTTTGCTATGATCACTATCAGCTCATCGGGATGGATCGTTTGACGTAGTTGCATTATACAACAGCTTCCTTAAAGTGTATTTAACAGATATTCAAATGTTTTATTCAGTATTTTATTATAGTTAACAGATTAAATGTCATTAAAGAGTAGGAAAATGACAGGAAACTTTAGTCTGATTAAAACAATATTTACACCTTTAGATCTGATCAAGTCTGCGCCCGCTATATTTTTAATTACCAAGTACGTCAAAGAAAAGTGACTGGGTGCTTTATAAAAAAAACTTCAGATCTTTTCCTCCGAGGATGGTTGCTCACGTGTGTTGCATCGAATTTTAAATACAACACAGGGTGAAATGAAAGAACATTGTATATTTTTATAAAGATTTGTTCGTTTTAAGTAACACACTAAATGTATCAGGAACTGGACCTGATAGGCGGAAGAGGCCGTATAAATTACTGTTTTATATTTTCTGCGTATATAATTTTTATCTGTTACACAACTGCTTTACCTAATTTCTGTCTGTAAATATATCCTCCGCATGCCCGTGCCCGCTATATTACCACTCTAGTAGAAATAGTGTCGGTGGTCTAGTGGATAGGGCCGGGAGACGCGGGTTCGATCCCCACCACGTACCAATGTGTTTTCGAATTTCAAATTCATATGTACGTTTATTCGACGCTCTTACGGTGAAGGAAACCATCGTGATGAAACCTGCACACTCCTGCGAAGAAATTCAAAGGTTGTGTGTGAAGTCGACCAACCTGCACTGGGCTAGCGTGGTCGACTAAGGCCTAATCGCCCTAATTCAGGGTAGGCTCGAGCCCCTCGGTAGGCACGTATATGAGCTGTTGATATAGCGTTTAGTCCGTTAAAAAGAAATAGGATACCTATGCGTTTATCGTACAATATCGTGACAGATTAAAGATAAATTTTAAACATGATTCACCTTATGTCCCTTAGTTCTATTTCTTTCTAACACTACCATCTCTTTAGACCTAAGCTATGCTTATCTTTTTAACTGTATTCCGGCGAAGTGAGAATCCGACCTATTGCGAATCCGACCAAGTGAGAACAAATCCTATAAGCCCATGAAACGCATAGGCAAAGAGCGTTATGACACCTAAATATTGTTCTTTTTTCAAATATTCTTCTTGCATATTTTGTTAGGATGGCATCCGTTGCCTGTGTGACAGTGGGCGGGAGCAACACGACTCCTACGAAAGGAGAAAGTGATCGAGAAGTCTTCTTAGTACACGTCCTTCGTTGATGGCGTCTATTGTTTACTTTCATTTGAGGTTACGCAAATAATGAATAAACAACTTATGCTTTCGAAGTAGAATAATAATAATAATATTATGGGTTACAAAAAACATGACGTGTGTATAAATTACAATAAAGATATTTATATTTATTTTTTTGTATTTTGTAATAAAATTTTTAAGTTTAATAAGGTTTTTTAAGACAATATTTGCGATGATAGAGAGCCAAAAACATAAATAAAAACACATACATTTTGTTTTAGAACTTGTGTAATTTGATTTTGTTTTAACTTTGCTCGTTTACTCGTATGAATATATTACCAGCAGAAATAGAACAGCCTCCGTGGACGAGTGGTCGAGACTTCGACGCCCATTACGGAGGTACCGGGTTCGATCGCATCCTATGGAAATAAATAATTTTTGATTTGATGTCGATTCCCGGTGGGGACACTGTTAAGAAAAAATCTCTTTGTGAGTCTTTCCCCAGTTTGGTTAGGATAGGATATTGCAGGCTGAATCACCTGATTGTCCGAAAAAGAAAGATGATTCCGTGCTTGGTCCCGGCTACTATCTAGTAACAAGGGATTGTGAGGTCGATTGTCAACCTTATAGTCTACAACCCACACGATGATGATGATGATGATGATGATCATATTACCTTTCTACCAAAATCTTATCGCTTATTACAATTAATTTTATTGTTTTCAAAATTCACCACCAAGTTTCCATATCAAGAAAAACAAAGAAAATTTAATTATCTTTTTTTCGCATCTTAACAATCTTATATCACTTCATGCATTACCATAGTAAGTACGTGATAAATTGCAATTTCAAATACTCTCATCTCTCGAGAACTGTTTTCCCTATTCATCGGAAGGAAAGTTTACAATAGATTACTACTATACAACGTTGACTACAATATGAGCACGCGCAGCCGATAGAAATGATGGGAACTGAGTAGCTATTGACAAAGATAATTAGATTAGTTTCCTTGTACACGTAATTGGTCGACAGATTTGCTGTAACGGCTTATCAGTTCTCAGGTTTTCAAATTAGGAGAAAATTCTCGTATTTTTTATAAAAGATAGATTTATGTAATACAGGGATTTTCAGTCAATGGCTACTCTCCATAATAGCGACCGCTTGATGGCCAGGGGGCGTCGTCGCTCGTGACTTGGCAACTCTTCTTTGTGAAATCATAACAGCTTAGTTGTGCTTCTAAATATCAATTTAATTATTCATTTTTCTTTCCTCATTACAACATCCCACGTCTGCAGATAATTTTCTGACTTCCAAAAACTCGTACTCTATTTTTCACCAACATAAGGCTTCGCTCGAGTGCCAGTAATAACTAAAAAGGACCAATTCAAAAGAAGAAAATATCGCGGAGTTTGCGCACAGAGCATACAAACTCCACACTACCTATTAATCATGTCGACAAAGCTGAAGAATAAAATCTTAGGCGCGGTTTATACAGAAGAGACGTGGCGAGGACGTATGGCGGTGGCGGATAGTCAAAGCTTAAGTTAAGTCAAAGTAATACAATATAAACCTTAACATAGCATACCAGCAACATCCAGCGCGCCATTTTGTGACGGTGGCGCATCACCTAGTGGCGGGACGTGTCGCCTGGAGGCGCCGACGCAATACTCCTTATAATGACAAAAACGACGCTTTGCCACACTATTAAGGTTAGGTTCTTCTTCTTCTTCTTCAGCCATTTTCAACCCCTAAGGTGTAGGCCTCCTTCAGGTTATGCCATCTATTCCGGTCCTGCGCAGTTTCCAACCACTTTGTACCCGCCGATCTTTTGATGTCGTCGTACTAACGCATCTGTGGTCTCAAGGTTAGGTTAGGTTAGGTTATTACTTTGACTATCCGCCACCACCATACGTCCTCGCCACGTCTCTTCTGTATAAACCGCGCCTTAAAAAATATATTTTTAGGGTTCCTCTGGTACACGTAAAATGGGGGTTAATTTTTTTAATCATGAGTACCTTACAATGCTTGTACAGTTACTTGTACAGTTCACCAATTTGCACAATTTACGTTTTTCAATTATACGGAATATCATAATTAATCACCTGAGAAATCTTAATTGATTTTTAGCGACCCGCACCTGCATGAGTATCTTCTTTATTTGCAGACTGGTTAAACATATTATTAAATAAAATATATGGTTATAAATATAAGTTATAAATATATAAATTAACTAACTGTTTAACTAAAAACAGACAGAATTTATAATTTTGTTTACGAAAGATAAGTTATTTTTATATGGATATTTCCATAAGCCTTGCCTTGAACTTGTAGAGGCAAAATATGCTATTTATAGTACTTTTAAATTTTCTTTTTAATAAATACATTGTCTAAAACTCGACTTTTTAGGATTTAAAGGTTATTTATTACAAAATGAATGACCCGACTAGAATTCTAAATTTGAAATGGCAAATAAATTATGCAATACAGTGAAGCAGTGTTTAATCGAAACACTGCTTTTTAACACTGTTCTTTAGACTTTTGTCTAAAGATAGTTATTACATCAATTAATACTTAACCATTATTAGTACTTTCATAACACCACAAAAAAATGCATATTCATAATATGACTTTCAAATCCTAAAGTTACATTTGCATGTAAGAAAGCAATGGTGTCAATCAATACTTGACAATATTCCTAACCTCTTCATTATTTGCTCAAGTGATACCTACGTAACACATCAAAAAAAGTTTGTGATCACTAGCATATGCTAATATATATTTTTTTTAATTTAACTTTATCTAGAAAATTTATAACTTGTGTGTTTCCTTTAAAAAAAAAAAAATTGTGTATATATAATTTTAAACTTTCGCAGTCATTATCACAACATTTGTAACACAAAAATATTATCGCGGTAAGCCCGTAAAATGTCTCATAAATGTTATAAATTGAGTAATTAATCATAATGTAATTGTAAAAATTTTGATTTTTCAAAGTGATCGCAAACTGATTGCAAACTTTTTTTGATGTGTTTATACACATGAGAGAGAAGGCAAATATCACTATCGAATTAATGCTATTCATCATACAATAAAGCTGAATCATTTATATTGAAGTTGATGAGGCATGCACAAAATATTTATTTTGATAATAGATGATTGAGATGATCAATTTTGTATCGTGATGCAATACAAGTATGTTAACAACTTTATTTGGGAAACAGTATTTAGCTTATAGTTAGCAGAGAATTTACTTCCGGACCATTTCGTAGTCACATTTTTTAGCCGGCTTGCCATTTACGCTGGAATTGAAGCAATCAAAATTAATTGTATGAAACTGACCATCGATCAAAATCTGTAGGCACATTTTACATACCACCATCTCACTTAAAACGCCTGGGTGTCAGAAAGCTGATATATCTTTACTTAAATACATAATGAAACATAGTTCTTAATAGACATATAACATACAAAACACAAAGCAAACACAAATGCTCATCACAATATTGCTTGTCCTGGACAAGAAGGTATCGATCGTGATTCGAACCGGCGAACTCCAGCATCGCAGGTAGGTTAATAATTATCAACTGCTGCAAATATTACCATCCTGGTGAAACACAGTATCACAGTAATACCATAAATGTGAAAATATATTTGGATGTTTGTTCCGCTTTCACGCCTGAAGTACTGAATGGATTTGCATGAACTGGAAATAGTTTGTACCCTGCATTAACACATAGGATACTTTCAACGGAAAAAAGTCTTATTCCCACGGGAAAATCTTACACAAGGCGAGCGTAGCCGCGGGCGGACCGCTACTCTTCCATAACTGGAATATCTGTTAGTATAAACAAAGAACTCAGATTGTATGTTTGTTTATGTAAATAAAGGCCTAGTTTTCAACCTTTTCAATACCATAACTGCAAACAAGACACCATAACTTGATCCCAAGAAAACAATGGACCGATAATGATGAAACTCTGGCTCGTAGTCTGTGCTAATGGCGATAAAATTTCATTTGAGATTCCAAACAAGTGATTGACAAACGGCAAGAAGTGGGATAATAGTGCAAAAAGTTAAGAAGTATAGTAATCTTGTTAAATTAAATCAAAAGTGAAGAAATTTGGTTCGATACAATCACGACATGTTTTTGTAAGTAAATGGATTAGCAGTTACAATGTGTGAAAATGTTTTTTTTTTAACGGACTAATACAGCAGGCGCGGACTTGTGGGGGAGCGGAAGGCTGGTACCCCTAAATACCTCCAACAGCCTTCTGCAGCCTGTTGTGGCGAGACTGGACGTGGACAGTGCTATTATGCAGCATTGGGCACGTTTCCAGCTCGCCAAAGACACAAACATTTCATATAATAATTGCATATAATAATAATTTTAGTTTTAATTTATCTAATAACATAGCATGAGTCTTCTTTGTTACTCACTATGTATAGGCAATGCCTGAAAGAAAAGAATTTTATTTTATTTACTTTAAATACAGCACAATATATTAAAAACTAGTATTCCGCCCGCGGTTTCACCTGCGTTAAATTAGTTTTCCCGTGTTTTGCCGCAATAAAAAGTAGCCAGGACCTAACCTATATGTGTGCCAAATTTCATCCCGATCTGTCCAGTGGTTGAAGCGTGATTGAGTGACAAACATCCAAACTTTCGCATTTATAATACTAGTAGGTTACTGTATTTTTTAAAAGTAAATTATTTGTCCTATGTTTTAATATAAAACATGTGCTATCGTTATTCAATACCATTTTAATCACAGACATTATTCTAAGAATTCTATACATACTATTTGAGTCCGTCAATTACAATCACTCCCTACCTCAGTAACACAGGTACATTTTTAAAGATACTCAAACACAGTACGCTAACAAGGCTGACACCCAGTGGTTAGCGCGACCCCATCGAATATTTTTACAGCAATCCGTCAGTTCTCATGGCTAATTGCACCACTTGCTAGGAAAGGAAAAAGTGAATAATTGTGAGAAAATCCTATTTGTCACAGTGAGTATGTGTGGGTGTGGAGCTTCAGTGTGTGCGTGCATGTGATAATGTCGCAAAATTGCAAGTGGAGCAGTTTTGTTAATCGTCATTTTAGTTGTTTGTGTACACGTTGTTTAGAATACTTTCTTATATTAAAGTTTTAGGTTTGTGAAAAGTTGTTGTCTTTTTGAACCATTTTTGGTACCTGAGATACCAATCGCAAAAGGGTTATAAATTAATTAATTTATCATTACGTAAAGTATATAAACTTAAGGATTACCATAGATGTCGCTGAGCACGTTGCAACGAGCCAAGTGGTTGCCGGTGACGGTGATATTATGCTGACGTCATAAGTTCATAGAAAACAAGCAAGAACAAATATCGTCGCTGCCACTATTGCCCTCCGTTGTGTAGTTGGTAATACCAACTTGGTAAGCACGTTGGCTGCGTATAGGCCGAAGGCCGTGGGTTCAATTCCCGCCGGAAGGTTTACGTTTTTGGTTGTTTTCTATGAATCTAAAACATTTAATACTTATATAACAGAAGCTTAGTTGCTTTATATGACATTATGAGCTATTTCAATAAATTTAAACCTTTTTAGTCTAAAAGATGCGTGAAACCTCTACCATGACAGATGTTATGTAGCTTTACGTACTTTATTGAAAACACCGTTGCATTTACTAAAGTAATCATACTCGTTTATAATTAAGATACATTTAATTAGCAAAGCTGTTGAAATGTGTAGAGTTGGTCGTAGAAAAGTATCAGTTGTAAATATAATCGAATTGCTAGCTTCCACCGAAGCGAGAGAGCCGGGTGACGGAACTAGGCCATTTCTTTTGCACTCCACTGTACGGAAAACGGATACATTTATTTTCACGCGTATAAATTGGACCAATAATTTTGCAAGCAACAGAAGAATTAGGTAGATATAATTTGTGATGACAAAGGTAGGTAGAGCTTGTCTAGGCTGAAATGATGCGCCACACTAACGCATTTACACACACAATTTTTTTGTTTTAGGTTTCAGTTTTTCTATTTGACCACGTCACAGTCCCAGTCGAGTCCCACACAGATGAAGTGTCGGTGTTCGTTGCACTCGCACATCTAAAACAACTAAATAAGTAGTTAATTGTGGAAATGCAGTAAATAAATTTGAATTGAAAAATTTGAATAGTGGGGCGCGTCATTTCAAACTATACAAGCTCTACCTATACAACGTGTTACAAAAAATACCAAAAAAAAAATATATTATCAAAGGCATTTAATTAAAATTTTCCCATCTCTAGTGATCAGCTGTGTCAAATAATATTCGGACCAGATATGTAATTTTAGGTCAATGTGCCTATTTTTACCGCTATGGTTAAAAATGTTTACGTACTACTTGTACCATAACATTCACATTAAAACAATTAATTTCAAAATGAAAATACTACAAATAAATAAAAAAAGCTTTGTTAAATAATTTTTATGAAATAATAAATTAATGAAATAATGAATTAAATATTTCAAAATAATTTTTATGTTTGTAAATACGTAAACAAGATAATTAAGGCAAAAAATAAAATGTTTTCTAACATAAATTGATTTAAGTACATCTTTTTTAAAAATGTAGGCACGAATGGTGTACAAATACTTTTCCGTTCTGAGAATCGATAGTCTATATTTTAGGTGTCAAATGACACTAGAGATGGGAAAATTATGATTAAATGCCTGTGATGAAGAATATTCTTTTTTTTGGTATTTTTTGTAACACGTTGTATATTATTATTTTATTTATAAACAAAAGAAAACGGTATAAATGCGAACCTTGTTATGTTTCTAAAGGGCCTTCTGTTCCACAAAAACTAAAACTTGTATTCAACGTGCCAACAAGTTTTTTTCCTGTTATATATATAGGAAAAATTAATTTAGTAAACCTCACTCAATAAAAAAAATCAGATTTCTGCAATGTGAATATTTTTGTTAACAATAAAATACGGAATTACCTTCAAATTTAATATAATATTATATATAAAAAAAAGATAAAAGTGTCTTTATTCGAAGTAAGATTTAACAAAATCATTTTTCGACGTCAAAGCAAGATGGCCCCGTTCACTACAAGTGTACGCCTTCTTCTAATATTCTAATATTACAATGTACAAACAAATTTTATAAAAAAACTAGCTACCCGCCCGGGGCTACGCTAGCGTTATGTAAGATTTTCCGGTGGGAATAAGACTTTTCCCAGTAAAAAGTGGATTACGACCTATTATACCTACCGAATATACACAAAAAATGACATAAAAATCAGTGAAGCCGTTTTGGAGGAGTTTGGTAACACACTGTGACACGAGAATAATTGTAGATATTATATATTTATTAAGATAACGTATTAAAAATAAAACATCGAAGTAAGTATTTCAAAACGTCGTCGATTTCAATTCTAGGGTCGAATTAATTTTAACAAGTTTATCTAATGCGATTTTATTATGGATATCAAAAACGAAATGTTAATTTCTTAAAAAGAAAGTTGTCAAGCTACTACTCGAAAAAAATATTAGACTTAAAAAGGAACTGTCAAGAAATAAAAGTAAGTACCCAATTTATTACCGGTTCTTACAAAGAAACTGCCGCTAAGTAAAAGTAATTTATTTTTGCACAGTTACGTAAAATTTGTCTAATATATAAATAAATGTGGAAATTCTGGGCCCCGTTTCATGAAGCAACAATTTCTAGTAATAAGTTACAATTTGATATTCATTGCGTAGCCAATT
This sequence comes from Carpatolechia fugitivella, assembly GCA_951230895.1. Classification (NCBI taxonomy): domain Eukaryota; kingdom Metazoa; phylum Arthropoda; class Insecta; order Lepidoptera; family Gelechiidae; genus Carpatolechia; species Carpatolechia fugitivella. The sequence goes on from OX579651.1 coordinate 970,295, forward strand.
TGACAAAACTGAAAGCCCTTATATGTTTTAAGATTTACTTTTTATTTTTTTATTTTTGTTTTATTTTTTTTTATTTTTTCGTGGTAACAAACCCGCGAATTGTGAGAATGTTAGTGTACTGAAAGCCCTTGTCGTTGACTACGCAATGTACATCAAATTGTACTTGTACGTAATAATACTAATCGTACGTAATAATACTTATCATAATGTTACGTTACATATTTTATAATTAACGGTATGGTTTATTTAAAAAATATTCATATAGGGAAGTAAAGTTTTTGAATATTGTAACATCCAGTTTTTATACTTATTAAGAACTTAATAAATACCTACTATATTATCTGTATGGTGATTATGATAAAATTGTGACGTAAATTATTATTTAGCTAAATAGCACGTAAGAATTTTTTGTGTGAAATGCCGAATCAACTGTATATTCAAAATATTTTAATTATACACTTACTCGTACATATATATAAGACCACGCTCCTATCCCCGAAAGGGTGAGCAGAGCTGGACTCATAGGGTGAAACCCACGTTTCAATTATAGCTATATGTAATTCTATTGGATAAGCTCTCTCCATTGTCAACATTTTGTTTGAGCAAACAATCTTGCAAAAGAAAAAAAATCTAGCATTGTTTGACGTCTGCACTATTATTACCTATAGATTATTTATCTAGTCTATTACTGTGAAAAATTGTATCTGAAGACCAAGGTGTAACAATCGTTACGGGTGCCACCTATGTTAATGCACGTAGTTGTGTAACGGGGCATTCGTCCTCTTTCCTGTTTTATGACTGGCAACCTCTCTTGCTGGCAATTTTATCTTTCATTTAAAATTTATTTTAAAATTTAGATTTCTTACTTTTCGATTTTGTCTTTTTTCTGCCAAATTCTTCACTTCATGTCCTGATCTCCAACAGTGAACTTACCCATGTTACTATTTCCTACGTTAGTTATGTAATATATAATAAATAATATAAAAATACATAAATACCTTCGGACTGCGCCCTCTGCGATCCTCTTCAACACTCTTCGTGTGTCAGCTTCGTGGCGGCTGCCGGGCCACAAACTAAACACAACGCAAAATAAAAGATGCTTTTGAAGTTTCTTTCTTCTCACCATTGTTGTTATCACAGATAAATATTTCTCTGTGGTTGTTATTGACCAAACCTACTATGGTCTAGCGGTTAGAGTTATCGGATTCTCTTTCTTGAGGTTCTTTGTTTGAACCTTAATGGGATCGCTATCAAATAACTTTGTCAGCCTGTATTTATATTTATGTGAAAACATTGCAGGCTCATGTTCTATAAGTAAGACTATTCCGTGCTTTGAAATTTATACACGTTTGGCTGGCTATTTTTTTATGGATTTTGTCATTCATATCAGGTATGTCACTCTGAAAGGTTTATCTGAAAGTTTACAAGGTCCGTACATTCCGTAATCGACTACAGCTTATACGACGAGATGATGATTACTGAACATGCTTGGAAGTTTTCCCAAAATTCTCTACTGATCATCCATCCAACTCGACCAACTTGGCGGATTCGACTGGTGATTAGGTCTGTTGTACGATAAAATTTTTATTAATACTAGCGGTCCGCCTACGGCTACGCTCGCTTTATGTAAGATTTTCCCATGGGAATAAGATTTTTCCCCGTAAAAAGTATCCTATGTGTTAATCCAGGATACAAACTCTCTCCATTCCAAATTTTATCCTAATCCGTTCTGTAAAGGCGTGAAAGCGGAACAAACATCCAAACATCTAAACATCTAAATATACTTTCTTATTTATAATATTAACGTAAAGTGTGATTCCAAAGCTTCTGCCGGCCGCCGCGCCACCACCGGTTGGATCGGTCGTGTTGGTCTAGCCAAATAGACTGAAAGTCTGGGAGCAAGGTTAGAGATTTGTGCATTTTGAAGCTGTTTTTTACTTGCAACAGTGTCGTATTTTACATTACGAGATGATAACTTGTCTGATTGCTACATTTTTTAAACTTATCAAGCTCTACCTTTTCTAGATCCCTCCCTATTAGATTCAATCAGCCTCTGGCCTAAATATCACTGTAAGTTCTACTCACTCCGCAAAGGTGGCGAGCGTGATAAGTATTTACTAACACTTGGGCAACAAAACTAACCCATAATCTCCATTACAATTACAAGTACAAATAATTATAATGATTATAATGAATGCAAGAACAACCGTTGCTACACGGCCGGCTGACTTTGATCACCGTTGTTTGTAGTGAGTGTTTACTATACTACAACAACTAGTAATATAGGTATGTCGTCAAAAGCTCATTGAGGTTTAGTTACTACTATGGTAAATAGTCGTTCGACTGAAGATTGTGTAGATTACAATGGTAAGCATTATCTATCATGGTCGTGGTTTTCAGCAAACCTGTGTATTTGCATGTAGGTAGGTATATTTTTTCTTTTAAGAAGTTTGTAGACAAAAAAATGTACCACGTATAAACACACTTAAACATATGTTTATAAACATGTTAACATAACCTTGAATTTATTTGGAAAGGTATGTTTTTATTTTGTGTTCGACAAAACATAGCAAAACTACTTACAAACTGCATCACTAAAGTCAGCAAACATAACTATAGCCAAATATTTGACTCTTGCCCCGAGGTGCCAAGGTTCTGTCCACGTCTTTGTGTCAATGTCATCAAATAAAATAGGATTATATTGCAACAAATATTATGAAATCTTTAACGGATATTTCAATTTGATTTTCATGTCATCAAAGTTCAAGGGCCAATAGTTGTTAAGTACGAAATGTTGGAATGAAAGATAAAAATAAAATGGATTAGTAACTTTGAACGCTTGTTCTTTTTATAAAACAAAATTGAGACTCTTAAATAAACCTTAAATTAAAAGAGAGAAAATTAAGTTAGTTTAAAAAAATGGTAATGTAATTTTGACTGTTATTAACTAAGTAACATTGATGTGTGAAGTAGCATGATCAAGTGGTTATCATATTCACTATCATCGTTTCTGTAAATCTTTTTAATTTATACGACATGATAATATCTAAAAAAAACAACAACAAACCAATTCTACCTTATTACTCAGGGCATCTTTAAATAATCAATAGTACTTTACTTCTATCTTCAATATTCTAAGAACTTGCCGACTCACACGCAAGAGCTCGCGACCAACGATCACCGCCGAATTTCTCTCTCTTCCAACTAATCGCTTCATCTTCGTTGGATCTCCAGTAATTGTGTGATACCTCTCAGTGGTAATTGATAAATATTCATTACAAGAAAATAACTGGCCGCTGTTCAACCATGAGGAGTAGAGCATGGATGTCTCAGTTAGAGATAACTAGGTTCAGCTTCGGACCATCTTTGCTTTGATTATAGAGAACTGGAACAGTGTATCAAAATGATTGGTGAAAATTTTACGCAAAGTAGATACAACGGGTTAACGTGGTATTCCACTGTCAAAATGACCTGATAGCAGGATAGCAACTCTAATTTGTATACAAGGTGTTTGAACAAGTTACTTGTTTGTTCGTTGGTTTGTTTTTACTTAATTTGCCGGTATTGCGCCTCCAGATATTCGCAGGAGCGTAGCGTGTGCCATAGAGAGAGCCAAACTTGAATCGGACCAACGGCACCCTATGCACAACTATTCTCCTGTGCCACAAAGGCTGAAAAGCGACATCTGGCGGGCGCAAATTTCGCTGTCTCCTCCATTCGTCCCGCTCTCGGAAAGTCTCCCCACTGGGGAGACTTTCCTAGAGTGAACTTCCAAGAACTCTTTGGAAGTCTTTGAACAGACTCCGTACCCAGGTCGGTCGGAGAAAACCGTCTCAGGTGTGGTTTTTTAGACGGGGCGGACCTTCGGTGCGAGTGTGGCGACGGCCCACCTTTTATCGTGTCCTGTTTGTCTTGACTCGTGCTCCCTGGCGGAGCTCATGGAGGCCTCAGATGGAGCAATCAGGGTGGCGGAAAACTGGGCAAATAAAATATAATATCTTTGACGAGCCATCGACTCGAAAGAAGAAGAAGACTTAACTTGTGTACTTATCGTGATTAGATTTTAAATATACCAGAATTAAACCAGTTTATAAATATACAATTTAATTTAACATTACTAATTTGTGAATGTTATTAGATATTTTTTGTAGTCTTGTTGTAAGTAAAATAGAAAACTGTTGCCACCGGATATATTACGTTCAGGTCAACGCATATGACGACGTGATCTGAACTTGACCGTTGTTGCAAAAAGAAAACGGTAATAGAAACTACCTTTCTTGTAGATTTATAATTTTAAGTTAGTCTATCACATAACACGGGTATTTTACCACCCATAAATCCTTATCCCAGGACCAAGGGTAAATAAAGAAACATAAAAAGGTTACCCCCACCTACACCACACATACTATCAAAGGATACAAAGTACCATTTTTAAAGCTTCATTATATAATGTGAAGAAACCTATCAGCTTAAACGCTTTTAATATTAAACATCGTCGTAGCAAATCTATGCAAATCGATCGATCAGGTTTATGAATGAAACGAATTTTACAAACTCTGACGCAACAAGATGGTTGCGCCGATGGTTCTTATTTTCGTAGTGCCTCTTGAAAATACCATGAACAAGGCGAAAGCAAAAGTTAAAGCGAAATAACTTTTTATACATATTTAATAGGCTTTTAGTAGTCAAAACCAAAATGTTTTATCAAACAAATTTATCGCAGATGAGACTGTATCTTACGATATTAAAATGGGTAGAGTTCAGTTTACTTATGTGTAATTGACTCATGTTAATTTTCTTATATTTTTTTGGTTATCATTCATAGCACACAAGAAAAATACAAAAAAAATAAGTTAGTTCTTGAAGAGCTCCAGCTTACCCTAAATTAGGAAAAACAAACCGAACAAGCGTATTCACACATAAGTGTATTCACACATAACTTTTCAATTTATTTGCAGTCTTTACGTAACTCAAACAATAAAGTGTGTTAGGTATTTCAAGAAATTGTCAAATCTATCATTTAAGAATAACTTAATGAACCATTGTTACCTACTCTACAATAGCATAATAAAGTTATCTCATAATACATAATACTTAAACTTGAACTACTTGAATGTAATCTAGTATCTAACCTCACATAGTGGTCACATTACTTTAACCAACGCTGAGAAACAATTATCTTTCAAATATTATTACATTTATAAATGTGGTAAATTAACGTTGCTACTTATACATTGCATAGTATTATATATTTTTAGATAGTATAATATAAACAAATTAATACACAAAACAACAACAAAGCATAATTAAAAGTTTACATTGAAGTAAAGCGCAAAGAAATAAAACAGCAAACTAAACAAACATACTAATATTTGCATACAATAATTTACATGTATTCACGTTACAGGTGAGATCAATGTTCGGAAACAATAGCAACACTACATCAGACCTCATGCTACCCATACTCCTCGACATGGCAAACCTCATCCGCCGAGCAGTCAGATCAGGCAAAGAACAGAGAGAAGTCAGAGAACCACTCATGATCCCACAAGCACAACTCCTCAGAAGGTCATTCAACGAAGACACTTACTTAGACGACGAACCGTTTGATCTTGGCGTCGAAATTGCACCACCAGACACAACTTCCACTACTAAAGCACCTTTGAGGAACCGCAGAATACCAAACAGAAATGTTTACACAAGGACCAGAGCACCAGAAAAGAAAGAAGAAATTAAAACAGATCACAACAGAACAGAACCTTTACCTCCACTACCGATACCAACACTAAACACTGACGCCACAAATGATACCAATGAGAACATTATCGATGATGATGTAAGTAAAACATATACTCAACATAATTTTGCAAAGACATATCATTTTACTAACTAATACAGCAATAAATAAACAAAATTAAGGCAGGAACACATTATTTTTAAATTAGGAATCAATTAATAATAATAATACAATTTCCGTATGATTTTTTGAACAACAATCTTTTTAGAAGCTTATTCTTCAAATATTGACCATAACATTTCGTTTCCATTCACTTTTTATTTATTTATATTACTTTAGTATCAGATTACTTATATTTCCGATAAAAAACATTTAATTACTTATACAAAGAAAGTGAACGGGTAATAACTGTAACTGTTAGTCAATGTAACTGTAGATACACTTCCTGTACGGAAAGTAATTAAAATCAATTAATGATTACTTATCCATGTTATCCGTGTATTTTATATGTGAATTATATACCTATGTAATTACATGCAAATGATTCCGGTCAATATTAAATATTCTGCTACCCATCCTTCTGCTTAATCATTTTTATTTCGATGTGCCCCAAAAATCAAAAGCCTGAAGCTTTTTTAGAAGACAACAAATAATCATGTTCCATTTACTAAGTCTTTAATTGTTAACTTTCAGAGAAATGGTACCAAATATTCGTCATCTTACTCCTCATCGTCCACTTCTACTACAGAAGCCATGACAACAGTGAAGACGAAGACTGTCTCTCCTAAAACTTCAGACAACTCTTCGCTAGACCTCACTGCTGATCAAACTTCAACTAACCAGACGCTAGCTCAAGATCTACCTGTTGCTGAGAAGCTGAGAGCGTTCAATAGATTCATTGATCGAAACGGTAACCTTAGTTAGCGTTTTAATACGATATTTTATCACCATGAACATCCAATGTCAATGTTTACAATCATCAGTATACAGGGTAGAAACGTTAAGTGTACTCACTCGATTTATTCTAAACCTTACGAGATATGGAGTGAAACTCCATAGTAAATGTATGTTTTTTTTTTCAATATTTACCATTGTTTAAAAAAATCTATTAATACCATTTGAAAGAACTCATGGAGTACTTTTATTACAAGTAATTAGTTTCTCGGTATCTTGTAATGTTTAGGATCGTAGTACACGTAACGTTTCCACCCGGTTTACTCATAATTAACTTGCACCTTGCACCTCTATCTTTCTTTTGCAGTTTTTGGAGCTGTATATTATCATTCAAAGCCTGAATAATCTACAACTATTATGACTCTGCAGCTGTAACAGCAATTTAGATACATTCAGAACCGTGTAAATGAATGAGGGCTGAAATTAAGAGTACTTTTGTTTGAAGCAATTTCAAAAGAATCTGTTATCTTTATTCCAGGAAACCTTATCCGCCGAGGTACATACCCACCCAAACCATCGCCATCTCAGCGCCGCTCTACACCTGAACCCACCATCAGCCCGATTGCCAGAAGACGCCCGGCACCAGCGAGGAAACTTCCAGTCTCAGTCGTGGACCAGGGAAAATGCGAGCTCTTCACCAACACTCTGTGTCTGCATTCGGATGACTATCCTACGTAAGTTAGCAACCCTCTTCCCATAAATTCGAATAGTACCGAATAGTATAGACCAATATCAGTGTCCGATCCGATATATTTCTTTACACTTATTCTATAGTTATTGGAAAAAGTTAAAATACTCTTTAGTTAGTGCGGCGTAGCTGTTGGATATCAATATTACCAGGATTCTTATAGTTTCTTCAGTTAGATGGAAATTTAATTACTTTTTTTTCCTTGCTGGATGTGAGCAAGGATGTGAGTATCTGATTTTGAAAAGAGTAATTAATTTTGTAAGTTAGGAACATCAATACGAAATGCCTCTTGCTTATTGCCTTACTGTTTACTTACTGCCTCTTTATTTTTAAGGCATTTTTCAAATTCATCTTAATATCTGTACTTGAATTGTTTGAAATCATCATCACCTTAGCAACTTATCATGCCTACGATTGAATATTTCCACTTTCCCGCCAAAATCGTTGTCAGAACCCATGCTATTTTTAAATCATCTAATAACTCGACAATAACCATAATCTACCGGTAAGTGATACAAATGGCTTTAATTTATTCACAAAAGCGTTTTCTAGGCTATCGCGTTACTTAAACAGCGTTCAGAGGTTACCTCATCGCCATTAGAAATGGTCAGGTTGCGTCTGTTTACTTTCTTCTTTGTAGTGGTGTGACCAACTGGCTTCAACTACGTAGAGGCTTTTTGAATCTGTAGGCTACTGGGCTAAACATATTGGAACAACAAAACACTAAAAAGTATGTGACTTACCGAACCGTCAAAACTATTTCATTATAAATCATTATAATAAATGCTACGGATGTCTTGTTGTCTCTGTTTGTTCTTAAACCATTTATTTTAACCCCCTTAATTAATCACATTACTCAAGAAAAAATATACCAACAACCTTATTATACAAGTTCATCTTACTTCAAAATTCATGAACTATTTGTAGTATGGCTATAATAATATAGCTTTTAATGGTACTATGAGTGGCATTATGAGTTCAAAAACATGTGACTGACCAGTTGAACAGTTAGAAGAAATTCATAACGGGCACTTAGAAATTATGGGTCCAAGTGTTTGACTTTCACTAGTTCCCATACTTCACTTGAAACAAGTTAAGATTATAATCATAAGAATGGAAATTAACACTCTATAAAAACGGCTATAGTTAAATAAAAACGTGCTTTTAATTCGCTCATTAGCTTGCTCATACTTCTTCCTGATTGTTCGATACCATCCAAAGAGTCTACAGTATTATTCAAAGTTGAATGCTCAAGCAATTTATCTTTAATATCTAGACGTTTAGTTTTATTTATATCTAACAGAACTAAGAAGTTAATTTGCATCATTATCATTTTGCATTTTTCTTACTAACCAACTATTCTTGGTATCATCAACATTGTCACTCCATTCGTGTGATAGGCCACTTATATGAAGCGATTCATCAAATGCCACAATGATATCACTTGTGACGCCTCTAGAATGTGATACCACTTTCGCTGTACGGTCCGGTGCTATGTTGTTTCTTTTCTTAATGCTACCACTTTCGTCATAATGTTCTCATCTTACGCAATGGTTAATGACCTTGCTTAGATATATGTATAAGATTTCGCGAACGAGTTTTTGTCATCAGTTTTAAAAGTTTAGGTTTGAATGCTTGCGCAATTTTTGAAACAGTATTTATTTTATGTAATAGGAGTTATTTTACCTGCTACAAAATTTCGCCAGATTATTGCTTTTAAATAACTTTTGATGATTTTTACAACAGAAAATCGTCTTGATACAAACAAATTTTTAAAAACCTAACCTAACTTAATTTTTAAAGGTAGAGATCTAAAATTATTTAAGTAAGTAGTTTTTCAAACATATTTTACTAACACTATCGGTCCTATCTCATTTTCAGTAATCACAAGTTTTTCACATGACTACCTTATAAAAAAAACAGGCAGTTGTACAAGAAATTATCCGAAGATCATTGATGATAATTTCATTACCAGAATTTGCAATCTCTTCACATTTTATAGAACTGTAACTAATTTCATATCGATCACTCTTTACGAAGTTACATGTATCATTGAACATGTTTTTAGTATAACTGATGTTAAAATTTTCAGTGAGCTTATAATCCAGTCGATCAGGCGTAATAAGGCTGCTGCGGGAGCTCTTTTGGCTGACTTCAAGGACCCCGGAGAGGGAGCATTGGATGGCGTGACTGCAGCCCAGGAAGCCAAGTACACTGCTGAACATTATCTGCAGCAATCTAACCGGTTAGTTTGCAGATTACCCCTTGTAATTTATCACATTACCACCACAGTCACAGGGTTTTTTTTTACATTTTTGTCGTATTGTACCCCCTGATATTAATATTTCAGGGACCTTGTCTAACTGTATTTATAATAACTCTATGACATTACAGAATAATTTAGTCCAAAATAATAATTTTCATTCTTATCAAATAACCTATATCATTTAAATTAAATACCATGTCACCATGCAAAAAATTAATCAAAAATAAACAGTCCCAGGTTATAGTAGGTAATCTCTTAGAATCAAATAAAAAGGATAGCAAAGCTTTTGTAACATAATAAGGGCTACAGGCTTGAAACTACAATAATAAATTAATAGAAAGTACTCACTGAAGGTAAAATCAACCAAAAATAAAAGACAGAACACAAACTTCTTTGTCAGCAGGCTTAATGCATAATTGGTGGTCTACACGTTTTAACTACACCTTCAAATCAAAGATTAAAGAAATAGTTGTAAAAGAGATCTTAATAATAACAAATAAGGTTAATGCGCTATGTTTCAATTTCTCTCTACAAAACAAGGGCGGGAATTAAAACGTATTAAGTGAAAATATCCTCAAAACAATAACAACAAATCAATAAATAAAAGTAGGTGGAGGTACTGCCTATCAATGACGTCCAATCGAAGTTCTGACCCAAGACAAAAGGAACGTTCACACTGTTTTGTAAGCCCATCAATTACGGCTCCGGTTGACTGAATACTGTTATGTAATACCTACCTTGTGTTTAACCCTAAACAAAGAACGAGGTGATAAGCCAATTTTGTATACTTTTGACCTCTTGAAAAGCAAGTATGAAATTATAGGATGCGGTAAGCACGTATGCGGGTCAGAATGGTGCTCTTGTGCATGCACAAACTCTCACATAAAGAAAAAGTACCAAGCAAATGTGATTTCGATTCAAAACCATACAATCATTATCATTAACGTAGGCATAATTAAAACAGTATTTTATTAACATACTGTTACTTTAACGATTGAAAACATTTTCAATAACTGCGTTCTGTTAGATTTATTGAAATAATTTTCGGTGACTAGATTTCAAATATTATTTTTGGCGTGTGGGTTGGTGGTGTTTTTGTATTATTTAGCATTTTAGTATTGTTGTATTATTTAGCGTTTTTGTATTATTCCCTAGTGACAACAAAGAATAAAGTCTATACATTATATTTTTATATTTTGTATTGTATTTTCCCAGACGAGGCGATACTCCAAGCCGTGACTTTGCAAGCGCAGGAGAGGCAGGGTTTATGTGCCCGAGCACAGTGAAGTATGCAAGGCCGCAGCGGGCGAGGGCAACTTCGGGACAGTGGAAGTACATTGTTAACACTGGGGAACACACGCAGACACTTAGACTCGAGAAGTGCTTGTAAGTACCTAAACATAAATTAACATCTTCTGAAAACAATTTTTAAGGGATACATTCCCATCGGAATCAATTTTTAAATAGACTCTCGTCAATAGCTATAGTAGTGGTTTAATTTAAATTACCTAAGATAAAGCTTTATCTGTTGATAATTGTATTTTACGAAGTGTTATAATGGTTAACAGAAAATGTTTGAAAGAAGCCTCTAGTTAAATTTTTACTAAAAGTCGAATTTTTATATCTCATAAAATCATTGTATCACTAACACATTACGCCCTAATTGATTCCACATAAAAATACATTGACTGTTACCAAAGACGTTTATTAGGTATTCCATATACAATGTATATTTTTAAATTTAATGCTCGGATGCAGAGCATAAAAGCCAACACTTAATTTGTTATGCTTTTGGCACTAAAATAGTCTTTACTTTTCAGAAAACCTAAAGACTCCTGCACCTATTTAACTGACAACTTCAAATCGAAATGTGTTCAAGTTTATAATTACCATCGTCTGCTCACTTGGGATCAACAAAATGGACTTCATATGGATATATTCAAGGTAAAACATAAACGTTTACAGGAACTTATACAAATATTTTTTACTAGTGGTCCACCCGCGGCTACGCTCGCGTTGTGTAAGTATTTACCAAGGGAATAAGATTTTTTTCAATACACCTTGCTCAAAAATTAAACTTACGAAGGCAGTAAACTGTGCAGTAAATGCGTTTTACCGCACTAGTGCGATTTTATTCCAATTTTTTTTTAATTCCTACGGTCTTCAAAATTATTATTCAGCCAGGATCATTTTGACAAAAAAAAAACGATTCATACAAAGAGTAAAGCATTTCATATTTTTTATTTTAACAGCCATAATATTCGTAGAGGCTGAATGTCCGCCAGAGCCTTTTCTCCGTAATTATGCTTATAAAAAAGAAACATACTATCATTTTGTATTTGGCGCCAAGTTTTAAAATTTTGATTTAATTGTTTTACATTGAATGTTGTGCTATATGAGTGTTTTAGTGTTGATATTTATTGATAAATGTGAATAGTAAGGATACTCAAACTGGGGCGATATAATAAAGGCTATAAGGGTTTCGTGGTTGTTCACTATAACCGTGGTAACAAACCCGCAAATTGTGATAATGTTAGTGTAATAAAAGTTAGTTTTTACAACTTCTATATGATCAATTTTACCCTTTATTGTAGGGTACTATGTACCTATCTTAAACATTTCAATTTAATTATTTACTATCAGTTTTCTCACAAGTGTATTGAAAAACGTCGTACAACACACGGATCTCAGTTTTTATAACAAACTCGTGACATTATAAACCCTCGCCTGCGGCTTGGGCAAAAGTCACCTCGTTTGTGATATGCCACCTACGATCCTTGTATCGTAATGTACTATTCCCGTAAAAAGTATCCTATGTGCTAATCCAGGGTACAAACTATCTCCTTTCTTAATTTCATCCGAATCCATTCAGTTGTTAAGTTGTGAAAGCGGAACAAACATCATCAACAGCTCATTTATACCTCCCCACCGAGGGGCTCGAGCCTACCCTGATTTAGAGTGATTAGGCATTAGTCGACCACGCTGGCCAAGTGCGGGATGGTCGACTGCACACACAACCTTTGAATTTCTTCGCAGGAGTGTGCAGGTTTCATCACGATGTCTTCACCGTATGAGCGTCGAATAAATGCACATAAATGAATTTGTACGTGGTGGGGATTGAACCCGCGTCTCCCGGACGGAAGGCAGCGGCCCTAACCACTAGACCACCGACGCTCTCATCCAAACATCTAAATATATTTTCAAATTTATAATATTAGAGTGATTAATTGTATCCTATTGAATAGTTAAAAGATACAGGAAAAACGTTGCATCAATTGAAAATTAGCTACCTTCATACGTATGAAAGTACAAGTGATCCACCTATCATTATTACTTCTATACAAATCAATATATAAAGTGCCGGTGCTAGTCTCTGACCCTAATTAACTCGTAATATTTTTAAAATATTATAAATTTATTAATTTATCCATCAGGTTCCAACATGCTGCTCCTGTCACATCGAAGGCTACAGCGTGTCGTTCCCACCACTCGGACACAGAATCCATGAAACCTCAAACGAACAATTCCCTGGAGAAGATTTGTCAGCGGAACATGGCAACCATGCCTTCGAGCAAGTACAACAATCAGTGCATCGACCCACCAAGACCCAACCATTCCCTCATAAAAAACCAATAGAAGCATTCCCGCCATTCGCAGATGGCCATAACTTACTAGCTGGTTCACCGTTTGTAAACAAAGTCAACGATAATGACGACAACAGTAACCTACCATTATCTAATCCAATGGATTCTTACGGTAACTCCTATTTTCCTGACTCGTTCAACCAGGCTAGTAATGTAAGAAATGTTAAACGCCCCCCATCAAGGAATCCCATTGCTCAGTCATCGAATAATTTTGATCAAGTCACATTACCCAGTTATCTTGAGCCTCCAACCCCATCTGCTCCAGCATTTTCATTTGCAAAAGAAGGAGGTGGCAAATTTAAACAAAGCAACTTTAAGAGAGGGGCACGACCTAACCGACGACCAATCAGAAAGAAGATTGGTGGCCCTGAAGATTTAACTTTATCTGGCACATCTGCAGTTGAAAACGTTGAAACGATGGAAGATTTCAACGAAGATTCAGATGAACCTGAAAGAGTAAACAACAATGTACATCCCAGTAAAAGAGTAACGATAGCACCAAAACTCCCAGTTATTGCTACAGAAAGGCCATCGTCAACATCACCTCCAGAGCAAAAGCGCTTTAAACAAGAAGTCGCTATAGCTACCAATGGTAAAAGAGTAAATTACAATTATCATCCTATTATCGAGTTCTTTGAAAACGAAAGCAAAGACGAAGATAATTCATCGATAGATAGAGAAGATAGTATCACATCTTTTGTACCTTCTCCAGAAACAGAGTGGAAACCAATTAATCACCCACCTTCAAGAAATAAACCAACGTCAAATTTGGTAGGAAGAAAGAAACATAAATAAACACAATTTTCTCATGTTTGTTAATAGTTTAAAAAATCAAGTAATTATACATGCGTAATCATAATGTAGATAGAACTTGTTTTAGATATTTAAGAACTACGAGTAATTAAATCAGAAGAAATGATATTTAATACTTGACTTCAATTGCAAAATGCAATGTATAGCTTTAAGTAGTGATGCAATATTTATTTTAACGAAACCAAATCGAAATTATAATTTAAACATAATATTTATTATAAATTATTTTTAGCCTATTATTATTTAAATAATTAAGTAAGAAGTATTCCCATGTAGCTCAACTATAGACTTAAGTTAGTTACTGTAAGATTATGAAAGACTTGCCAGAAAATAAATTATGTAAATTGGAATTTATAATTATTTATTTTATATACCTCTATACAACGTATTAAGAAAACAAGTCTTGTAAAAATTGGTCACGTAATATTACGATATGCGAAATAATACATCCAATTAAAAACTGACTTCAAAGCTAATATCAGTAGCGTTTTATCGATTAAGGAAAGTGAAAGTATAATAAGATTTTGTAAAGACCCATTGGTCGCAACGTGAAGTAGCAATCTGGAACAATTGGTTTGAGGTTGACAAACTCTACCGAGATCTTATTATTGAGACATTTGAATAACCCAAATACGAATCAGACCGAACGAACGAATAAGTGTGATAAAGTGAAACAAGTTTCGATGACTTAGTTGTGTATGTTATCTTAGTTGTATATTAAAATAAACTGTTCCCTCCATTGGGAGGGATTGGGAGGGATTGCCGTAATCTTTTGAACACTTGCCATTTTCTAAGTCTAATCTCAATAGATTAGACTTAGAAAATGGCAAGTCAAAAGATTACGGCAAGGACAAATATATAATTTTTATGCAGTTTATTGTCGAAAAATACAGATAGATGCGTTCGTAGTAAAGTAATAGGTACAAGAAATAAATAAGAATATTTTATTTACAAAAATAATAATTTATTATTACAATTACTTTAAACATCAACGTTTATCACAGAAGAATTAAATAACATTTGAAACCTTTATATAGGTTATATTACCAATATCATAATAAATAATAAGGTACATTTTGTAATATTAAGTACTTTCACGACCTTACTGTTTATTAGTTTCAAGAGTGATATAATATTATTTCGTAGCACTTTCTACCTTTTAAAATTACACTAATAATTCTTAAATTAACAAGTAGATCATTTTCAAATCTTAGTTTAAAAAAATATAATTTTTAAATCTTATAGTCAACGTTTGACATCAACGTAGTAATACATACGTTTACTAGGATCTAAGATATAAGCCGGTGTGGTAGTCAAATGTGGGACTGCTTGTGCAAAGCTACTGAGCAATACAGCTGACTTAATTCTGTGGTTATTTGATGCAGCCTTTTTTTTTATAGCCTCAGATTCATCCTCAATGTTGTCTTCTACTAATTTAGCACTTCTGTAGTTCCCTCCATGTAATGGTTTACTACTAGATTTCGACGAGTAAATTTTTCTATCATGGGTGTCATCATTCGATTCATTACTGCTTTCTTCATCAGACAAATCTATAAATTTTGCACTTTTTCCACTTTCTCGTTTTTTTTCCGAGTTTTCTTTAGACTTCAAATTACCTCCATGTAAGATTTTTGGATTAGGGTCAGATGTTCCTTCTAGTTCTAGTCTAGCACTTCTCCCGTTGCTTCTTAATCTTGAATATGAATTTCGCCCATTAACTCTTCTTGCTGGAAGAACTTCACCAACATCTACCAATTTTTCATTTTTAGTCTGAGACGTGTCCGCGTCTGTAGCTGTTTTAAAATTTTCTCTTTGTGGTAATTCATGCGTAGATATAGTTTTCTCCAAATTCGCACTTCTGTAGTTGCCACCATGTTTAGGGCCTTTAACTAAATCTAAGTTTTCTTTAAAAACTTCAACAGCGCCTAATTTGTTAACTTCTGCAGCCAGTTTTTCATCTCTATAAAGTTCTAAGGCTTCTAAGTTTTTTTGAGGTTTCTTACTAACTATTCTATGAGATTTGGGCTTAGATGGCATTTCTTTTATTATTTCTACTTCTTTATAATCTTGTTTAAACTGTGTCACATGAGGTAAAGACTTATTAGTAGGTAACTCTTTATGAATTTCAATTTTTTTTCGATGCACTATAGGTTTAAATTCTAATTTAGCACTTCGTGATTCAGTTGTAGAGACAGGGGTTTCAGTTGTTCTCGGAAGGGTTTGTTTTGTTGGTTCAGATGTAGTTACTTCTGATTCTATTTCTGATGATGAAGAATCACTTACTTCGTCTTCTTCGTTCTCACTTATATCTTCTTCATCATCAACATCTTCTTCTTCGTCAATTTCATCGCTTTCATTAGATTTGTTATCTTCACTGTCATCTTCTTCACTTGAGGTTGAAGATAAGTTTGGTTTTCTTATCTTCCCTTCCATTTCTTTTTCATACATTGGTTTATATTCATTCATGTCATGCTGGACACCAATCATAGCATCAACTTCATCTTTCAACGTATCATCGTCATCTCCTCCGTAAGACTTTGTATCAGTTACTAAAGTACTTTGAGAACTCTTTTTTTTCTTCTCTCTATACTTCGGAGAATTTGGGTCAACATTTTCTTTGTATTGATCTTTTATTAGTTTTTCTGTTGTTGATGTCGGCTTTTCTGTTGGAGCAGGCGTTGTATTAAATCTTGTTATGAGACGTAATTTTGGAAATTCTGGTTTTTCTTCTTTCGCTGGTTTCAGTGTAGTAATTACAGGCCTTCGTCTCCTAAATACAGGTTTTGGTGTAGTTGTAGTTGTTTTTGCTTCTTCATCGTCATATTCTTCATAATCTTCGTCGTCATTTTCATTGTCATCGTTATTATTTTGTGCTGGTTCAGTTTTAGGTTCTTCTTTGGGTGTTGGTCTTTTTATAACTTTTCGTACAGTATTTGAAGCAGAAGGATTTTGAATATCGTAGGTTGTCGATTTGGGAAGGAGTTGAGACACATCAAAGTATGGCTTGGTTGTAAATTTTCTTTGAATAGATTTTTTTATAGAAAGTTCGTTTGGAACATCGGTCGTATATTCAGATTGTTGTAGTTGTGTCGATGGATTTTTTATTGTTTTATTCGTCTGCAATTCATAATCTACTAGAGACATGGATTTTTTGTTTTCTACTGGAACGTATCTAGTTTTATGATTTGGAAGTCTCACCCGCATCTCATATCTTGGTTCACCTCGTCTAGAATCAACGCTAACGTCTACAAAACCAGCTTCAGGAGAATATTTTTTTCCTTTGTCTTCTATTTTATCTCTATCTTTTTTTCCAATGTCTTTGTAAGCCCGTAATACTACATTTCTTTTTACTGGTTGATCTTTTTCCTCAGAACTTTTTGTGACTCTGTCGATGATTCTGCTTGATTGTAGTTGTTTTATCAATGGACTTACATTATTTGTTGTGGTAGTTTTTTTGGACTCTTGTAACTGTCCGTCTTTAATTATTTTATAGGGTTCATATATAAAAGGTGCAGCTCTTTTTTTTCGGACAGATGTTGGTTCTTTTGTCACATCTTCTTTGTTGTTATAAGAATTATAAGTAACATTTTCTCTTGATAATTTGTCAGTACTTGGCTGTGGTACATTTTTTAAAATGTTACTGTTTCCGGTAGTAAATGGTTGGCGTAAATTATTTTTAATATTTTCAAGAATATCGGAGTAAACGTATTGCTGTGGAGCTGCATTATTAGAATAATTCTGAGCTGATAAAAGTGATGATCTTAGTTCCTGGTCAGACTTTGTTAATGAATCTTGCAAATTTCTCTGTTCGCCCTCCAGTTTGTTATATAAATATGTTATATTTGGGTTACTTCTTTTTAGTTGAGTAAAATTAAAAGCACTATTTAAGTCAGAAGCTAAAGTAAGTGGCTCTTTTGGTGTAAGTTTATAAATAGATAGATTGGGAGCAGTGACTGGTTCGGGATTGAGTATTATTCCTTCTTTAAAAAATGGACTATCTAAAGGATTTTCACCAAAAAATTTTGTTTTGAAGCAATCAATTTTATCTCCCAGTCCTTTTAAACGCCGATTCTTCTTAATCTGGCTGAAATCAGCTTTACCAGCTTTAGGTTCATCTTCTTCACTTTGGCTATTATCATTTTCATCAGGATGGCCGTCTTTCTTCAGCTTTTCTGGAAGAGCATCTACATCATCATCCACTTCGGGACATGCTATAATCTTTGATCTTGAGTCATAAAATTCAGTGCCGCCTCTAGATTTTTGAGGAATAAATCGTAAATTTTCAGCGTACTTTAATGGGGAGTCTCTGTTGACATTTTTTAAGTTTCTAAAATAATAAGGATATTTTTCTTTAATATTAGGTTTTTTGTTAAGTGTTTTAAATTGTTCTGTTACATTTTTAGTTTCAGGTTGTTTTACATATTTTTCATTTTGTCTAAGTTCATCAGCAGTCAGATATGTAGTGTTTAAGTTGATTTTCGGTACTTCAAATTTGGTTTCTCTTTTGTTAACATTGTGTTCATCAGTTGTATCAGTTACTGAAGAATTAAATCTGATTTTGTTTTCTCGTTTACTTCTTTCACCGGTTATTTTGGTATCAATTTTTTCACCCGACTCATTTTGGTGTTTATTTTTAGCACCAGTCACATCATCATAAACGTCTTCTTCAATCGATTGAGCAGTCTCATCTTCAGAAAAATCTTCTTCTTCAGCTTCCTCCTCTTTATCTTTATCATTGTCTTTCCATTTCTCACCATGTAGTGTTTGGTCTCTGTACTCATTACCACCAGCATCTTCATATTTTTGACTTACAGATGGTGCTTTAAATTTACCTCCACTAATTTCTTTTTCAGTTAAATGCCCACCATGTGCTTCGTTTTCTGCTGCATGTTTCTCTTCACCTTCATGATCATAGGCCGCATCTTCATATCCTTCCTCAGTATAGACAGTTTGTGCTTTTGTGCTTTTAATAGCTTCTCTCAGGCGTGGAGCATTTTTTATTTCGTCAAAACTTGCTGCGTCTTCAAATGCAGCACTTTTTGGAAGGTGTTTTGTTGTTTCAAATTTTCTAACTTGTGCGTAATTTTTGATTGGCACGAACTCTTGATCATCATTTCCTGATTGCGTTACGGTTTTGTCCCCGTTGTTTTGTAGTTCAAGTCTTTGGTAAGTCGTTGGACGATTTTCATTTACAGCGTTATTGATCGATTCATCGACATTATTTCTAAGTGCAATATACTTTTCTTTACCACGTTCATAAATATCATGTCCATCAGGGATTTCAGATATATGTTCATGGGTTGGCACTTGAGGATATTCATTGTATTCGTCGTCATATTTTATCGCATGATTCTGTCTTAGTCTCTGTAAATGACCTTTTAAGGGTCGATAGTGCACAGGCCTGATTTTAGCATTGTGTTGATTCCATGGATGTCTAAATCTGTTATTTAAATAGCGATCGCGGCTGGAATAAGGAGATGGTCTGTAGTATATCGGTCGTCTTTGTGGCCTGTGAACTTCATATGGGGCAGGTATATTCTTTTGTGGAAACTTTTTACGGTCAGTTTGCTCCGGACTTTCTAAATATTCATTGTCCTGAATATTGGGTTCGCCTGCATCTTTTTCGTATTTTTGTAATCTAGTCTGGCTATTGTAAATGTCATTTCTGATCTTATCTAAAACTGGGTCTTTATAGATTTCTTGTAAAGCTGGTTCTTCAGCTTTATAGGGATGAAAAACTTCATATTCCGAGGAAATTGGAGAGACGGAACTTTCGTCATTTTCATTAATCTTGGTAAACTGTTGAAATTGTTGAAAAGTTGGATTATTTTGATCTAATATTTGATGTTTGCCCAGAATAGGTTTTTCTTTTCCGGTATACGGTCGAATAGGATAAGCCGTATAATGTTTATCAGGATTTTTAACTCCATGAAACTTTGCGACATCAATTGCAAACTGTGGTTTTTTGGCTGGATACTGGAAATACTCCACAGGGATCGGAACAGGAGAGTTACTTGTTGGGACGTTTTCTTCCCCGATTATTTCAACATCTTGTGTTAGCTTTTCGTAAGGCACTTCACTGTCACTATTCCAGTCAACGGGGACACGTATGGCTTGTACACAACACAGCACTAGAATTGGTACAATTGTCACTAGAGCTCTGGGCCCCATGGTTCCATCACTGCGGCGCGAGCGACTGAACCGGGCCAATGCGCCCACGACGGTTTTTATCTCCTCGGTCAAGCGTTGCGGACCGATTGCAGCGTTCGCTATTTCACAGGGTTTGGTGTAAGGTGAGATGGTTAGCGAAGTTAATGTTACTAGGAACTGTGATAAATTAAATTCAAAACTGATATAACGAGAGGGGTTAAATATGTACTAGGAAACTAAAGCGATGTAGTTTTTGTTCTCCTTTTCTATCTGTTTTTTTTTATTTTTTCAGTAAATTCTGTAGATGCTATAGCGAAGATGTATTATTAATAATTTATAACGTTAATAAAAAGGTACTTGATACGGTAAGTATGTAAAATTATGATTCGTTCACATCAAACTGAGTCCCACGTTCTTCCAAGTTTAAAAAAGCTATAAGCTGCTATTTTACACCAAACATAACACGACAAAAGAAATGGATAAAATAAAAAGATCGCGACTTAGATGAGATGATTAACAAAGAAGATAAATTTGTTTCAATTTTACAAAAGGTACGACCGGATATGCTTGTCTCGATGCAGGGAAAGCAAATGATATATGACATTCTGAAAGCTACAGCAATTCGTTCCGGTTTGCATACTTATAGCAAGTTTTGCTCGATTTAACTGGTGTAAGTAATGAAATGACAAGGAGTTAATTGTCTTACTCTTGTGAAATACTTGTGGTACAAAATAAGACCAAAAACATTAAAATTATGTTGAAACATTTGACAGATACGAAGAATAAGCACGACGAAAAGGAAGGATCTAAGGGATGTAATAACATCCTATGGAAATAAATTATTTTTACTTTGACTTTGACTTTGAAAATATTAAACGGGAGGGTGAATTCTGTAAAGCATTGTCAAGACTTGTGTGACCAAATCGACCGAAAATTTCAATAAAGGATATAAAATTACAGTCCTTTGGTTAAACATTTCACATTTTTAAAGGACTATGAAATAAATGACACAGAAAAAGTTCGAAATCATTACAAAATTCAGCGTGACTTTCTCAATCTAGGTATTACGTATACGTGTATATAGTTGTAAGTTTAGCAACAAATTAGTGGTTACAAAAATCAAATCTGGCTGACAGTTTCAACGCTTGAGTCAATTCTTACAGAGAGATTATGTTTTAATCTGATCTTTACTTAGATGAGAGTCAAATGCATACGTTTTTAAAATATCCTTTACTTTTTTTATATTCAAATTAATGCAATTTCTAAATCAAATTTTATCTGTATTACAATACCTATAATCTTTCACAAGATTGAACAAAGAAAAATCACTGTGCTCGCTCACATTTAGAAATTATAATGCAAAACTAAAACTTCGATTGAAATACTAATAATACTGAATCTTAAACCAAAATCGATTAGACTCGGCCACATTGACCGGGATTGGCATTTCATAAAGTCGATCAATGAAAGCCTACTGACTAAACATTTAATTAAAGCATTTTTCCACGTCAAACGTTTAATGCAATTCTTATCACACTGAAAATATATTTGTAGATGTTTGAACGTTTGTCCCGCTTTCACTGAACGGATTTGAATGTTTGGAAAGAAGATAGTTTGCACCCTGGATTTACACATAGGATACTTTTTACGGGAAAAAGTCTTATTCCCACGGGAAAATCTTAAATAACGCGAGCGTAGCCGCGGGCGGACAGCATAGTAAATTATAGTACTCGTAATTTACCTTCTTGTTGGTTTCACTCTGATGCCTTGACTTCCAGAAATAAGCTTGCAATCGGGTGATCAATCGAACAGACTGCAAAAAAAAAAAGAAAACGATATCGTTTATGAATGGCACTGGAAAAAACTTTACAATTAACCTCGTGGAACAAGCTTGTAGAGTCATTTATAATGTTGAATTATATAACCGTCGTCATGTTGTAAACCCACACGATGAAGAATAAGGAGCTTTATTTTATTTAAGGGCGTAATTATAAAGACAAAAATAAAACATTTTTTTTTTCGTGTCCTTTCGGTGACAAGTTGATAGAAGATCAGATATTATAAATACTCACTGACACATCTAACCGCCCGCCCTTGTACTTCGGGTTAATTTGAAACTACGCTTATTGTTATACATTACAATTGATTTATTCATAATTTTACGATAAATTAAACACACATAAACAAACGTTAAATTAACTACTTTTTAACTAACATCAGCTGTAACTAATAGAATTATAAATAAACACGAGTGTTCCCTGAAATGAAGTGTGGGCGGTTAGTTGTGCCGGTGAATATATCATAAAGCATTTAAAAACTAATAAATAAGTAATAATCATAATTAAAAAAAAACAATAACCTTTAGGTAGGTACTTAATAAATTTTTCTTAGGGTCATAAATTAAATAACGCAAAACGGACCAAATTAGAGTTTAATTGCGGAAACGGGAGCCCACCAACTAGGGTCATAAATTATATTACTGAGTTTTATACCTATGTACCAAAACACGAAATATTATTGTAGCAATGTTCTCTAGCTTCCAGTGCTATTGGTTATTTTGTAGGCACTAGTTACCATATTTTAAGGTTATTAAAGCAAAGGCGATATTATTTTTAAAGATGGGACCGAACAATGATTGGTCGCAGAACAAAGTTGTTCTTGTTTTTAGTTTCGAATTTAAAATTGGATTGATTAACAACATGGAATAGAATACGTAGGATGATGGACAATAATGATGCAACATAGTAACACTACTATCGGTTGCATAATACTACTATTCCATATTTATGTTCTCTTTCATAGAAGGTAACGTTGTAGATACTCCAGTTGCATAACAAACTTGTCCTTAAGAAGGCAGAAGATAAAGAAATTTTCATTTCATAACGGCACAGTAGTTTTGCGTTTTAAAAGTTGAATTAAAAAATATTAAGGTTACTTTTTTGTTTTTCCTTTTACATATATTTGTTTAAACCAATAAGCTTTTGAGCATTGAAGCTGATAAAAATATTGACTCATCCAATATTTTTCAATTCTTTCTTCTAGATATTGTTTGAGAATTTAACTAAATGATGTAAATACTAACAGTACTGGCAGTTCCCCAGAGTGACACGAAATTAAGTTGTTTGAGATTTTTTTTATTTTATTCTTAATGAATTATTTCATATCATTGAACGAGCGTACGTACTTAACGTACAGTGTAGATACATAGACTAAAAGTTCTAGAACTTTTGTCGACTTCCCGCTCACAATCTATAAAGCACAAGTACAGATACATCACGAAACAATTTAAGTTATAAAACAAAGACTTCAAAAAGCTCCTACCAGTTTCTATCTGAGGGCCACAGGTAACCAGTTTACGAAGACCTGAGACGAATCTACCAATCCGTTACTGAGGACTTTTACAGAAGGATAATTATGGCGAAGGAAGGTTGAAGTTTAGCTGGTTGAGCCTCTCAGTATAAATTGTGAACGCGATGGCGCGCGCCTCACTTAAGTGCTACCTTTGGGATCAAAAGCACAGTGTTTTGTCCTTACGCATCATGGTTTGTAGACAAGTAAGTGTCTCTATTTTTTTTATTAATTTGTAAAAAAAGTAGCATAAAGTTCAATTTGTAGTTGGTTTTTATTATTATAGAGCTTAATTTATTACTGTCGTGTTTATCGCAAGCTAACAAAATTGTAAGTAAAATTACCAAGTATTATTTAAGCTTATTTCAAATGCAGCTGGTGGAGGGCTAGAAGGGGTTGCCTCCTTTAAAGAAAAATAAAATCAACTCTCTGTGGTCAGTAGAGAACGAAAGTGAGGGCCCTAATAGATAAAGAAAAAAATGAAACATCGCATGAACGCTAGCATTTACTAACTAAAAACAATTAACTTTAAGCATGTTATAACAAGGTTTAAAAAAAAGCAATCAATTATAATGTTACGTTAATTAATTCAGGGTAGGCTCGAGCCCCTCGGTGGGGACGTATATGAGCTGTTGATGATTGATGATGTACGAACGGTTTATCATTAGGGTTGGTAACATTATAATATTGGCATTGCAAAATTGTAGGTATGCATGATCAAGTTTAGTGACATTGACGAAGGCTTGATGGTGAAAAGTGGTTGACAAGTTCAAGTTCGAAGACCCACTTCAAACCTGTATAATGTAGGAACTAGTAAAATAATCTGATTAATATTTACAAACAAACACAAATGCCAAATTGAATATTATTTACAAAACTAAACCAAAGGAACTATTTATATACATAAATGTTACCATCATAATAATTTATATGATAAACTTATAATGGGACTTGAAAGGGACAGGAAACAAACGCAGTACCTGATAATTAAAGTGAGATATCTTCACATTTAACATTCCAGTTTAACGCTGTACCAAGGAACAAATTCAGTACTTGTCAGCTCATATGAGATATCCGTTTCCTTTCTTTCCTAAAGAAAGAAAAAAGACTGAATTCACCTAATTTAAAATTTTATTTAAGCGGTTTTTTTTAAATCGTTGGCGTCCTTTAAACATATTGATTGGATAATAGAAAATTGATTTCTTGAGACCATATATTTTTGTTATGGACTCGTGTAATATAATGCCGGCACTTCGCAGTCATGGGCTACATGTTGAAATGTCATACAGTACTTCAAGGATAGTTGCTTCAACTACAAGTACATTAGCCTCAACTAGGCATTTATAGACTGACTAATATTGTAATAACCTGAGATTGTACAGTTTGTGTACTGATGCAGCTATAGGAGTTTGCAAAATAATAAATCTATAAAGTTCTAACTATAGAATAGCAAATTTGTCTAACGCTCTAATCCTAAAATCATTTGGACGGTCATTTGTTTTATTTCTAAAAAATTGACATTTTGTGTTCTTCTTCTTTTATAGTAGACGGCAAATATAAAAAGGCACGCAAAGCAAAATAGGGCGTTTTGTTGGTGATTAGTTAGTTAGAAAAAAAAACGCATAAATCTACAGCTAGCAGTCGTCAAATGCTTCAAAAATATGGACAGTTTCTTTGCTGATATCTATTTTCGTATAAAGAGGATGTCTACATGGGTTGCACCAAATTGTATTCCAATTTTGAATTACTATCATAAATGCCCCACAAAAGCACTGCTTATCGAGTAATCGTCAATCAAAAACTTAATTTTAACTCAATTCAATTATAAATACGAAAATTTTCAGTTACAGTTTAGTTTCAGGAAACTGTTCACTTATTTATTTATTTTTAATATTTGTTGAAACAGCGCAGACACCGATAAATCATTTGTACATTAACACTGGCTATTCATGAATGATAAACGAGCTAGATACTTAGCAAAATTAATACCTTGTACTCACTATAATAATGTGTTATTAAAATCGTTGACTATGAAATTGTAGTACATAGTCTTTGCTTTCTAACTAAAAGGTTACCAAGGTTAATAATTATGGCTAACCATGAGTATTTAAAATGTTTCTGCACTTACCCGTCCAGACATTTTTGAAGTTCAAATTATATCGTACATTCCACTAACAGCTAATTAATTTGCTCGTCTATTTCAGTCTTTTAGAGCTATGACTTGAAGTATGATTATGGGACTAGTTTGGGTATATATCCTTTTTTTCTGTCTATTTTTTTTTCCACCTTAGCCGATTTGGATAGTCTATAAATCATACCCAATTTTTTAAATGTTTTCAAGTTACACACGAAAGTACGAAGTTCTTAATAAGTTATCCATCAATGATACCGTTTTAAAACAATGACGAGTTAGCAAAAGCAAATTCTGTTTTAATAATAATGACCTAAGCTTTAAAAGTGCACACAGTATATGACTATTGTCGACCTGCGCCTGCGTCGCGACCTTAGAAAGCCTTAGAAGGTGCAGCTGACGCACTTGTCTGACTCGCCTAGTATGCTCGAAGATAAGTAGGCAGCTGATACTAGAGCAATGACATATCATACTCAGAATCCAAGGTTTATTTAAAATAAGGTTGGTTTCGAAAAAAAATTATAAATAGTTCAATCAGTTCTATCTTTTCCAAAATTACAGGCGTTTATATTAAGGCGTTGAAAATCTTGCAACAAAAGCTCATAGTTACCTTAGGGATAAGACAAGTAGAGACTAAATAATTTTTCCATGTTTCTCTAATATTTAGCACTAAGTGCAAAATAAAAAAATGCCTACTTTTCAAAAGGTTGTGATGTGTTTTAAATAAATTATTTAGATAGTATATGTCTAATATTCTAGAAGCTAGTTTATAAAATTGTTATGCCCAATTCGGGCTAATGTTTTCGCTTCATATTATATTTAAGATCTTTTATGTAACATGGTATGCAATAAATAGTTTGAGTTTAAATTTAATAGTTCTTCTTATTCCATCTATCGAAGAAAAAACAAAAAAAAGTATTTTAATTTGCCAATCAACTTAAACGTTTTGTTTCCTGTCTTCAATAAAAAAGTTTATAATACCCATATAAATTGATATAATCGATATACTTACATATAAAATTAAGTAATATTATTTAAGGTAGCCACATACTAAAACCGTACATCCGCATTTTTGTCGCTACAAATCGCCAAATTAAAGCCTGCAGTATATCATGAACAAGGTTACTCCATGGTCAAGGCTACAGGACGTAACATCTATACCTTCATTTTAATGAATCATTGTATATTATGTTTGCGCTATTGGTGATGTACACTTACCATTTCAATAAAGGTAAGTAAGTAATTTAATTAAAATATTTCCGGACATATTTAAAGTCCATTTATTGTTGATCTTTCGATCACTAAATTTAGTTTTTTACATAAATGTCAAAATCAGATTATTTCAGGTCCTCATCGTGAGACCTATCCTAAATTAGTGCGACTAATCGCATAAAATAAAAAATATTCAGTTTTTTGTCTAGTAGAATTAAAAATATCTCAAAGTACTGTGGAGTTTGTGTGCTCTGTGTCGCGATATTTAATTGATACTTTTTGTTATGACTGGCACTCGAGAGAAGCTTTATATTGGTGAAAAAGGGAGTATGAGTTTTGTGAAGTAAGAAAATAATCGGCAGATGAAGATGTTGTTCTGAGGATAGGAAATGGAAGAATAAAATCATTATCTAAATCAAGCCTACAAACCTAAAACAATCTAAAACAAACCTACTCGCGAGATACGCCCCCAGGTCATCAGGTGGCCGCCAGGTCCCACAGTAGTCATAGTACCTTTAACTAAAATATCTTAGCAAAGTAGAAAATCTTAGAAAATAAACTGTCTGTTCCGTACTAGTTGCCATACCTGTTTTTTAGAGACTTTGGAAATTGTCGTGACTGCACGATGACCCCACAAAGGCATTACAAGTTTAAGTGACCTGCCAGAACAATGTTTTCTCTGACATATTAATTACGTAACACGACAAGCCTGTTCGTGTTTCTCGAAACATCAACAAATTGGACAAAATTGTTTAAAAATTCAAACATGTTTTGACAGATTGTACTGGGATATTTTTTCTCAGAGTTCGCGTTGTAGTAATTTATTAGCATTTCTTAAGTAAATAAATAAGAGGGTTATCAGTCAAATACGAGTATATCATATAAGAAACGTATGGATGGATAGGTACTTTAACTCATTCACCATTATATCTTCCCGAATGTCTATGAATGGTCGAGTTTTTTTTTTTATAATAAGCCAGCCAGCCACACAGAGAAGTTGCTTCAGAACAGAACCGTTTTGTCACCTATACTGGCCTAAGCTCAACTTATAATAAACTCGAAAATTTTGCCTTTAATTACAGGTTACCCTTCTGCTTTGCCTCCTGGCTGCGTTTCTAGCTGTAGCGGTGGCAAGACCTGACGGCGGAGACACGCATCCCCTTCCAGGCCCTGGACTTGCTTATGGTAAGGATAAAACATACCAATTTAACTGGATAAGCTAATTTTAAAGTTTCAGGGCCCTGGCTAATCGGAAAGTTAGCTTTATATCGATTTCAAATGTTTTCCGATCCCAGTCCTGCATATTTTCATATAAAAGACATAAACGCGAGCTATTTAAATTTTTTATTTTTTATCTTTATTTATTTCTATGCAAGGTGCAGAAATTAGACCGAGTTACTAAAAAAAGATTAAGAATAGAATATAATAGCAAATCCTTTAAGTTTTGCCATAAAAGTTTTTACTTAACTCTGAAAAGTGCTCTTAAAAATTTTTCCAAGCCAAAGTTTTCCTTAAAAGAAAATATTATTTATAGGCAACCTAGCAGGCTATCTTAACATTGTAAAAAACACCTTCTTAATTTCCAAAACTATAAAATTTCAGGAGGCATCCCTTACGGCAGTATGAGCGGCAACGTTGCGGAATTTTTTAATCGACGGGCGTCATCTAGAGCGCGCAATGCGAACTACAACAACGTCGACTTCGCACCGATCGAGCAGTGGCTACGGTAGATGGCGCTAGCTGTACATAGTTTGTATTTTAATTTATTGACGAGAGGTGGCGCTGAATAATTATAAGTTTTTTTGTTTTTTTTGCTCGGAATAGTGAAACTACAATGATGTATCTAAAAAAATCTGAAATAAAACGTGTAAGCACATTTTTATACAAACTTTGTATACAGTCAGTCAGTATCAAAATACAAAATACTTGATTAATTAAATAATTTAGTATAGAATTTGTAAAATAAGTAAGTATTTACGTGTAAATTCCTGTTAGTTCTAATTAAATAAACAGCAAATACGTGTTACGTAATACACTTATTTGATTTTATTTTATTCTGATCTACCCCTAAAGGTTTCTAGTTAGTCAATAAAAGGGTGCTTAATCGACAGATCTAGCTGTAATAAGTAAGAAGTAAAACAAAGATATCCGATCGAAAGGTAGACAATGCAAATAACGTACCTAATAATTATCATTTGATAACACAGCTATGCTAAGCAAAAACAAGATAAAAGCTTACTTTGCAAACAACGTAACGTACCTCTCTTTATTCTAGTATTCCCACGATGTATTGTCAGATCGAATAAACGCCAATTTGTAAGGTCTTTGGTTAGGGCCTGTGACCTAGGTTCTATAGAGTTCACGTTTTTTGTAAATCGGCTTTGTTGTCGTGGCATAATAATTCAAAAATATTCAATTTTAGCATTGATTTAAAAACACTAATCTTGGTCCTTGCGCAGAAGAAATGAGGAATGAGTACTGCAACGAAAAAAAAAATTTTGGGAGTCGAAGCACATAATCAGAAAGGACCTGCTGATCCTTGGACACAGGCACACTGAAAGAAAAAGATTTTTAATCATCTTTCATTTGAGTTAAAAGTCGAATCACGAATCATCATCATCAACAGTTCATATACGTCTCCACCGAGGGGCTCAAGTATCCTGAATTAGGGCGATTAGGCCTTTGTCTACCACGCTGGCCAAGTACGGGTTGGTCGACTTCACACACAACCTTTGAATTTATTCGCAGGAGTGCGTAGGTTTCATCACGATGTTTTCCTTCACCGGAAGAGCGTCGAATAAACGTACATATGAATACGAAATTCGAAAACACATTGGTACGTGGTTGTCAAATATCGTCTTCAAAAATCAATACAAATAGATATTTCATAAAAATAATCATTATCTAGAATAATCTTTATTTTCCAAATTATAATAACACTTAATTAACCACTGTGGAAAGTATACTCGTATAAGTGAGTATTGCGATTTGAAAACACTTTGTTATAATACTTGTAATTATAGTGGGATTAAAAGTTTGATGATTGAAGCATCAGCCACTGATCAGTCGCATCAATGCTCTCGATTATAAATCCAAAATTCCTGAACCAAAACACGCTTTACCAAAAAACTGAATGCTCAATGTGTCAATGATCTATTTACTCTCCGCGACCCCAATCTAAGCTGATGACACAACAATAGTGTGGCAGTGTGTCTGTCACGCACCGTGCTTCCAAAACTATGGAATTATCGTGCACGAATAGACTATAGTAGCTATCCATAAGCTATAGTGATTAGGGGACATTATTAAACAGGCAAAGTAGGTCATTGCACTGTGACGTTGCGACATTGAAACTGTCGTTGAAAATAAGGAAATTTTATTTAGGAGAAAATATCAAGTATGGATATTGTTATATTTATGACCACCATTTGATTGCAATGTAGACAGTGACATAGGTAATGCATTGTAGCATAGGGCCTCGATGGTCCACGTGTTGGCCATATAATTTGATGCTGTCTGCATGATTTCTCTTAATTTGTATTTGGTCCTTTTTCAAATAACAATTTAAAAAAGAGCAAATATACTTCATACGGTCTCTGCCGGGGATTTTAACGCCGAGTTATCCCGACTGCCGCAGTGTACGGCCAGTTTTCATGTAAACTTTATACTTAATTACAGTCTTATTAGTTTAGTCTTGTAAGTTTTATTTTACTTTTGACATAAGCACGCTTATTAAGTTCCATAATTTTATTATTGTCAGGTAACCGTAAACAAAATAATGCGATAATTCATGAACGTAGGTTTTTCTTTTACAATAGTGAAGCGACGGGTTTTTTTAGCAGAGTTCCGACATCTCGATGTTTATGAAGTTTTCAAATTATTTGGTTCAATTATGTAATATAGTATTGTCTTTTAATTTATATATACCTGAATATTAATGTTCTGAAATAACAAATACACACTACACTTAGCACTAAAGAGTGCTAGGTATGTGTATAAAATAATACAAATGGTAAAAATTTAATAACCATTTGTTAAATCGATTACAATTTCTTTATAAAGAAAATCGATTGTTATATAAAATCGAATCAGTAACGCACTAGGACATCGCTAAATCGACCTGTCAAAAGTTAAATAAACGGTTGGAAATAGTATAGTTATCAGTAACGAGTTATCGTAGAAGCTACGTCTTCACCTATTTGTGCAAATAAAAGTATTAATTTTTCAGATAAACGTGGTTTCCATTCCACAGTATTGTACAAAAACAGAAGAATAAAACAGAAGCAACAATGTAGGAAAAGTTTAATAAACAGACGTAAAGAACGAATTATCCAACATACAGAATAATTTAAAATAATGAAGGAAACACGGACGAAACCTGCGGAGTAGATAAAAGATAGCAAGCCCAGCACAACAAAGGGCCAACAGAAAGCTTAAATTAAAGTTCACGATAATACATACCAACACGAATTTACAAAATAATGATGTAGGTATGACGTCCATTTATATGGATAAAGAAAACTATTATACGAGTAAGTATTATAATCCCAACAAAGCCTTTAAAATTATAAATCTTCGGTAGGTACTATTAAGCTAAAATTAATAGTATAATTCTGTAATCGGCAAAAATTATAAAAAAATGTCTCCGTGCCTTCGATCAAGTTCTTTCTTTGATCGAAGCTTCGTGCCTGTGCATTAATAAAGAAGAAGAAGAAGAATGAAATGAATGAGAAAGAGATAAAGAGAAATATACTTATAATCACATTCAAGTTCATCACTCATAATTAAGGTACTTGCGAGTCCTGCAATATCTTGATAATGTGAAAAGAATCATACTTAAGTCAAAGATTTAGTAGCAGAGAATATATTGTTTTTGGAGGCTAAGACCCTACTCTGGGTCACTGATCCAGCGAAACTAAGTAATCGAATGTCATCTGCTTTGATGGACCGCTCATGGCGAGACAATTGGAGGTGACACGGGCATTGGATTGAACATTCGACATGGTAGCAGGTAGCAGTATTGGTGTACCATCGAATCTTAAGACGAGAGGATGACTGTATTGTGAATGCAGATGTTTCTGGAAATAACCTAGGTTTCTTGTATTTGTAGGTTTGCTTTGACATGGGGTTCTTCAAGGGGCAAGTATATAGGGCTCTCAAAGGCTGGCAACGCGTTGGCAACCCCCCTGGTGTAGCGAATGTCCATAGGCGACGATGACCACTTACCACCACTGTGGCTCGTCCGCTCGTTTGCCTGCTTATATAATATATAAAAACAAAGTTGTAAGTGATGATAATACACGTATGAGTAAGTAAAAAGGACCTTAATATATAAATGTTTGTAAAAAAGTAGTTAAACAAATAAAAAATAAAAAGTATTATTTGAATAAAGATCACGTATCCTTCAATAATAAAATAAAAAATAAACAGAAATATTACTGTTCAGTTTCAAATTTAATTGAAATTGGTCATTAAAAATGTTGACTAAAGTAGAAATCACAGAAGACACTACTACATAGTTTTAAAAGATTTGTATCTCACAGAAGTTAGGCAACTACCAAACAATACTAAAAAGGAAAACAGTTAAATAGGTCATCAATTTTAATGTTCTCCTAAATTTATTCTTAAACCACAAAATCACCAAAAATGGACACAGTCGTGATCGATCGATAAAATAATCATAATGAGATTCGCGTCAGGAATGAACCTTCTGAATCAACAAAACACCCGTTGGCATGCAACAAAGCAAATTTCATTGAGAACTTTTGCTCGTGACTATCAACCCATCAATAACAGATTTTTTTTTCTATACCTATACCTACTTTATTTCAGATAACAGTATGCCAAACCTTTCTGAGATTATATTTCCAGACATACCGTCGACCTAATAATTTGAGTTTTATGTGAAAGATGCTTTAAAAAAAACGAAAGCTACTAAAAATATTTTAGAGAAACAGGACTTTTGTCAGCAAGACTCTAAGAATGAATGTAACGTCTTCGATTGGCTATAAATTTTATGGCAGTATTTCCCGTAAAAATATGTACAATAGTAACACAACTTGAGATCACATTGGCAACTCTAATTTGGCATTCACTTGGCATCATATTTCGGTATTTTTGACCGGCTACTGTGACACATCGGCTCGTCCGAATCACTTTATTATACAACAGACAGGCGAAGAAAGCTTAGTAGCCAAAACACATGTTCAAATTAAGGTATTTATATCTATAAAAAACACATCTGCAAGTAAGTATGCAAGACGGGCGATTGTAAATCTTGTTAGTGATTAATGTTGACATGAAATATGGGCAAGGGAATCCTGAGAGAAGAAGGAGTCTTACTTACATTGCATTATCACGATGCAGGATGGTTTACGAGTCAGGACGTAGTTTCTTTAAATAAGGTATTAGATTATGCCATAGCTCCAGAAAATTATATTATATGGAATTGGAGACAGCCATGTAAGATTGACAAAGTGGTTTTTTAGATAAGTAAAGATTTTTGTAGATTTAACTTTAGTTCTATGGCTTTGTCAAACCGTTATTTCAACCCAAACTAAACCCGCGTGCACGTATATGAGCTGTTGATGATGATGAAACCCGCGTGAAGCGCCTTTTCAGCAAAGAAGTAGCGTTGAAACTAATTCTTAAAAAAACACGAAAATGGCAAAATTGGTAAATAATAAGTGCTCTCAATGACAACACACATTGAATAATAGTCGGTGTTGAGGTCTGCGGAAGGAAGGACGTCGACAATGCGCGTCCGTCCGGTTCACAGGCTGATGTTACTGTGACGAGCGATAGCGGTTTGCACCAACTAAATTAATAAAAGTCAAGCATCATGTAAGTTAAGTCGATGACCGACTTTATAAACCCTGGCATCAGAGTTATTAAGCCGCCGAAAGCTTCTACTTAGCCATGGCTTATGAGTCATGACCATCTAAAAGATAAATGGCTGGAACAACGATTTATTTTGCCTTCCAAAATCACCTTAATTTCCGATTAATACTAGGGATAGCTATATACAAAATAATTTACATGGATCATATTCCGGGGTTCAAACACAAACCTTCCAAAACTGAGGCCAAGTGTTAAAGCGAACCACCTTTGTTTTGTTTGGAGGTTATCAGTCTGGTAATGAGACTTCTCTCAGCGTGATTATTGTTTCTCCCGCTCTTCGCACATCACTTGCTACCCAGCCCGCACCCTAACATTGTCAAAGCCTCAATCTTCGCATTAGGCCCTATGGTATAATTGTTTCTTCTCCAAGGACCATCTCGTCACCTTCAGCTGGAGTACGACAATACAAGCGCTAAGTACACATATTATAAGCACTATCATTATTTGGTTAAAGGAAACTTATTTGCTTGTTAGAATGTAATCACTGCTAAGTATGATAATTTCACTAAGTATTCATATTTATTATTTTTAAGTTGAAAATAACTGAGGAATTTATCTCATACTGATTTGGAAGGAAAAAAGATGAAGATGAAGAATTTTCTTCCCAAAATGACTGAGAGAAAAGGTTGTGTTACCATTGCATTATAATGCCACAAATAAAAAAAAAATCGAAATCGCAATCTCTATAAATGTGAAAATATATTTGGATGTTTGGATGTTTGTTCTGCTTTCACGCCTAAACTACTAGACGGATTTGGATGAAATTTGGAATAGTGATAGTTTGTACCCTGGATTAACACATAGAATACTTTTTACCGGGAAATGTTGTATTCCCACGGGAAAATCTAACATAACGCGGGCGATCGGAACGCTAGTTGTTATAAAAACCTTAGTTGCTCTCTAATCTAAGGGATGTATGTAAGCATGACCAAAAGTAAGAAAACTAAGCAAATTTTCTGGCACAGAAGAAATTTTTATTTAGATGCTGTAACAATACAAACCGAGAAGAGAACCGAACCGGGTAAATGCAATAGAAGAGAGTCCTAATTATATCTAAGAGTGGGATGAATTGGGATAAATTATTGAGGATAAAAACAAAATAATCGAAGGACTTGAAGCTCTGTTCTTGGATGCTTAACCTCTTCTTAGGCCAAGGCCTTTTGGCTGCTGGCTAATCATGTGAAAAATCAGATGAGATCCCATCAATTACGGGATATATAAAAAATATTCGCGTGACAGCGGCAAATCACTAACGCGGATAATTAAATTTCCTTTGATGTGTTTTTTATTTAAGCAAGTAAAGTAAATGGTACTAGATGTTTAAAAGTATAGTACCTTCTGGTATCTCTACTCAGGACTCTAGAGTAAAATTCTTTTGAAGGATTTGAAAAACTAAAGGGCTGCTTGGGGTGTTACATGTAGCTAGAGGTTTTTTAAACATTCCACGATTTATTATATTAAAAATTACCAAATCAATTTGTCTGATTGAGGGAAACTTTGAAATTAGTACAGAGAAGGTATCAAGCTGGATAAAAAAAATATATAGGTACCTATTTGTGCTAAATATCTTTAGACTTCTTAAATAATTATATCTGTCGAAGAGCAAAATAACAACATAATTTGACTGATTGCGAACTTCTTAGCGCAATCCTCTGGGTGTGTCTTAAGGCTGCATGGTAAGTAAAGTACTCTACTGAAAAATATTTTCTGAAAACTATGTACTTAACAGTGTAGTGTTGATAATATCGATTTTTTCAATGAACTGGTAAAATATTCAATAACAATTGATACAAAAGAAAATAATATCGATTCCCAACTTAATCCCCTGAAGACAGAGGTCAGTAACATTGTGGTGAAGGAAGCGGCAACCATCCGTGCGACTCTAGGACACACCATCGGTATAAAGCCTTCGCCGAGCTGACATCGTCACAGTGTTGTGTACACCTGCATCTGGACAACATGGCCAAAGTAAGTGGGGTTCACTTGTACCTTCAGAAATGTGTCAATTAATTAATCAGTGAAATTGATTTTTTATTTTTTTGTAGAAAGTTCTTGAAATAAAAAAAAAAGTAAAACATTGGTTGTTCAGTTTCTTGAGGGATAGTTTTTCGATTCACTTTGTAATGATTTACATTGTAGTTAAGTTTTGTAAAAAGAGTAAAATAAATACTTTCTGCTAACAGATATACTATACTTTGTAGCTAGGGGTTATATGAAATTAGCAGGAATGGATTTTGTAGAAAAGTAAGTGAAATAAGTATAAGGTAATTTATTTTCGTAAAGAAAATTGATTTAAAAAACACATACTTTTCAGAATTCAGAATTATCTAACAAAATGTTCTGAAACCACATCAAACATTACTGAAAAAGTATTTATGATTTGAGTGCGTAAGATATTTGACTTGTTTTCTATTTATTGACTCCGTTTTGTTCAGAGATTAATTTTTTCAACAAAGATTATTTTCTTCGAGTTTTTACTAATCTATTTTATTAGTAGTAGTAATGATAGGATTAATAATAATGTAACATACTATATCATATTAAGGATTGGCCATAGGGATTAGCAATATTTACCCAAATCTGGGTCAACCATCCTAATTTTCTATTATAACTTTATCCACTTAGTATTCAATGTAATGTGGGAATATCTTGAAACGTGTTTTTGCCTGAACAGAATAGAATAGAAGTACTTAGACACAATGCAACTTGTGCGATATGCCTTGTTGACTTTTGTACATGTTTTTGTCTGGTTTTGTCTTATTTACACGCGATCATTATTGATTAATTATTGTGGTGGCTGTTGACGAATTGGATAATGAAGAATAAGATGTAACAACATTTAAATTAAATAATTGACTTTAGCAACTATTGAAATAAATGTGGCAGTTATTTTTGATGTGGTGCAAAGTGCAAAAGACTTAGGCATAGAGAAAATAGGTTTAACTTATTGGTCTGTTCTTCAGATCACCTTCATCACCGGCTCCCTGCTCCTCTTCCTGGCAGCATCAGCCGCCGCTCCTGCTGAGAAGGCTGCCGTCCAAACCAGAGAAGCATTAATAGCACCAGCTCAAGGTAAGCATTCGTAATCCTATGCAAATCCAACAAACGGAGAAAAGGTTTCCTTTTGTTTTTCTTCCAATTCTAAAATAATTATTTAAAGCCATATATAAAAAAAATGTGTGAATACTTTTTCTCTTTATGAAAATAATACTGTTTATAATAACATAGTTTTCACGTGTTATATTATAGCTCATCCGAATTAGGGTCGGGCCACACTTATCAACGGCAATCGACGGTTTGTTTATACAAAACGCGCGCAAAGTATGGTAATCCTTTCACCGCGTCTAGATGCGATTTATTTAACGTTTAAAGTCTAAAAAAATCGAGTGATTTCTTTTCTGTTACATACGGTACTTCTTATGTTATGTGTGTATGTGTCATGTGTGTGTGTATCTACATAGTTTATGCGTGAAATGTTGAAAAATTGAATTATTTTTAGGGTGTTTTATATTTTACGCCTATCTGATGCAAAAACTTTTTTACAGCTGAAGCCAAAGAAGACTTAGCCGCATCGGAGAAGGAAGACTTAAAAACAGCCGCGTCGCACTACGGAGGTTTAGGATACGGTGGTGGTTATGGTGGCTATGGACACTTCGGCTACCCCTACTACAGCAGCTACTGGGGTTACCCTGGCTGGAGTTACGGAGGTTACGGGGGTTATGGAGGCTACGGGGGTTACGGTTTTCCCTACGGAGGAGGATGGGGTTACGGTCACGGCGGGTACTGGTGGTAGGACATAGTTAATACCGATATAATCTTGAGGCTGAACGTAGGACATCGAAAAGTATTCGGATTTAAGTTGATGACATTTATTTTGAAGTATCAACGGAAACATTGTTTTTGAATATTCCGAACTTAAAATCTGAGTAAAATATGTTCAAACTGCCAGTATTTCCAAAAAAAATAATAGAGATATGTTTTCTATAAACATACAGCTAAGTATCTTAACTTCGTATTCTTTTTGAGAGCTTGCCGATCTTTAGTAACGTATATAGGCATTCTTTTAAGGTTAAAATGATGAATATAAATTAGTTTCGTTTGAATTACATTTGCAAACTTCACTCTGGTCACGTCCGTGGTTTATAGAATGGGAAACGTTATAAAACGCAATCGATTGTTTTAAAAATACAGTTATTTCTGTACAGTTCACTACAACTGAACTGTTTGTTTTGATAAATGAGCTTTATTAAATTTCGTAGTACGAAACATGACTGGACGAAATATTAGAAAAATATTCACAAAGGTTCTTTTGAAGCGTTATCAGCATACGGAAATGACAATTGCGAGATTTTTCTAATTTAGAACTTTATGAAAAAACATTTTCATTTCATGTTTTTGAGTTACGAACGCCTGTTATACGCCTTGTTGAGAATTATGAGATTGTGTAACTTTTCCTATATCACAGAATGTTTTATTAATCACGTTTCGAGACATTTAAGTATTTTAGTATTGTTTTTGCTTTGTTTGTTCTTTTACTTTTATCCTTACGCATCATCTTTATGTTATCTTAAACTAAGGTAATCTGGTTAAGCTGGTCTACTTATTTTTGCAGATATTATGAATAACTCTTTTTTTCTTTTATGTTTATTGGCTTTTAGAAGTTGGTTTAAGAATTAATATTTTTATATTTTTAATTATTTTTTCTTTTTTATTGAGTGATATTTACAAATGTATTTCGATATTGAGTTAACAAAGTATTGAATTACATAACTATATTCTATGATAAGACTCAAATCACTGCCCCGCGTTTGTACCAAATGTAAAAATAGTTTTAAGCACAAATGTATTTATTAAAAGTCTATCGTATGAGTTAAATTTATTTTATGACCGTTTTTTTTTCTTCCCAACTTTAGTAATTTTTTTTTAAATTATTATTACAGTAATTTTTGATACGTTATCTTATTACACAACCCAGTAGTGTAAACAGTTTGCACGCCTTTAAAGCTAGAATGTTTGGGTTTCACCTAGACATAGACAACTTTTATTTGACACAATACAACACAACAATCATAGGAACAAATTAACCTAAACCTAACCTAAGGGCAAAAGTTTTGCTGCGTTATATATGTAATATATATCTATAGTCATATTTAGCGTCTCAACCAAACGATGTCCATTGCTAACCAGGCCTTCTCTAACCATACCCAAAGTCTTGTTTCAGAAGATATGAGATATCCTTGCATAACTTATTTCTAATTATCGACATTATCACAAACTGGGAGACTTAACCCCACTATACCAAAACTCTGTTCAACCCTTCCGCGATAGAACCTGGTGTGCATGTGTGAGAGAGAGAGAAAGAGAGAGACTAGCAACTCATGAAATCGGCTTTGTATTGGTACAGGCATCAGCAGCAGTTCTTAAAAGACTACTATTATAATGTTACTGTTCAGAAAAACTACAAAGGTATTTCCTATATTAACCTCATTAACGTATAAAGGTATGTCAATGTATTACTTGAAAGAATAAAAGTATTTCATAAAATAAATAAACTTTCAAACAAGCAATGAATATATAAATTAAAAAGACTATGGCACAGCTAACAATCTCGTGTAACGAGTAATAAACAAAATTAATAATGGCGAAGAGTGTAGAAACTAAATGCATGTTTTTATTGATACGGATTGTATTGACACTTGTTTAGTACAATTTATCTACTACCACTAACACTAGAAAAACACTAGACAAAAACAACACTAACAAAAACACACAAAACACTAGATAAAAATGAAATAAAATGAACGATAAATAAATAAGTAAAAGGAACTCGTTGCGTTGACGTCTTTTCTATAAAGAACACAAAACGTGAAACAGCGCCATCTCTGGATTTTTGTAGCAACTAACTAACACAACCAAATACTAAATTGCTGATATCAAATCGACTACGCAATCCTTTGCACCAACGACATCTATTATGACCACAGTTCTACTACTTGTTGTGCCTGATTATTAAGAAATAGCAAAGATGTACGAAAATCCTTCAGCTAAAAAAATATGTTACTAATAGGCGTTCAAAATAACAATGATAATCCTTTTTTTTTATTGTAAACAACAAAGATAGACAGGTAATAGAACATAATAATCAGAATATGCCAAGTTAAAAATGAGACGAGTTAGGAAAGTGTCAAGTAAGAAGAATGTCAAGTTTAAGAAAGTGCCGATGATGTCGTCCGGAGGGAGAATGTCGGATGTATCGAAGAATGTATCAGTACCGTTGTATTAGATTTTTCTGCCATATCCATCTATTACTGATTGCATATTTGTTAAAAAATAACAATTATTTAATAATAATTCTAATGTTATTGGTAAAAAGTAGATGAAACGTCAATAATAACCAATAAGTACTGTATACAATCATAACTACGAGTATATTATTATATTATCAACGGCCCGTTACAATCCACTTAAGTGGAGGGTTTTGTCATAATCTCCACGCTTGGCAGGCGGGTTGGAGATCGCAGATTAAAAGGTTACTGTATCAAAGAGCGCTGCTGCCCGTTCCCTGTTCAATGTGTAGTCCCTCTTACGACACCCACGGGAAGAGTAGGAGTTGGTAACAAATGTATTCTACTCTGCCGTCACCACACGGCATCATCATAACTATATTGGAACCATTTAACTGACAATTATTTACTTATTATACCTATGCGTAGTTTATTATTTTGTTTAAAAATAAAATTTGCGCTGTTCCGCTTTCCCAGCTTATAACAAAACGTATTAAATAAATAACACACAATGAGTGGTAGTTCTGCTCATGAAAATTATAAATTTTTGGTCCATACATTTTAAAAATTCATAAAAATATTTTTCGTTAAAAAATGGACACAGTCATCTTGTCAGTTTAGTCATAGTCATAGTCATTACGGGCTGGTTTCCGCAACTCGACGTCTAATGCGCCTATTTTGCGTGTGGGTGGGAATGCGGTGTCATTCGAGCCAACCCAACTCTTCCAGGAAACCCAGTAAGCCCTTTACATTACCGGTTATCCCTGGAAGGTCCCTCGTTTGACCGAGGTATTTAGCCCTGTAGTCCGCCACTCCCGTGCACTCCATGAGGACGTGAGCGGCCGTTTCTTCTGCCTCCAAGCAGGCTCTGCAAAGGGGGCTGTCAGTAACACCTAGGACATATTATAGATGTTTGTTAAAAGAACCATGACCAGTTATTGCTGCAGTCACCAAACGCAAGCGTGGTTTACTTAGCCGAAACAGGGTCTTAGTCTTGTCAGTTTGTATGAAGTCTTTATGATATTTTGCAATTA
The DNA here is from genome assembly GCA_951230895.1 of Carpatolechia fugitivella. Lineage (NCBI taxonomy): Eukaryota > Metazoa > Arthropoda > Insecta > Lepidoptera > Gelechiidae > Carpatolechia > Carpatolechia fugitivella. Next base: position 1,011,456 of record OX579651.1, read on the forward strand.
TCGTAGAATAGACTTTATTTAACTCCATTGTTTTAGATGTTTACCGATCTCTATACGCATTGTAATATTTTATTCAAGTAACCATCCTTTCCTTACTCTTTACTTATATTATAAACGCGAAAGTTTATATGTATAGATGTTTGTTCACTTACACGCAAAATTTACGATAGGATTGGGATGAAATTTGGAATAGAGATAGTTTGTACCCTGGATTAACACATAGGATACTTTTTACGGAAAAAAGTCTTATTCCCTCGGAAAAATCTTAACGCGAGCGCAGCCGCGGGCGAACCGCTAGTCTGTATAAAGTACATACATAAAATTTATGTCGATGATTGAATAAAAAACCGCAAATTGCAAGGCATCCCGGAAGAGAAGTTGAAATATTAATATGCTAATTACAAACACCTTTAAGCTTTAAGAACACGTCCTTACTTAGCGCAAAAATGTTAGCATTTTATGATTTTTATGACATTCAGTTAATATCTTCATTGCAATATTTGTTTGGTGTCTATAAAAGATAAAACACATTTCAAGCTATAGAGTTTTATAATCAATTTATGACGAAAATTAGCACGTTCACTAACAAAATGTGAAGAATGGCTCAATCACTACGCCTTGCAGATTCGCTAGCATCTTTTGTATTTTTTTCTTATTGTAAGTAATTTTGACTTAGTTAAATTTGAACAATCCTCATTAAACAAAACAATTAAAAATGTTTGATCAGAGAAATTGACAAAACATTTCTTCATTCCGTTCCTTCCTTGCCTCATGAAATATAGGCTCCTGAAGGCTTAAGTTATTTGTAAAGCTTAGGTTCCTAACTAAATCAAACTATCTCTTTGTCTTCAACTTCTGCTGTGTTTTGTAGGCGTTTAAGTATTTTGGTACATACCTCTGTGGAAGTTTGCTATTGGCATCTAGTATCGTCAGTAATTGTAAAATTTTGCTGCTAACTTCCCAAATAAATAAAACAGAAATCTAATTTTAGAGACAAAGAAACTTAAAAACATCGTTATCAAATTAAATCAAGAGGATGTCAGAAATGCTCCAATTAACATACGAGATACGGCAGATTCTATAAATTTACCAAAAGGTGAACAGCATTACCACATTATAAATTATAATGATACATTTATGATCACAGCAGCTGGGTCGTCGGTAAAATAACACGTAGTTTAGTTGATGAAAGATCACAGCATTTTTATCAAGAGATAAAGATTTAAGCCATCTCGCACCGCGTAGTCGTCGTTTGAAAATATGCACATTGATATTTTATTTTAAGTTTTTGTTTTTTATATCGAACAAACAGACATTACGTTTTCATTATTAGTTAATTTCAAATTTTTGTCGACTTTTTATTTACTTATATATATAGCGAATATTTTTTCCTAATCTTCTCCAGAAAAACGAAGATGAGTGTGATAATTTATGCAATGCAATTGAGTCATGCAGAGTTTCGACACAATAACCTAAACATTCAAAGTTAACGTTTCTGTTTTAGTCCTCAAAATTTGAATCAACGTAAAAGTATACTAAATGGTCATTTCTTGGGTCAAGACCTTGCTTCCGGAAAGGTCAACTAGGCGACCTTTATCCGAGTAATATATTCAACAGAGCCAGCGTCTGCGCCGGTGCTCTTAAATCCTGGTGATGACATCTAACAGGTGCCTATTCTGACATGTATCGTAAAGTGTATTTATTTTATTAATTACTTTATTCAACCATTTTTGTAAACAGGTAATTTGAAAGAGATAAAGTAGAAAATAAAGTAAAGTAAGTAATAAGATAAAGTAGTTTGCCGTGTGGTGACGGCAGAGTAGAATACATTTGTCACCATTCCCTACTCTTCCCGTGGGTGTCGTAAGAGGCGACTTAGGGACTACACATTGAACAGGGAACGGGCAGCAGCGCTCTCTAATACAGTAACCTTTTAATCTGCGATCTCCAACCCGCCTGCCAAGCGTGGAGATTATGGCAAAACCCTCCACTTAAGTGGAAGAGGCTCATAGTCCAGCAGTGGACTGTAACGGGCCGTTGTTGATGAAAGTAGAAAAAGGCAGAACTGAAGTGAAATGTAGTTTATTTATAAAGAAATGCTGTCTTTATTAAAAGTAGGCTCAAACTTCCCGGTTAGGACATACGAGTATATTGAGTTGCTAACACTCAAACAGCTTATACCCTCCTAAAACAGCTCATATACAACCCCTTTCTTTCGTAAATATTTTCCCTTCATTTGATGCTGCTTGGGAAAAGTCGATATCAGGTTGGAAATAACAGTAAACTGTGTCATTTATTTTCCAATAAGAGTTTACCCTTTTGCCAAGTTTTATTTAGGTGCGGTTGATGTTACAAAGTTGAGCTACCACCAAGTTAGAGGTAGGAAGTTACGTGGAGTCAAATTTCAGTAACAATATAATATAGCCCTCCCGTTCGTTTTGATAGATTTGGTTGCACCTTGCTCTTAATCAATAACAGCTTATTTAGAGGGAAGTTTAAGTACAGTATCAGACGATTTAATGTTCATATTAACATTTTGTACTAAGTATCAAACTACCTGCTTGAGTGTGTCAAAAATGACCTTAGGTCATACACCATTAGTTTATAAGAGAGCACGCGACCTATTTCGTAATTTACCCGTCTCTAATATGCATCAGCAATTTGAAATTTAGATTTATTTAACGACAAACTTCTTATATCAAGGACTTTTCTGTTTTGAGAATATGAATAGGTTCAATATGATTTTTACTTTATAGCTCGGTGGTATAGTAGAGCCGCTGCCCTGATCTAACGAATTTAAGAAAATAAAAATAATACTTTGATTTATCCAGCTTGGAATGTTAGACTGTGATGGATAGCGATGTCATTGTGTGATTTTTTTTTAGAACATCAGGGTTTGTAAGGTCGGTTGTCAACCTTACAACCCACACGATGATGATGATGAACATAAATAAACTAACATTTCAGCTACTCGTATAAAGTCGGCCATAGGCAAAAATTGCTAGAAGTTTGACAGTTTATTAAGTAAGATTTAACAAATGGAATGAAATATCTGCTTAACTTTTGGCACAGACAATATAGCACACAGCACAGTCAAAGCGAAATTTAAAAAAAAAAACGCTTGTCTGTTTTTGAGCCCTATATGGCAACATTGTCTGAAACAACCTTAACGCTAAGATAAAGATCACAGTGCTTATTGCAAATAAATGAAGAGATCGAGGTGATGACTGTTATGTCATAATAAAAAACATAATTAAGATTGCCAGGCGTTTTAATGTTTTAATCAAGCGTATCTACATTGACATTATTTATTTTAAATAAACCATCATGTATTCACAGCAATAGCTTCAGTTTAAAAATAAAACCTACTGCTAAATATTTGATTATTTTTGTCAACACCTCTAATATAATAGATATTGGTGTCATATTTACACCGAAGTCTGAATTGTTTATAAGTATCTCTCAGTGTCAACGACTGGTTGAACGCATGTGGTAATTCAATTACTACAAAGTTCAAGCGCAGCATGGTTATGTAAAATTGAGGCACAACTAGTTTGAGATGAGACTCGAGAAAAACAAATCATTAGAATAAAAATAAATCAAATCATCAATCAAATCAAATCAAATCATTAATATAAAGATCACGTTCATATCCCCGAAGGGATGAGCAAAGCTTTGGCGGGCTCACACACACTGAAACTACGTATAGCAATATTTTTAGAATGATTGTTTTGACTAGATTGAAAATAAATAGTCTGAAGAAAATATTTTAAATCTGAACAAAAAGTTGGAGTAAGATTTTAAATCAAAAATTATCTATTTTATTGTTAGCCCGGCCCGTTACAGTTCACTGCTGGACTATTGAGCCTCCTCCACTTAAGTGGAGGGTTTTGCCATAATCTTCACGCTTGGCAGGCGGGTTGGAGATCGCAGATTAAAAGGTTACTGTACCAGAGAGCGCTGCTGCCCGTTTCCTGTTCAATGTGTAGTCCCTAAGTCGCCTCTTACGCCACCCACGGGAAGAGTAGGGGTTGGTGACAAATGTATTCTACTCTGCCGTCACCACACGGCTAACTACTGTATACCGGAGTGTTAATATTGCCACGGCACGGACTTTTGGTGACAGCGGAAAACGATATCTCAAGTACTTTATATTCTATAGTATAATTTCTAAGATTTTCTTCCCACACGCTAAAGTCGCATTACTATAGTTCCTTCTAGTAATTAAATATAGTCATTAGTCAAACAATGCGCTAATTAGCTTTTAATCTAGATCGGGTCCGTGTTGTTGCATTCCTGACTGCTGTTTGCTAATCTCCATGTTGATATGGCAACGCGGATGAAGTGTTAACTAATACGTTTACTGCATTATGAGTATGTTTAAAGAAATACATTATATTAATTATTTTCTAATAGTATTCTTCAGATGAGGTGACAACAAACGCACGCACATGATGATGATGATGATGATGATCTTTTCGATTGCTTTCGGCGATGACTTCTAGTCAGTCGGGCGCTGCTGGTGCAAGTGTGCGTAGGCGTTGAAAGAGTTCACTAGAATGTTCAACATACTCTTTGATACACAGCTGCTGTCATCTGTATAAATGGTCATTTAACACTTTACCATTTAATGTTGCTTACTCGCACAGTGACAAGAAATTAACTTTGTTAATGTTCATTTTCTTACACTAGTATTCTCTTTAGAAAAAAATATTTGAATCAGTAGCACAGACGTAGAACATATTAAATTCACCTATGTTTATTTCCTAGAATAATTATTGTTGTATTATAATTTACAATCTTTGTCTTAACGTCGAATAATATCGAATAATCGAATTATAATAAAAAAACACAATAATGTTTTCTTCGGTATTATTGAAGATCATTTAGAAATATACAAATTACAAACTATTACACTGCAGATGACCATGTTATCCTGTGAAAATAAAATAGGCACAGAATAAGTCTTTCCACAAATAAGAAGAGAGTTATTTAATTAATTAATGAACTTAGTATTGTCATTATGAGATTACTATGAGCTATAGTAAAGACGACCATCAGCAAGCAAGCAATCGATCCCTTGTAATCACACATTGAGTACAAGATGTCAAAAAATATTTACCTAAAGTACTAAAGTGCTCAAACATTGACAGTTTTCCACAAAGTTTGCGCTATTTTCGCAACGTTTTGACCATTCATGTTCATCTGTTACGTAAACACTACATTTAGATGGCTCGTTTACACTATGCTAGAACAGTTTACCACCAAAGTAACCTTATATGAGTAAGTAAGTTGAAATAAAGATTTAGCGGGTGAAAAGTAGGCATATAACATAACATTACAAATTGCATAAGTTTATGTTATTAAAGTTAATTATCTTGTCCCAGAAAATTATGTCAAAGAAACAAATTATTGGAGCGGTCGAATTCATAAGGATGTCTTTACATTTTGTACGTTAATGGAATGATGAACAGTGATTCATGCGAGAAAATTTCGGTGTGCAGTTCTAACTTTGGTTGGTTAAGAGTTTTGTAATTTTCTTTTTATGTTCAATAAAGCAGTACTCTTCATTGACAATTAACGCTTGCGCTAATGCGTTAAATTTGCTAATATAATGCAAACGAGCCTTCACAGGTGAGCAACGACGACATTGACTTTTAGAACGCATTGGTTTTGGACCACATTCCGCTTTTAAGTCGGCGACATAACATGCAAATATTTTAGAAGAAGTCTAGACATTGTAAGGATTTTTAGCCATTTTTACAAACTAGAAGACAGAAAACGGCAATGGATGATAAAATACTCACACGCATTTTTAGCTAAAACGCACCAGATGCTTTATCTTTAATGTAGAGACCGATTTTATTGCAAATTTCATAAATAATTTGATGAGGACACTTTGACCACCCACGCACATATCTATACTTGAGTGATTTACGAAGATAAACAAATGTAGATCTTCCAAAGATATACATTAGGATATTATGGAGCTATGTTTTGACAATCGCTACAACGTTAGACTTAAAAGCAGCCATAAAACACAAATTAATTATCTCATCTTAATTTTTCAAATCACATAAAATAAGCAATTTGAAGGGTCTGGAAAATGGATGGATGTGGCAAAATAAATTCAATTACATATGCTCATACAGTATTAGAGGTGGGAAAAATTTAAGATATTTTCAAGAAGCATTCATGTAACAATTAAAACCTCTTACTTTTTAAGAACAGAACGTAAGGGGGCGAGTAGAACAAAGTACTACATAGCCCTTTCCCGCAGAATTTATTAAATAAGACAAGCATGAAAAGAAGCCTAATGGTCTGTACAATTTGCATATAAAAATACAAACGCACATAGCGTCGAACCATAATGATGTTGATAGATTATACCATGTTTTGGTCAAGGATGCATCTCAAATCATTTAGATTAACATTAACATTTTTGTCGGCTACATTGAATTCTTTGTATTTGTCATATTAAGCTTAAGCATCGACCTTCATAGTAAATTGGAAATTCTTAACAATAATCAAGAACCTGTTGAGATAATATAGCAATCACGTTTGCAACGTTTTATAGCGACAAAGTGCTTGATAGGATACTTTAAGTCAATACCAATTAGGCGCCACAGGATTGATGAAATCACAGAATTTCATTGAGAATTGTTGTAAGAAATATTATAGTTCTAGCATTGAACGTTGTGGTTGGCAATTTAAGCAAAAGAAGACGGGGTAAGTATTTAAGGGTGTCAATCAGGGACTTTTTTTGTCTTTGATATTATTAGCTACGGTAAAGGAAGACATCGTGATGAAACCTGCACACTCCTGCGAAGAAAATCAAAGGTTGTGCCGTGAAGTCGAGTGGGCCAGCGTGGTCGACTAAGGCCTAATCGCTCTAATTCACGATAGGCTCGAGCCCCTCGGTGGAGACGTATATGAGCTGTTGATGATTATTAGCTAGCTTTGTCATCCAAAATATATTTTGTACTAGCTATCCGCCAGCAGCTACGCTCGCGTTATGTAAAATCTTCCCGTGGGCATGATTTTTTTCCCGTAAAAAGTATCCTATGTAATAATCCAGGGTACAAACTATCTTGATTTCAAATTTCATCCAAATCCGTTCAGGACGTGAAAGCGGAACAAACATCCATATATTTTCTATCATCTAAATATCCAAATATATTTTCACATTTATACCTACTCGTAATATCGGTGATAATCAACTTCGAATAAAGACATTTCTATTATTTTATCTTTTACAGTCATCATCATCATCGTGTAAATTTGTGTTAAATAAAAAACAGGAAATTGCACAGAATTCTACTGACTACTCCGCAATTTTCTCTAAACGTTTTCCTGACAAAGTATTATAACTTACATGGCATCTTTTAAATGTTTGTTACATAACATTATCAACATTTAGCATTGTAATTTGATGTATTTGTAATGTGTTTACTTTAATCTTTTTTGAAATGTTCATCCATGAGTGAGTAGATGCTCGTAACAGTGAACTAATTATATGACTGATGGAAATAATAACAAAATGAATTTATAATTAATAAAAAATAAGACACAACATTTAACATGATATTAGAAGTGTACAGAAGCTAACGTCAATAAATTGATTGGAATAAATTTAGTGAATCTAATAAGAAATGATGCGCGATGCTCCCGGCGCATCATTGAACTCTTCCTAATTAATTCTCTATTTATGGCACTGGGCGGCCATGACTGGAACCAATCTCGACAACAAACACCTTTATAATTACTTTAATGATGTTTCATTTAGATAGAATACAAAGTAAAATATTCGTACACAAAACTTCCATTATCATCCGAAAGACGTCCACAGATGGACAACAAGACGTACACCCGTAACACAGGGAATCCTAGTACGGGTGTTGCTTTATTGTTAAACATGTGTATGTTTCATTGTTTAATAAAGATTTGTTATTATTATTACTGCTTGACAAAGACTTCCCCCTGCCCGCATCCAGCGGCTTCTCGAGAGAGCTACCTTCACCAGATTATCGATCAATCTTGTAGGGGTCCAAAAAAATTCTACCTAAACATAATTTTGTCAATGATGTACCCCGCTCTCCCAAAAGAACCCTTTAGGCTACAAGTATTATCGCGTTGGATAGCCATGGATAAACCCATACCAAGAAAGACCTAAAACGAGGGTCAAAACATTTATAATTAGGATTTCGATGCAGGATATCTCCCAAAAAATTACATCAGATACACACATTATAGGTAGATGTAACTAATGGCATAATTTTTTTTTAAATTATTTTGCAGTCGCAAAAACTTATATGACAAGTTGTAAAATTTACTCTCGTCTCTTACAACAAAAAGATGCAGGTGGATCTTGAATTTTGAGAATTGTTCTTGAATTTTCATTGATCAAACTATTTTCGAGAAAGTGATTTTAACTTGATTCATAAATAAAAAGGTAATCATTTCAGATTTTACTATAAACTGCCTTTTATGGGTTAATTTTCCGGACTTCTCAGAATCTAATCAATTACGTATGTCAGTAGCAACACATCATATTGACCTTGCCTCTGCAACTATAAAATAGTTGTAGGGAATTGCTAACATCCATGAAAATTGATTAGCTTCTAATAAACTTAATGATTTATTAATCTACCGTTCAGTTGCATATGAATTGTATTTAAAAGCAACTAACATAACCACAAAGCCACAGTCTAAGTTTATGGTCGTTTCGAAGGTCAAGAATATGCTAATAATAAAGAACCCACATGGATTACATTTGCAATTACAAAAAAAGTAAGTTCTAAGTTTTATAAAATTTTAATAACGTGTAAATATACTGTTTTGTAAACCCTTGAAACAAAATGTACTTTCAATACCAACTTGACAAAAAAATTAACATTTCTTATTCAATAAAAAAAAAACTTAATCATCATCATCATCATCGTGTGGGTTGCAGTGGCGAAGGGTGAAATTTTGACAAAGGTAAGCCGAAAGAGCGCGGCCTACGTAACTAAATGACATGCTTATTGTTTTCAAAACTGTGAGTTCGGAAAATGGAATTCATCGCTACACAAGTAGTCAAATAGTCAGTTGATCAGCAATCCATATGAATTAATGCCAAAATAGCATACAGAACTCACAACACTCACTCAACAACTTACCGTATTGAACAGATCGTGAAAAATATAGTAAAATAAGTAGTAAAAACAACAATTTCACTGTTTACAAACAAGCACACACTAAATTGGCGGACACGTACTTACTAATTAAATTTATTGTATCACTTTACTTCCCCATATAAATCCTAATTTAACCAATCACATAACATCACACAATTTCGACCCCGCGATGTACTCGTATTTTCTTGCTGCAAATCTTCTTTTTCAATTTTGCTATCTTATCAATTCCTCTCTCGCGTATGCGTTATGCGTTAGAAAGAGAAAGAAATTATGGGAAGCCGATCCGTCTCGGCTTCTATGGCGCCATTTTATGGGTGTGTTTCAAATCAAACTGACAGCGCCGGCAACATGCGAGTGAGAAGGCAAATATGGAAGAAAGCCCTTGGATCGCCAGAGACAGAGTATACGGCAATTCACGAACTCGGTCGGTCGTGCGACTCGTGCGTGATTAAATATACATTGACGTGCTTGTAGAGCGCCGTCCGCCTCGACTTGTATTAAAAAAAGCAATGTATCTTGCGCTCGCGTGTACGTAAATTGCTATCAGCATTAGAGGCTGTTTGAGCGGATTTTCGAAAGGTAAGCCGAGGGGAATCGGCTTGTATGGACCCTTCGCCACTGGTGGGTTGTAAGGTTGACAACCGACCTCATAAACCCTGGTGTCAGTGTTATAGAGCCACCAAAGGCCACTAACATGACTGAAAACTAAATTTATTAATAGGCAGCGATAGATTTGGATCTAATTAGAAAACAGTTTTATAACATCCAATGGATATATAAAAAATTTTGTACTTATTTGTTTAAAGTAAACTTGCAATGTCTAAATTACGCAGCACAAGACGCGCCAGCTATCTGGTACTACCGAGGACCAGAACCAACTATGGCAAACGAATGTTCACTTATAAAGGTGCGCAACTATATAATAATTTACCGTCATCTTTAAAAAAAAAACAATTATAACATTAAAACTAAATTAGCTCAGCATATCCTCACAAATTCCGTGTGCATGTATAATTTTTATGAGCGATTTTATGTGTGTGGAAAGGCAATTAATGGCAAGAAAATATTATGTAATGTGCTTAAAGTTCTTGTAATTTATCGGTGCGACTGACTACTACCTACATATGTATATTGTTTGTTCTCATGTAAGTGATCTAAGATTTTTAATGAGAAATAAATATTTTTAAACCCAAATTAAGGAGATTCTCACAAAGAGGTTTTTGTTGGACAATGTCACCACCGGGATTCAAACTCGGAATCTCTGTAATGAGACTCAAACGCAGCATTTTGATGCATTTTGCAGATAAAGTGCAATTCAAACGCAATAAATTACTTGTAGCACTTTGGCGTGTCATATCCAATTGTACCTTTACATGTAATTTATAAGAAACCTTCTGGTGAGTATAAAACCATAAAGCTAATTGATGTCTTATTTTGACTGCCACTAATTTAGCTCAGTTTTGTTTAACAGCTTATTAAATAAGGTAAATAAATCACAAATTAAGTTGAAGGTTCAAATATGGTGACATATTACAAATATCAAGTTTATTTTAATCACTATCGAATTGATCTTGACAAAATTATGAAATATATCCTTGGTAATCCTAAATTTACATGATTTCTACGAACGGCTGTATATTAGTATTGAGAGTAGCGTCTCGGTGGTTTGGTGGTTAGGGCCGTTGCCTCCCGCCCGGGAGACGCATGATCGACCTCCACCACGTACCAATGTGTTTTCGAATTTTCGAAATCCTGCAAACAATCGCGTTTTCGAATTTTCGAATTCCTGCAAATTCCTGAAAAACATCGTGATGAACTCCTGCAAAAAAATTCAAAAGTTGTGTGTGAAGTCGACTAACCCGCACTGGGCCAACGTGGTCGACTAAGGCCTAATCACTCTAAATCAGGGTAGGCTTGAGCCCCTCGTTGGGGACGAATATGAGCTGTTGATGATACTCGTATTAACATGTGACAGCTTCCATGGCCGAGCGATAGACCGTTCAGCTTTGCAGAGGTTCTGGATTCAAATTCTAGAGAGTAGTAAAACACTGAATAAAAAAAACTTGGTGAGATTCTTAGGTGCGCGCTCATTCGGTGACATACGTATAATCTAAGGTATGATTGTCCCCAGTTTGAATAGGACATTCCAAGCTGAATTTCTGAAAAGTAAACATTCATGTTCGGAGCAGGCTGGGTTTCGAAAAGGTTTCAGTACCGTAGACCACATCCACACAGTGAGACAGGTTATACAGAAGTCGCAAGAGTATAATCAGCCGCTGTGTCTAGCATTTGTGGACTACGAGAAAGCCTTCGACTCCATCGAGACCTGGGCTGTTCTGGAATCTTTGCAGCGATGCCAAGTTGATTGGCGGTACGTGGAGGTACTGAGAAACCTGTACAGTATGGCGTCGATGTCCGTCCAAGTACAGAATCATAAGACAAAACCCATCCAGTTGCTCAGAGGAGTGAGACAGGGAGATGTCATCTCTCCGAAACTGTTCTCCAACGCACTGGAGGATGTCTTCAAAACCCTAGACTGGAACGGATTGGGCATCAACATTAATGGCGAATATCACCACCGCTTTGCCGACGACATAGTCATAATGACTGAATCGTTGCAGGATCTGCAAAAAATGCTGCACAGTTTCAACGCTGCCTCACTGTCAGTCGTCTCCGGATGAACTTGGACAAGACTAAGGTCATGTTCAACGAACTAATCACTCTGGAACCGATCTCGATCAATGGCGAAGTGCTCGAAGTTGTCCAAGAGTTGTCTACCTCGGGCAGACATTGCAGTTGGGTAGAGACAACTTTGAGCATGAAATCACAAGAAGAGTACAGTTGGGCTGGGCAGCATTCGGAAAACTGCGTCATATCTTCTCGTCGCCGCTACCGCAATGCCTGAAAAGCAGGGTTTATAACCAGTGTGTCCTACCCGTTTTGCATACGGAGCCGAGACGTGGAACATGATGGTGAAGCTGGCCCACCGGCTACATGTCACTCAGCGAGCTATGGAAAGATCTATGCTTGGTATTTCGCTACGGGATAAAATCTGAAACGAAATCATCCGGCAGAGGACCAAGGTGGTGGATATTGTCCAGAAATGTAGCAAGCTGAAGTGGCAGTGGGCTGGCCACGTCTGTCGCAGAACCGATGAGCGTTGGAGCAGACGGGTTCTCGAATGGAGACCGCGTCTCGGGAAACGTAGTGTGGGACGCCCCCCTGCTAGGTGGACTGATGACCTGAAGAAGGTCGCTGGTGGTGGCTGGATGAGGAAAGCGGGTGATCGTGCGCTTTAGTGTACCCTTGGGAAGCCTACGTCCAGCAGTGGACTGCAATAGGCTGATTGATTGATTGATTGAAACATTCATGTTATAGAAGAAACTGAATATGCATGTTAGTTAAACGATCTTACGGTAAAGGAAAATGTTGCGGGAAATGTTGCACACGCCTGCAATTAAATGAAAAGGATGTATGATGTCATCCAATTCCCATTACTAGGCTCATGTGTTCATAAAGGCCTGATTGTTAGATCCTACTGCTAAGATCGGGCTAACTGGCGCGCCTTGGGAGGGGCCTACGTCCAGCAGTGGACTGCCACAGGCTGAAGATGATGATGATGACTGCTGCTAGTGCTGCTACCCCTTTTTCTTATAGTTTACAGTTATCGTTCTCATTCACTTCAAAAATACATTCATTTGTTTCGTTTTATTTATTACATCAATTATTATTTATCGGAAACACTCACGTAAAAATGGAAACTGTGTCTTCGACTGTGTTTTCTGTGTTTTTGTTTGTCTTAGTTTTATTTATGCATGATCAAAATCTGATATATTTTTTTACTTGTTTTAGAGAATAAAAACTGTTATTCGTTCGTTAGGTGGTTCTTACAAAAAACAGGCAATAGATGCCTCGTCTTTTTCCTATCGTGTAAATAAATCATAGCTAAGAAAACAGGCATTATTCCTTAAATCCATGAACACAAAATAATAAACTAGCAGAATAATTTATTACAAATAAATAAGCCGTGTTTTTGTCTTAAAATGTAGTCAATTTATCTCATCGGCATGCTAGAGGTCGTGCAACAGTGTCAATGAAACACGAAAATGAGGTAGACAAACATACACTTCACTATTAGTTAGTGTATTTAAGCATGCTACAAATTCTGTTTAATGTGACTGCAGGGCCCCGTGTCACGAAGCAACAAGTTACAATTTGATATTCATTGCGTAGCCAATTCGCCTAAACTGTAAGCCCTTATCGTTTTCTCTAGTCGTCTACGCAATGTACGTCGAATTGTAATAAGGGATCGGACTACTTCTTTTTTATTTTATAAATCCAAACTTCTCAGTTTCTGCTATCGAACACTTAAATAATTTTTGCTCTGTCTTTAAAATTGACCAAGTTATAAAGGTTTGAAATTCAAGATTAGACAGAGAGGCACATACCCGCTTGTGACGTCATTTGTAGTAACGCCATATAATCTTTATACAAAAAATCGTTTTTGAAAGAGACAGACATATTGAAACTTTTAAAAATCACTGTAAATTCGTTTTTCAACCGATTCTGTTTTTTCTTCGCGAATTGTCTACTACTAATCTATATTTGAAAAATAATTCATAAAATATGGTATGTTCATAAAAAAATGTGAACAGTCCGATCCCATATTGTAATTTGTAACTTGTAGCTTTGTGAAACGGCCACCTCCTGTAGTCAAGTTCGAGCCCCGCATGTTAACAAAAATATTATTTTATGGGATCGGGATTTTTTGTTAAAAAATAATAATATGCTTACAAGAAAGAGCAAAAATTATCTGCTCATATAAACCCTGAATAGGGCTTAGGGCTTTTATCGAACACGATGGCTCAGTGCAGGTTAGTCGACTTTATACACGATCTTTGAATATCTTAGCAGTCGTGTGCAGATTTCGTCGCGATCCTTTCCTTCCCTGTAAGTTCGTTCGTTCAATTGACCGTCGAAAACAATTAAATCATCGATAAATAATTTGTTAAACTAAAAAACCGTTAATTCAATAAAAAATACAAAAAAGGAAAAGTTTTTAAGATGACTACGAGTGAGTTTTTTTTGGAAAAAAATATGTTGTTCTTACATAAGATGTAAATTTAAGATCGTACAGGTTGAATAATTAACTTGAACACTTGCGCAGTCGCACGTATATCTTCCGATTTTAATTGACATTGCGCGTCTGAAATCCTCCTCAAAGATCAACGATCCTTACAAAAATATTCGAATATAAACTTGCATTACATGACGTCATGGTTTTGTTTTAAGAATTTTAACATTCAATTAAAATGTATTTATTCTTTATAATTTAAATTAGTTTTATTGATGAAGAATTTTTATTACGGACCAGATCCTATTCATCGAGAGCCTTGAACTATTTCCATAATAAATGGCGCTCTGCATTTGTAATGCAGTTTTTATAAAAACATTAACCATCATCTAATGAATATTAGCCAGATGTATTTCTATTTGATAGTGTTATAGTTCAAATTTTAATGGGAACGATATTAATGTGTACTAACTTGTCGTTGCTTCATTGAATGAATGCATAGTAAAAATAATTATTAAAGAAAAAACCTCTTTTATAAATAGAAAGTTTTTGATCACGGTGTCCCCTGTGCCAGGTAAGTATGCCAGGTGGACTGATGACCTAAGGCAGGTCGCTGGTGGTGGCTGGATGAGGAAAGCGGGTGATCGTGCGCTTTGGCGTGCCTTTGGGGAGGCCTACGTCCAGCAGTGGACTGCAATAGGCTGATAGTTGATTGAAATGTTTTTAACGCACTAAAAATTATTAAATAATTTTGATTGTGATTTTTATTGCTGTAGTACTCTTGTAGAACTTAAAACGGAAAACGTGGTGTCATCGAGGTTTCATAATTGTACCCAATTTCAGCACAATCGAATGACAGCAAGTGCTCCAAAAATAGGTTACAAGATGCCACCCGAACAAACAAATAAATAAATAAACAGCGAGTTAATAAAAACGTGTTAAAATGAGCTTATATAGAAAATCTGAGGTAGAGGCATCATTACGCTACTAGTTTATTTGTAATCATCATCATCATCAATAGCTCATATTAAATAAAACGTTGCCACGAAGGGGTTCAAGCCTACCCGGAATCGAGGCAATCAGCCTTAGAGCACACAGGCCCAGTGCGGGTTTATCGACGATAAAAAAATAAAAAAATCCATATCAAACTTTCCATATCTGTTATTGTTCTAAAATAAAATTCAGTACAAAAGACATCAACGCGTCAACCTTGGGTCTTTCGAAATGGTTGAATAATATTTTTTTACGTTCTCAACCACATATACGTCTTTATAAAATAAATGAAAAACTTAAAAGACAAAAAAGGCCTACTCTAGCTATTTTCATTGCACTCTATCATTTGCCACTCTTGACCAATACGGCCCTAAGGTTAGCCGAAAATCATCTTCATAAAATCACTGCTATTTCTGATAGATTGGCTAGACTTAGATTGTTTGAACTGTATCACTATCTTACTTACCCAAACTAAAAATGTATCTAAACGCAACACAAGACGCGCCAGCTACCTGGTACTACCGACCAGACCAGACCAGACCAACTATGGCAAACGAATGTTCACTTATGAAGGTGCGCAACTATATAATAATTTACCGTCATCTTTAACAAAAGTTGATTCAATTATAACATTTTAAACTATGTTAGCTCAGCATATCCTCACAAATTCTGTGTAAATGTATAATTTTTATGAGCGATTTTACGTGTGTGGAAAGGCAATCAATGGCAAAAAAATATTATGTAATGTGCTTAAAGTTCTTGTAATTTATCGGTGCGAAACGAACGACTGACTACTACCTACATATGTAAATTGTCTGATCTCATGTAAGTAATCTAAGATTTTTAGTGAGAAATAAATATCTTTAAACCTAAGTAATCGAAAACAAATATTACATTTAATTTAACATAATTGATTAAAATTTGCGATGAGTTAATAAGGTCAAGGTATCACAGCCTTGTGTACTTATTTTTATTATTATAGTTTTAAAACTAACAACTCGTTCATAATTTATTTCCACACATAATATCAGTCTCCTAATTTACTGGCAGAAATGTGCAAAATAGAAGATATAACAACAAAGAAAAATAAAACTATAGATGTGTTATGAATAGCTCACGGCACTGTGTGGTAGCTACATTACTTTGTGCAATTACTGGGTCTGAAGCTTACCGATTCTGGGTCAAAAACAGCATGCTACGTTCCAAAACTCAAATCGCCGACGCCCCACAGGTAGCCGCCAAGCTTCTAGACTAATGGGCAAAACAAACGACTATCTGGAGTCCAGAAACAAATAGATGGTGATGTGGGCTCAGTTATATGAGATTTCAGGACGAGCTCGATTCTTTCAAGGAGTTCTTTGAAGAAGTTTAGGGTAAGGAGAAGTGAAGAAAAGAAGAAGAGGAAAATTCTTGCCCGATAGTGGGAAATTCTGTCCTACGAGTAAGTGAAATAAGATTGACTAACAAACAATCTCAGGCCTTGTTAGGTTTTAATTTTATTTAGAGCGTTTTTATTTAAATCACTGTAATTTTATGTTTCCTAAACCAAATACATATCCGAGTTATTATAAATGTGCTGCTGCTTTTTTTAAACAGTAAAATATTCATTTTCATTATACTCAAAAGATAACAGAAAGATAAAAAGTGTCTAACAATGTCCGTATAGTAAAATTCCGTAATACCTTCTACCTAACTTCTATATATCTTCTGTAATATTTACATCAAACCATATTCAGTCTCAATGAGAAAATATAAAATCAATTTGGATTTGACCCGATGATGGTAACATGATTTGAAATTCCAAACAAAGAATAAAGTCGAATTCTTAAAGGTTCAATTTTGTTACATCATTAAATACATCATTCATACATAAACATTAAGATAAAAAATAGTTTTTGATTACCTTCATAATATTCAAAATCACACTAAAATGGTGATGTTTAAAAGAGAGCCAAGTCCCCTCACTGCCATTAGGATTTGCAAGATTTATAATAAGCTTTCGTTCACCAAACTATCAACTAAGTAAATAAAATTAATACTAAATTCATATTTTCAAAAACGTCTCTCCATTGCTTCAAAACACAATATTAATAAATAGACCATAGGTAAACTAGAACGTTTTATAGTACTATAAAATATTATTTTATTTATCTATATAATTTTTTTTTATCTCTTCACAATGGTTTATTAAATTCAACACTTTAATGAGATAGGCACACAATCCTAAAAAAGGTTTATAAGGCTGCAAATTCCACCGCCTGGTGATACACTTGTCTATGTGCAAGCCAAAGTATAGCAATGCTGTCAAAATGTGTGGTCGTTTCCACCAGAGATGTGTCACTGTGCTTGTCACACGCGTCACTTGCTCACATTTCTCGCACACTACATATCCTCGCAAAATATTTCTCGCAACGTATTCCTCACACACATATTTTCTAGCTTGTTTTGACAGTTTTGAAAGTAGAAAAAAACCTCGCTTCGCTAAGCCCTTCCCCACCTGAGCTGAGCTGAACGAGGCTAGGAAAATAAAGTGATGCTATTGGTTGATTTTTTCCTAGCACACCGCTCATTTTTCTCGCACATCTCTCGTGGAATCGTAGCTTAACATTCTTATATTTTCTCGTGGACGTGTTCTATCAGCTGGTTTCCAAATCTTGGCCAGTGCACTGTCATGCGCTTAGATCTTGTTATAAGCATCTGAGTCTAGGTATTGACGAGCCTAAAAATTCCTATTAGGATACATAATTAAGCAAACTGTTTAGCATACGCTAACAAGAAACTTTGCAAATTGATCAACCTAGGTACGTCTCAATGTTACGGGGACAGACCTTGAACCTGAGGATAAATACTGAAAGATTTTATCACCATCATCATCATTTCAGCCAAAAGACGTTCACTGCTAGACAAAGTCCTCTGTAAGGCTTTCAAAAATGACCGGTCTTGATTCGATGTTGCAGGAAAACTCTGAGCATAGTCATCTCCATTGCACTTTGGGTGAACTTGAGTATTCTTATGAGATCCAATGTGATTATGTCTGATCTGTATGTCTATACATCACTACTGCCAACATCCACCCTTACCCTCATTATACTCGCATTATATAGCATATAAGTTGGATTCCTGACTGACTAAGGCACAGAGTTGTTACCAGGTCACGAATACGAAGGTCCAAAGTAAATTAATAAGAGAAGAGAAGATTAATAAGAGCAGAAGCTTCAGAACCCTACTTACTTTGCGTTGATGTAAATTCTAGTCCAATAGTTTTAATGGTACTGCTATAATACAGATTAGAAAGTCTTCGTCCGGATGCAAAACCATCCAACTGGACTGCCAAATAAAGTTGTGTTGTTAAGTCGTTCTGGATTCACAAATTCAAAATACATACAAAAAAAAGTGGCAAAGTTCTGGGCTAGAAAGATATAATTTGTCATCGACACGCAATGAAGAAGAATACAGAAAAGGGATAATTTATATTAGAAAAGAGTCTGACAGACACCGCGTAGTCTGAAACGGTGGATCTTAGAAATAAGAATTTTTGTACAGAAATTATAAATAAAGATCACATAAAAATAAAAATAGTACAAAGAAGTCAAAAACATTAAAATGTTATATAAAACTCTTATATTAAAGAAAATTCAAAATGATTCCTGAGATGACGACTATGGGAAATCCCATCAAGCACGTGGCTAGTAATAAATAAAACTATAAAAAGCATTTACCAGGATCTTTACGTGACAAAAAGGTCAATACCTATAATATCAAAAGAAGCCTAATATAGAGGTCGTCAAAAAATATTATTAAATTATTCTATAAATTATAGATATGTACTGATTAGTATGCGAATGCTTTCCACTGATAAGCAATTAATTAGTTGCAATAGCTGACTCCGGCAAAGGTCAAACGATGCTCTTATAATAAAACTGTAACATAATGAGGTAGTTTAAATATAAGTATGTGGGGTCGGCAGATGAAATAAAGTGAATTAAACAGCAAAATCTTTAATTTGTTTTATGACCAAAGAATCCTAGCAATCGTTCCATTTTTTATTAACTCATCATCCGTCACTTTGACAATTACTTGACAATTTGGTGGTGTTGCCATTTTAAGACAACTAAAAGCTGACCTAATAAAAAATAAACATGCAAAATCAAAACTTAAATCTAACTTTTCTCACATATATATACCTTTACTATATGAAGATACTCTTACTGTTGAGCGTCGGTGTATTGGTTGGGACTGCTGCCCTCTATTCGGTTCTAACCTTACCAAGTACCAATTTGTTTTCGAAGTTAGAATGTATTTGTGTATGTATCTGAAAATAAATTCAAAGGTGTGTAAAGTTGACCAACCCACACTGGGCATTAAGTCAGGTCAGGTTCGAGCCTCTCGGTGGGGCCACGACATGTGTTGTGATGATGATGATGATAAGGCTTAGAGATTTTATTGTTTAACACTTTTATATTGGGCACTACGATATAAATATAAACATGTTTACCTTTATGGTGGGTATTTGAAATAATAGCGCATAAAATATCAGATATCCACCATCAGTAACAAGACGAGCTCGAGCCTTCCCTAAATTAGGGAAATCAAAACTTATTCGACCACGCTGGCCCTAACAGTTCAGGCGTTTTCCGAGGCCGGTTTCACACACCACCATTTAATTTCTTCTACTACTATACAGGTTTACTCATTATGTTTTCCTTTACCGAAGCATAAGAAAGTCGAATTAACGTTCATGAATTTGAAGTTTAAAGAAACATTGTGAAAAGCATAGTTTATAAGCAGCTATAATCTGCTGTAACAAAAAAGCCTTATTCAAGATCATCAACCTACAACTTAAGGACATAGCATAATATTTTCCAGATCGTTACCCTAAATAATTAACAAGAGTATGTCAAGGATGCAACCTTGAGGAACACCGTGTAATGGGTGCAAAAGTGATGCGACAATTGCTAATTTGTTACAAAAAGGCTTAATTTTAACAAGTTATAATAAAATATTATCGTCATATCGGAAAATGATGGCTTATATGCTATGTTCTAACTGAAGTCCTAAAGTATTTTGTCCCCACCGATATTTGATTTGGAACCTCCTCCGGATTCCTAAACAATTTTTTTATACAAAACTACGAGCATGGCTACTAGAGAAATGTTTCTATAAAGTAAGTTATTTTTAGACCATTTTTGTTTTTAAGTGACGTACAAATATTTAATGTTGTTGTTTATTTGTTGTTGTATATTATTATAATGGTAATTGTTGAAAATTTGTTAGACATCGCATTTAATAGTGTTGACAATTTGACTGTAAACTTTTTTTTTATTATTATTGTCACCTGATAGTGTTTTTGTAAATTAGAATAGCTTTTTATTCCTTTAATGTTGCATGTCGATCTTACGACCTTTGTTACGACTAAGTGTGTGAAATTATAAATATGTATCTACAAACCTCCTGTAACTAACTAACTACATTTAAAGCAATAAATGATTTGAATTTGAATTGAAAGCCCAGCTCTCTGAGGTTGTCAATAGTAAAACATTCCTTTAATAGACTTTACCATGTACCTGCATCTCTCTAGCTAGCTAGCGTTTTCAAAAGCTCAAGTACAAGTGCTATAGGTAATGGACTTGCTTGCTTAATGTCGTTTCTTTCAGTTATCATATTATTCTATTCTATCGATAGTATTCTATTATATTTGATAACAGAGCAGATAAAGTACCTACTTGTCAATTTTATCAAATCATTTTCAGATTCTAGCAGGCTATCTATTTATTAGTACCCTAATCCCACATCAAAAGAAGTAAAAAAATGGGTTCTTCTGTCACGTTTACCTGTCTATAAATTTCTCTTGTAAGCTTTTCCTTATTACAAAAAATATGTTAGAATTGCTAGTTTCAATGACCCCTGCAGGTCTTGGCATAAAATTATAAAGATGGTTGTCAAGCAGTTCATAGTATTTCTTTTCTACAGTGCATTTATCGTTTCCCGGCTACTTTGATAGTCGTTCGTTCGTCTGCTGTCTACTATTATAGACTTTAAATATAACAATTAGGTTAGTAAGGAAAAAATAAAAACTCGGCTATCTAAACAAAATTCATAATGAACTATTGTTGGGACTGTGCTCTTCTTAACACGGTCTCCCTTTGACGGTTGTACTTTCAGACCACCAACTAAGCGCTATAGCTCCTAATCAAAGTCTAGTCTAGTCTTTAGGAAAACTAGAACCTACTGAAAACTCAGGCTTGGAAAGCTTAATCTGATACCACCACGCGGGCACAGGTATACAGAATGAGTATTTCGAATTCGTAATGTGTCGATGTTAATTTTGTGTTTCTTTTCCAAATCTGTAAAATACCGATGGCGTTTGTAAAGGCTTCCACATTGCTCCTGAAAATAGAAGAAACTGGACAGAAAAGACAGGCCGACAAATAGGTCATGCTTTGAAGTACTGAAAAGTAAAAACCACAGATAGAAACCATCAAAAGTAAAATTGGTAACATAAAAAACTGTAAAATTACTGAGCATTTAGTAGTCAGTGATTCATAAGAATAAAGATGACACGGACGTAAGGTTTTTTTAAGAACTCTCTTCGTCAAACCAAAAATTTCGTTAGAAAAAAACCAGTCCCAAACCTTGAGATAAAAACAAGATCGAGCTTTTACGGGTAAGTTCAAGGTCTCTTATGTAATGAATACGGATTCCTACTCACGGATGTTACATTTCTGTCGCAGTTTGTTTTCAGTTTCAGTTATTATATTCAGTCCACTTATGAACTTCTAATCTTCATAGATTTTTCTTTTCATTTTATATACAACTTATAAATAGGTAATAAGCTTTCAAGTATCTAATTAATAAGTAAAAGTTAACAAAATATATTAATTTTATCTCAGTAAGTTAAACTACAAACGTAAAAATGGTGTATGTATACTATGTACCTTTATATGGACTTACATAACGAGGGAAGTGACCCATGCTCACGCCCACTGTCATCTCATGAGTGTGTCCGACTAGTAACAAGAACATCTAGTAATATCCTCTTGAGTTCTCACAAATCAACCCTTTTTTTTTATTTGTATTTAGAACTGCTCGAAAATTCATAAATTTCCAATATATTTTCAGCCAGTGCCACGAGGTTGTGAACTATCACGCCGAAGCTATATATCGGTGTTGTGTACGCGCATCTCGTAGTGTTGAAGCGGACGCGATAGCGACGCGTCCAGTGTGTGTGTTATGTGCTTGTGCTAGACACCTCTGGAGATATGGTGAGCCTAGTTTATTATTATTTTTATTATTATTAATAATAAATAAAAAGGATGTGACTTCATTTAGTTTTATGTTCTAAAAGTGATGGATAAACAAAGGTTTTTGATGTGTCGTGCGAATTTAGATTGGTTTTAAGTTTGTTAGGTTACTGAAATACAGAATTACACATAAGTAGTTAATTATTCAGAAAACAGGAAAAGCATGGTAGGTCAATAAATTTGCAGACCATAAACGCAATATGAAAATAATCAATATTCAAAATTATTTCTATATCGAAATTATAACCATGTACAGAAAAATAATTCACAAATTGTCAACAAAAATTTAGAACATTATGATAAGACTTGAAATTCTTAAAAATAATTATCTGCTATTTTATAGTAATCTATTTATGAAACAATCAATAGGTACTATTAGGTACTAAAACACAAATAAATAAATAATTCTATAACAACACGCCGATTGAAACAAAGGATACACTAGCTGAAATCATACAAAGTAAATCCACTAGATGACCCGAGATGATCACAGTTTACGCAGGAGACGAAGTGATGCAACTCGAAGGTTGACCGCAAAGGTTGTCGGCGACAAATTTGACCGCTTGCTTCCAATACGGAGATCTGCCCACTTGTTCATAGTCCTTGATATGAAGCTCTCTTAATGGACATTCTAAGATAAGTGTCATCTTAAGTGATGTGTTTGACAATAATTACTATTTATAAGTTAATGAGGCTTTGATGTGTTGTGTTTGAATTTAACTATGTGAAAACGCGTGCCACATGGCGATTCTCTGGGTACCAAAAGGTTGAGATAAATTAATTTGAAGGTAGTGAAAGAAGTGTTTTAAAATAACATTGATAAATAAAATATATATACATATAAATTAATGCAAATAAATAGTAATAATAAGTATAAATATAAGTAAATATGAATAGATAGGTATGAGTTTACCAACAATTAAATATATTTTTTAGAATGGAAATAATTCACGTCTAAGACGTCGTCGTCACATTAGCTTGTATTATAAATGCTGGTAAAACTTAGTTTTCAAGCCACTTTCTTTGTGTACCTAAGCAGTAACGAAGAAAAATCAGTGCCGTTAAAGTAAATTTATTTCAGTTATTATTTTTAGCGCATTTCATTTAAACTTATAATGTTGCATTTAAACATCGTAGATGCAAAAGAAGATTTTCCGTTCCATCTGCAATATTCATACATGCACGTACCTCAGCTTGTAAAGCTATAACTAACATCTGAGCTTCACCTTTGCATCGTTAAATCCTTAGGGTCAGTCAGCTCCACCTTACTCATGTTAATACTAATGATGCTAAGCAATTCTTGAACACCCAAAATAAGTAAAAGCATTTTTACAGGTCAAAAAACTCGCTTAAGCGGACGAAGTGAAAATAAAATGTCAAACATCTTCAAGATGACACAAAAAACATAAAAGACCCATAGTTAATTAACATGCATGGTCAAATCTATAATCACAAATTTTATGCATAGAAACAAGACATATTTTTGTAAGTTGCAAAAAGATTCCTACGACACCTGATATCTCTGTCTATCAAACATATTATAATATGATTCACTCTGATTTAAGGAAGTTGAACTATTAAAAGGGCTAGTTTTGTAAACTGATCTTGGTAAAAATGGCGATTTTCTTTTGATCAGTTTTAGTATTTTTTAACTAATGTCAGCAACGGCCAAAAATCATGCAATTATTTATTATCCAATAATCATTCTAACTCTTAACTAGTTTGAGATTAACTAGACAGGATAATTTGGAAAGAGTAGAGAAGGTCCTTAACCCAGTTGAATTGCAGATAATCTATTTATCATTATTATTATTACTTATCATCTGTTTTATTTTTTCCAATATTTAGTACGTAACTATTAATAATCAAAATTCCACTAACAGTTCCGGCTCCTTATAAATAAATGATATGCATTCAATTTCCTGTATTCTTCATTCATCAACAGCATCTCAGCAATTAGATCCATAACTTGAAAGCTCAAGAACATACCCTGAGGGTAATACAAGCTTGAGCCAAACAAATAATTATTTCTAAGCCAAATGAGCAGTTTCCACAAAGGATTGCTGCTTGTTATAAATTAGTAGCCATCAGAAATACCATTTAGATCTTACGTGCCGCAACAGCGTTTCTGAGCAAAATGATCGATTATTTTCAAACATTTGATTTATTTCAATCATCAGTAGTTGTGTTTTTGTATCATCAAACATTAGGACAAAATATTGATGTAATAGGTGAATATTAAGTGCATTCAAGGTTGTTTTAACACTTATGAATATTGAATAGATACATTTTGTTGCCACCGAATATATGTAT
This sequence comes from Carpatolechia fugitivella, assembly GCA_951230895.1. Classification (NCBI taxonomy): domain Eukaryota; kingdom Metazoa; phylum Arthropoda; class Insecta; order Lepidoptera; family Gelechiidae; genus Carpatolechia; species Carpatolechia fugitivella. The sequence continues at coordinate 1,036,313 of OX579651.1, forward strand.
TTAAGTACGAGTGATGAGCATAAGGAATTTTAAGGATGCTGCTATTAATTACTTTGTTTGTTGATTAATTACTTCTATTCATTTAGACTATCGTAATTCAACTCGTATTCTGCAGGATAAAATACATTATTTTGACCTAATTTGAAACCTGGTACGGTATGGTGGTATGGTCAAGAGACCAAAAGAAGCATTTTTTGCAATTTCTTTACCGTTACCATTACGATATGATTTGAAAACTAATAATAAACTAGAGCATTCTTAAACGATCCAGTAAATCAATGTAAGACAACTTATATAGGTATATGATCTTGATCAACTATGTTAAACTTAAACTTGACAGATCCCAAACCAATATGGTTTAATTAATTTACACCATCAATAATTCCAATGACATCTTCATCTTACGTAATTCGAGCCTTGACTGCGACAGCTGATTGATATTAAAATGAAATTCTAACGTGCCACATGAATATGTAAAATTCATAATTTATAGATATTTAATTGGATGAAAAATTTTATGTTTACGAAAGGGCATACACCTATAAATATACATTAATCAGTTAGTTATATTTTATTGTAACTTTGTTCAGTAATCAGAGACACTGGGTAAATATGAATTATTGCCCTAAGCCACACATACACTTTTTAAAAATGCATAAATGTCAAAATTATAGGTAAATTCGATACTGAACAGCTTTTTTAATGCAAATTGTAGGTAGTATATAAAATGATAGTATATTAGCGGAAACACCATTTATCAATTAAAAATATAACATTTCACTTTTACCTTCCGAAATACTAAATTAATAAGATTAATTTATTTGTTCGCTATATTCAATGATTTTCACAAAGTAATATTAATTACTAGAGATCACATACCACATATGAAATAGGTATTTCTTAGATCATTTACCCCAAGTCCTCGAGCATTAGTAAGAATCACGTGAAACATTAATTTTAATATTCAAGAATATTAAAAACCAATAAAAACTCTAAAAGATGTGTCCGTCTTTGACCTTCTTAGATTAATATTTATACCTAGAGACTATGCTAAGCTATTCCAACTTTTAAGACTTAGTTTTTTTTCCTATCAGACAGGAATCAATAATTTAAAAAGGTGTCTTTAGTACTTCTCCGTGACATGTTCCTAAAATAATAGAGTAAGGAATTATGCCAATTATAGCATTTATTTGGGTTCGTTAAACTAGATGGTATTTTACCGATTACTGTCCCAAAACTCAATCTATTGGATTCGATTACTGATTGGAATTTAGTGTTTAATCGCAACGTCCAAAGAAGTTTAGCGGTTGGACCAATACACATTTCAGATGAAAAATATATTGTAATGCTGTAAGTAATATTTTATATTGACAATAATCTGGAACTCCAAACAGCATATATGCTATACGTACAAACAAGATTAAACCTAACGTTTGCGGTATTTTTCTATTCTATTATGTATTTATTCACGATCTGTACTAAACAAACAATTATTTGTATAATTTAAGTCATTCACTAGTTAACTAAATCTGTCAATCAGAAATCTTGTAACTTTTTGTGACTACGTCAGACAAATGGGTTGTTAAGTAATGTGTGAGTTAACAAAATGTTTGTTTTTTCCTTTGTAAAGGGAAATTTTAATACACAATGGTGTGGAGGAATGTTGCAAATGTCAGCGCTTGCTTGAGCTGGTCCAAAGTAGAGCTTAGAGCGAAAGCTGTTTTATTATATCGATTTGTATTTTTATACTTACATTACTATGTATCGAAGACGTACTTACAAACACTTTTAGGTTTTCGCGGTAGTTAAAAGCTTAAATCGTGGTAATATCCCGGTAGATATGAGTGATATTAAAGATGTATTTGTTCAATCCAAGACAAATCAGGGCCAGATGTGCATAGAATTTTGTAAACTGTAGTAAAATTGTAATTGAAGTGAAAAAAATGTATTGTAGGGCAACAGATAAAGGTTTTAGAGCAGAACTAACACGAGAAGACAAAGTAGATACTTTATAATTTTCTGCAGTTAAAAAAAAAAACCAAATTATTTCAAAAAGAGATTTGGTTTCATAGATGAAATTAAAAAGATGGAAAAAATTGCATTTTTAGAAAACGATGATTTATTATTTAAAGATGAATACATTTTTCACAGTGACATCATTCAAACCAGAAAGAAACCAGATATCTTTAGCAAGTTTAATGACTTGAAATAATTTTTTTATAGATAACATAACATCGATGAAAAAAAAAGGTTTAGAATTCTCATATCTTAAACTCAACACAGACCACTCATAGCAAACATTTAGTATACACATTCAGTAGACAGTAGATGGAGAACAGATAGTTTTGTGTCTATCGCTTTGTTCGGAGCCAGTACGGACAGCCGGTTGCACAAGTGCATACAAGATTTTCGTTATCTCCCCTCATTAGTACGGGAGGAGTTTTTAGTGTGGTAGGTAATGTGTTTGTAATTGCAAGGTGCTAAATACTTCACACATAATTAGGTGCTTGTTGGCTAGGTTTGACTATTTTAAAAAAGTAATCGCTTGCATGCGCGGGTTTTGTTTAAAATATTTTTGAAATAAACAAGTTGAATTTCGGACAGAATTTTGAATTTAAATACTACTCGGAGGTATGTTTTTGTAGTTGAAGGTAATTGGTTCACAAAAATGTTTAAGAATGTGACCCTTGGATGTTTTGCGTGCTTGAAAGTCAATGGCAAGTATAATTATTATCCATAAATCTATTAAAAAATATAGTGATGAAATAAGCTGTAGTTGGAAGATTAAACTACAGTAGGAACTTACTACGAAATAAATAATACATATATTATGTACCTAGTCGTTTCGAGTACAACTTCTAAGAATAATCTTTTTTCAACACTCGACAAACCAGTTAATTAATTGAATACTAAATTATAGTCTAAACTAAACCCTGTCGACACAAATTAACATTAATTTATTTATCTATTCTTTACTTAAATATCATAAACAGCTCAATAAATACTCCTCTAGAAGCTTTGATATCTTCGACAACAAGATTACAAGCCGCAAAAAGCGTAATTACTATAATCCGTTGTCAAAAAGTTGTGTACATGAATGTACGTGCTATTAGTGATGTATTGCATATTCGGTTTTCTGTCAATTCAATCTTTTTGTATTTTGTTGAATAACTATTTGCTCTCATACCTATTATTTAAAACATCATGATCCTTTATGTCATCTTTGTTACTAATAATGAGCCTGTGTTTGTCTACTGCTGTACATAGAATCAAAGTTTATTGGTGTCAGTAATTCAAAAGCTAGAAGTTTTAAAAGCGAGTTTTGTAATTAAATTTACACAGTTTGTATAATTTATTTATTTATTAATACAATGCACAGAAAACAGGATAGTCCTTCAGTACTATGCAAGGAACTTAAACATTACTTAACTAAACATTACTACTATCAATTAGAATAAAATATATGGATCTAGTGAGATCAAAAACTACACAACATAAATAAAACAACACAAATAATAAAATTCAAAAACACAAAATATTAAAACAACAAATAGAAACTAATACAATGCTTCACAAAGTTTAAAACAGAATTGTATGAATCTTCTGGGGGCCCCATACTACACAAGTTGTTTCAATTTTACTACGAACTAAAAAAAAATAAAGAAGTAATATAACCCTTGTGTCATTAAAATCTCTACTATTTCGGATTATAAAACCAAGTTGACGGAAATAGTCTACCGAAAGAGCTCCAATATGGTCGTTAAAAGTCAATTTGGTATCAAATATCACACCTAGGTCCTTTACCGAGGTAACACGTTCGATGATATTTGTTCCCAAATAATAGATAGGTAGCATCTTTTGGTCGTAAAGCGCGCGTAAAAGAAATAGTACACCATTTTCGGGGTTGAAATGTAGCTAATTTGTCTTTGTTGTACTAAAAGGGCAATTGTTCAAATTCCACAGATCTCTTATCAAACCTCATACTTCCAAAAACGCCTTTTTTGTTTCGGTGATCTGCAAAAATCTTACGAGCAGATCAAACGCACGCGGGAGAAATCAGCGATTCGGCAAACAATCAGGCCGAATGTTTACTGTTCGGCCGAAACACTATGTGTAGCATCTCTACCTGTCATAGTAAAGTTAGTAGTCCGTGGCGTAACGCCGGTGGCTCAGACGACTTGTAACTTACGAAACCTTGATTGACAGATGAATAATCTTCACTTACGCATTTTTGGCAATGCTGTACAAATTCTATTTTGTACATGTCTTGTTAGTAACGCACCTTTTCCTCGTTCATTAGGTTTTTGCAATTTTACATAATAAGTAGTTTAAAGTAACTTTAATAAGGTTGTATTCAATGTCGTGGTTATTTTGTTTAGTTTTGTATATTATTTATCTATTTATATTTTTTACTCTTTTTCAAGGGTAGGTTTTATGGCTTTGGATTGATGAGAATTTGCGAAGCTATTATTTGTAAAATGCGTAAATATAAAATAGAGTTATTAAAGGACACTTCATGAAAGGAATTTAGGAATCTAAGAAGGCTTTTTCATTTTATAAATAATACCAATTTTCGTATCTCTCTTAGTTTCGTGTCGTTATCAATAATATTAATAATCTTGATTTAAAACACATTTATGGCTCACATCTCTCGTGTGTCTCATGGTTTGTCTGCCATGGCGCCCACAACTAGACAGAAGCTTGTTCTTTCACCTCCACGCTATTGTTCACGGTTCGATACCACCGTATCACCACCATTATCTATATGTGCCATTGTTGTCCAGCTAAACCTTGTTTTAAATTTTATGGACTGTATAATATTGTTTTGATCAAAGAGGGCTTTTTATCTAGTTAATGTTCGTAGATTGCAATTAACAAAACCGGAGCACAATCGTGATAAAAAGGATGCGGATATTAAAAATTCGCAAGTACGAGGAGCTAACCGGTTTCTACATGTTCTCACCCCTGGGTTTCGGGACTATGGGTACTTGGGGACCCGATGCCAAGAGCCTCTTAAAAGATCTTTCAGTGCGCCTCATTGAGACCTCTGGGGACCGCAGAGCTGGCAGCTTCCTCGGGCAAAGAATAAGCCTGGCCATCCAGAGGAAACGCTGCCAGTCTGTTGGGCACCATGTCTTGTGGACACGCACTGGAAGATGTTTTCTATTTGTAAATACTGTGTACCTATTTTTTTCCTTTCTATATTTATTTTCTTTTTTCTTTTATTGTTCAATAATGTTTTATTCGTTTTTATTAATAAAAATGCCAATTTTTTTGCCTTATTCATTACGATGAGGTATTTACCCAAACTAAAGGTACCCATATTTACCTATAAATATCCAATTATATTTTCGCAGTTATCAATAGATATCACGTTTATTAACGATTTTTATTATGTTTTTTTTGCCATTACTCTTAACTAAGTTATCAGATGATCACGAATCTCTATAATTTTCCTCAAAAGTAAAATGCACTCAGAATATACCGATTCAACAAATAATGATCCCACTCAAGGGCTCAAGTGGTCACATCTCCACATTCCTTCCCCCGAATAATCATGATTCATTACATTGCGCTGACCCTATTATCGTATTTTGCAATCGATGGTGGATCGCAAGGAAAGTGACCAGTGCGCCTTGAACGACTGATCACATGTAACCTAAAGTTTCACACGATTCTGAGATGGCGACGACGTAAAGTGCAACGTGGATGTTTGATGATTCAATAATGTGATGCGTCGTGTGAATTTGACTTTTTTATTTTGGATATAATTTATCTGTTCGACATGGTTAAGATGATTTGCGTTGGTTTTGTTTTATTTTTTTATAAGAATGTATTTATTTATCTATAATGTTATATCAGCTGTCTGATACTCAAAGCATAGGTACTGCCTTGTTTAGGATCAGAAAGCTTTGTGTGAAATGTCCGCAAATATTACCACCATACATCATACAACAATCACCATACTATAAATTTATAATTTGATTCCAAAATATTTCGAAGACACTTTATAATCTACTCCAAGACAACATCTCTTAAATATTGACAAATATGATTAAGGGATTTAAACAACGAAACTATACCTATACTAATAACGGTCAAAAATGGTATAACCCCCTCCTCGTAGGTTATTTTATTCCCTTTTTTTTAACGGACTATTCGTTATTTCTACCAGAGTGGTGCGCGGACTTGACATAAAATATCCCAAAGTTCATATCTTACTCGTAGCTTCCAAATATAAATTACATCATGCATCTTAAAAGGTAAATTATGATTAGCCTACATTGGACTGTTTTTGCCTTGAACGTAATATTGAGATGAATTGTTTTCTCTGACCTCTGCCAAGGAAAGGGTCCTTAGCTTAATGTTTGACTTATTGCACAAAGCACTCACTGTCATGCATTTCATCAAACGAAATCAAGTTTGTTTTTAACTTTATATTCGCTTAATGATAAGATGTATAAGGTCAAGAGTCTCTCAAATATTTACTATTAAGTTCTTGAAATGTTTAATAGAGGTCTTGGGTCAGGTTATAAGCAAAACTTGCCACAGTGTTAGGAGAAGTAGATAAGTTGGCTACGTATTTGATACATGGTGTAAACATTGCAAGATTTTAGTGGATAAAAATTAAATGTCTCGTTTTAAGTAGGTATGACTTCCTTTTTTATCTTCCACTATTTTCTCGATACGTACCATACCGTATGTTATTCTTCATTATAATGACGAATAGTAGTCTAACTACTACCTTTTCCATGAACATTTATTGACATCTAGCATCTGTCAATAAATGCAGATGAAAAAGCCCAATCACCAACCAACTCAACGCAACAACAACAACCAACTTCAATCAACTTGAAGCTGCTATAACTTCAGTTCAATGCAGCATAAGTTTATAAGATTTAACCCACATGTTTTGCATCCTGTATATTTTAGCGATTAATTTACCTACGGCTTGCAAACTGCAATATAACGGTTGTGACATCGTAACACTATAAAAGTCATATAAAATTAGTTTGATATCCAATCGGCCATTAGATTTGCTGTTGCTATTTTTGTTTTTATTAAATGATCATAATTTGTCTTTTCCTTGTATGTAATTAAGAATGATATTAAATCCAAAAAATATTTCAAGAACTTTGCGATTACTTTTAATAGTTTTTGTTTATATATTTTTCTTCAACAAATAAAAATACTTTGATGTGAATAAATTTTCATCAATAAGCGTCGGTGAGTAGAAGATGGTAGCTTTCTTTAAACTGAAGCTTGTTGTCAAAATCCTACCCGAACAATAGTTTGAATGTATTATCCATCTTGAAGAAACCTTCACATGACTTCGAAATTTAAAGATTGTGTGTGAAATTGATCCAGATTAGGCAGGCGTACTCGGCTAAGGCCTATTTGGTTTAACTTAACACAAGTCTCTCAAAACCTGATACCTAACTAGTTAAATCAACTGAGTTTCGTTTAGGAAAAAACCATGCTACAAGATTATTCATAATTTTGTAGAACCTGACTTACCTAAGCTTTATTCAGATAAAGTAACCATTATTATCAGTCAAAATTTAAAATAGGACTTTCCCACCGAACAAGTTTAAAGTTAAAGGTTACAAGGACTATCATTATCATCTTCTCCGGGTAAAATGTCGCTCATTATAATCTAATCTAATGATGTCCTATTAATTATTCATTAAATAAATAAATCCTAATATTTCCATATGAATGCATTGAGCCTTGAAACTAATGACAACTTTGAAATAAAAGACTAATTTAAATTTTTAATGCGCTACCAAAAAATATTTTATGATCATTATCCTTTAAAAAGAAAATGTTATAAAATTTATTGTATTTATTACACAGCTTTGTTCATTTCATCAACAGCTCATACAAGTTTCCATCGAGGGGCTGAAGCCCTTTCATTTGCTTAACTTTAATATGTTAATTTTGTTTATATGGTTTTTAAGCCAAATTCAGAGTGAGGAAAATTTTAATTCAATCTATAATAAAATCTTTATTAAACCAGCTCACATTCTTTATATTTAAACGTATGAAAACCATCATGGCTGTTTGTTTACTTATAACCACTGGAGAAGAAAGGAAGACTACGTATCTAAACAAAATAAAAACAAAAGAAACCTGCTTCCATCGATAAGGCCTAGGGGCGTATCTGCGCCGGATTTGAAGATCAAAATAAACAATAGATGTTTGAATAAAATTTACATAGATTTCATGCGCGATTGGGTCTAGGATTTCCGCACGAAATTCCTTCACAAGTTTAGAGTTCAATTAAAAAAATACCATGCTGCAAACATGATTTTTGCTTCATCCTGAAAAGCCTTCACAGGACTTTAAACGATTCTGTGAAAACACCGGATGACCAGAAATAATGGTTTAAATTCTGTAAAGATCAAAGAATTATTTATGTTTATTGTTATAATTTTTAAAATTAATAATACCGAAAGGATATCAAACTGTATATCACATTAAATACGGAACCTTACATCGCTTTTGCATTTAGTATAAATATGAAGGTAGTAAGAAGACGATACAAGTCGATCGACAGCTCTGCTATTGAAATGTGTCGAAAATTCAATGTCGCTACCTCCAATATTCAATGTCAAATTACGATTACGTGTCGAAAATCATTAGTGACAAAAAGCATAAATTATAATTTAATTTGCTTAAAAATACATACTTAGCTTATAAATCTACGAAGGTGTTAATAGTAAAATATTAATATGAATAAAGTGTCGTGTGTACCTTTAAAACATGTCAAAGGTTACAGAGGCGTCTTTTACGGAACATCACATACATCTAAAGTATTCGTTATAATTTAGCGGTCAAAATTAAATTGCTTCGTCACAGCCTGACGTCATATTTGCTAAATATGACAAGTTATTAGCATTTTATGAATACGAGTAAAAAAAATCTTCACTAATTTGGTTCATAAACTTGAACTTTTCAAATTATAAATTTAATTATAAGCCGAACCATTTAGGCCGATTACAAGTTGAAATAAATTAAGTAACTGATGGACTATTTAAAAATATGTATAGTAACTAAAAATTGTATACCTACCGTTCATCAATTATATTAAACGGGTAGTAAAATATTAAAACTGGTAAATACAAAACCTGATTTAATTTTGATGGCATATTTTTAATATAATTTAAGTACCTGGTATTAATCTAGTACCTATATTACCTAATAGTAGGTACAACTATTATTTATTCTGTGCTAATAGTAAAGCTAGTAATGACAACGTAGTTCTAGTTTCATTATAATTGTCCCCTCAAAGTCAACCTCTTTGATACAGATCCAATAATGGTAAAATTAATAATGTAATTTCATGCTAATACTTGTAAACTATATCAGGATAAGCAAATTATTTACTATCATTTTACATTAGGCTTGAACTTGACTGTGATAAATCTGGATTGACAGGTAAAGCTTGACTTGAGGTAGTTCTAGCTGATTAAGATGGTTCTCAACGCGACACTTAAGTAGGTATGCCAGCCTACACTGCCTGCCGGGGGCATCCGATGACGCAACTGCCTTGAACAGGTGTTTCTTGTCGTAATTTTATGCGTTTTTTATTAATTAAAGTTATTTCTAGAACTTTTTATAAAGATTTTTTCGCAAAAATAGTAAATTCAACCATATTATTATTATCAGGTTAAAATGTAGGTGTTGATATAAAAAGGCGTGCTTACAGAATCGAGGGTTGAAAACAGTAATTATATTAATTTAGTTGTAATATTAAAACTGATTATAAATACAATTTCATTAGATTTTTTTCCTAAAGTTGGTTTTAAGAATAATATCACATTTTAAAATATAAAGCTTCTAGTTGGTCGGACAGTCAACTTTAAAACTATCATTAATTAGAATCGAAACGTAGAAACTCATTAGCTGATAAGAAGCTTGATGCTTGAGTCACAAAATATCATTATTTGTGTCATACATAATTATGTAGTAACGACGTGCGTGACACATTCAGCATGAAGGTTTGGAGAAGAACGGTGAAATTGTAGGACCTTGGGGTACCTACTTCGTAACATCCGCTTCGTTTATATTTCTGGAAATAAAGCAATATTTTATATCTGTCGTATATAATTTGCGGCACACACTTATTTTTCTGCTATATTGAAAATATTTTGTGAAACAGTTGAGGAGACAAATTGTTAAATGCTTTACAGAAGTCTATACGACTTGTTGATATGGGTGGTAATTTCTGGAAATCGTGAACTAACAAACCCATTCATAGAGAAGTCAGCATCTTCATCATAAACTCATATTATTATATCGATTGTACCATTTTGTTGACATCTTCAATAAAATGTCAACATAAACCGTGTATAATTTTGTCTCTATTGAAAACGTTTGATTTCAAAATCTTCTGTATGCAATTTCAAACATATTTCATGTAATTGCATCTGATCAATGTTTGAATTATTTTTGACTTTTAGATTGACTTTTCGTACGTGGAGATCATGTTGCAATATGAAGAAGTTCTTTCCTATATTTTGTTCTTTACTATTAGTTTAGACTAAGTTTATCTCAAAGTTTGATAAGGTAGTAAAAATAAACAAATATATTTAAGTAAATAAAACAATAGCAACATAATTACAGTCAATATTTTATTTTTAATAACATGCTAGAAGATCTTATCTAAAATGTCAAGTATTAGTTGCTTAGATCATTGAAGATCCTACCTTCCTATCTACCAGTAATTATTGTTAAACATGATAGTAAGTATATCTATCTTTATGATTTTTTTTATCTCATCAAAGATCTAATAACTAAATTAACAAAATGTGTCTGTCTATAGTCATCATGCATTGAATTATTACGATTTATCTGAAAGCTGCGTGCGTATATATTTGGTTTCTACGACACCTAATACAACATACATGTTTATGTTTAGTTCATTTAATTCTCCTACGATTTATCATTTAGCTTGTGAAGAAATGCAATCCTTAATGACAAAATATAAAGGATTTATCTGAAGTTTTGTAATTCATCTGCAATTCATCACTGGCTGTCCAGTGATTGGCTATTGCTTCTTAGTTTAGTTGGACAGTTTTGAAACAGTTACTCCATTCTATACTGCCGACTTTAAAAAAATAAAGGTTTAACTCCCCACTTATCCGTGACATGACACTATTGAATGGTCGTAGTGTTGCTACAAACATTTTTAATATTTCAATATAGTTGCCAGATTTTGAAAATTATACATAGGTACTTTGTAATAGCTAAGTCATTCAGTATAGAAAAATATTTCTGCAGATTTACAAAGCTATTATCGTTTCATCACTAAATCAGTTCAAATTTAACAGCCTGCGGTCGATTATCCAAACAATATCTTTTTAAATTCCTATAACATTACATAAACAATTACTTTCATACAAAAACGGGCATGTATATATACCTATAATCCGAAATACTTTTCCTTCAAACTTCTTTGAAGAAATCACCCGTCAGACGAACACGGTCAAACATGTCCACGCGATCGTTATCTGCATGTCGTCGTCGGTCGTTGTGCCTTATGCTTATGCCTTATGTAACTCAGACAAATGCCAAAAGACGCGAAGGTCAGCTTCAACACGTGTTTACTCTATTGCTTATCCGGCATTGGAGAAAAGAATTTGCATTTTAAAGGAAATATTCTAGGATTAGTCAACTGTATGTCCTCATACAAAACTTGTCCAGTTGGTTTCCTTTTCATTATTAGGCCTGTCCACAAGTAAATATCCTTTCTTTAAATTATTTTTCTTTGCTTACATTGTAACATCTTATTTTATAAACAACACACTTGTGGTAAAATCTGTTGGACATCCGTAAGCGTACTAACTATCGACATTGAAAACTTGCGTAGGAGCATGTTATGTGTATCTCCTAAAAAGGCAACGTCCAGATGTCAAACCTAATGTTACAATTGATCTTCTGCATTTTATTGCTTAATAGAATTAGAATTATCATTAAGTAGTATCAATAGATGTTTAATTGTAATGGTTTTTTTCTCAGTATAAATGCTAATTTATGTACATGTGTAGCGGGTAGGTTTACAGAAGACATCTTTCGACTTAAAATTAAAATACATTGTCTACATTAAAGTAAACTGTTTGAACTCGAACAGAATAAGATAACATATCAAAAGGCCACAGAACGCTTAATTTTTTCAACAATCAGTATTGCAAAAACCTAACTCGAAGATGGTTTATAGCTCGGACACCTCGGACATGACATGTAACCTTCTTGAAATGGTAGACTACCATACTGAGCCGGTGCTTCCACCGACCTCAGATCAATATCTGCAAATTACATACAATTCTGAATTCTAAGATTGATGTATAGCAGATAAATGTCCAAAGATTTCTAAACTTCTTTAAAGGCCACTTAAGACAATTCCCAAAGCGAATGAAAGATCGTCTGACCATTTTTGCGGCGTCTTACGAAAAGCTGATCGGTCCATTTTTGGTCATCTTAAACAATTTTTGTTTTTTTATTCTGATGGTATATATTTTATTACTATTCAAAAGAGACGAGTCCTAATTAATAATGTGAAATTCCACAGTTCGTGATCGAAATAAAGAAGAAGACACAGCATCGCGCGAGGTTCTTATATAAATATATGTATATTAGAACCTATGTATAATTATAATCATATAATATAATTCATATAATCAATTATATATATGATTTAGAATCTCAGTTATCAAATTTAATAGTATAGAGTAGGTGTGGAGGTAGGGTAGCTAGAAACATGTCTTTATTATTATAACTTTCGTCTCTATTTGACACATTTAGTATGGTACAAAAGTTAAGTATAACACTAATACTAAGATAGAATAAGACAGTAATATTAAGATAGATAAGTACCCTAAAAATAAACCTACTGGCTAAACAAACAATGTTGTCATATGAATTCATGATTTTTTCGTCTTAACAAACTTGCAAATAACCAAATAGTAGTCTTGTCCTCGTCTCAAGATATCCGTATATACAAAGCGTATATTATTCTAGTATGTTTTGATAAACAAGAGTATTTTAATGCAACAAAATTAAATCACAAGAAATGTGTTCAGGAATAAATTTCAATCAAAAGCAAGAAACTAAAAGCCTCAATCTACGTATATTTGCGCAAATAGTATTCTCGAACTGTCATAGCAAAAGATTAAAACATTCTCACATTATTAAGTATCTGTCATAAGTGTCTATCTAGGTATGACTTTATTCTATGAAGGAATCTGCTGCACACGCTATAATTGGTATCATCCACATATAGGTACGTCGACTAGCTTATCACTGCTAATAGGTAGATATTATCTCAGTTTATACATATTTTTAATGATTCAATTTATTTTTTCTATACCAGACAAAACCCGGATCTCAGCATTTTCAAATTGTGATTTATTTGGTAGGTACGTACGATTATTAGAGCGAGGCCGGTTGATCCTAAGAATGCTATAAGTCAAGGACACTGTTAAAAAGTTGACAAACATGTCCCATCTTCTGTTGAATATCAAAGCTGGATCTAGTTTCCTTTATAATGGACTTAATTAGGTTTTAAAAAAACTAGTTTTGTCTGGTGATATTTAATAGACAAGTATCTTGTTTCCCAAGATTTGGATCCTGAACCGAAACCTGTTCAAAAACTCTTACTTTACTCAAATTGCGAAACCCAAAGGGCAGGTATATCCGAACGGACCGAATACGGAGGATGTCGACACAGACTGACAAATGACAATTGTTTGTATGGATGGTGGATGGACATTGTTGTGACATCCGATGTAATAGAGATAGATAGATGGAAATATGAAACCGGAGATTGATCAGAAATGACGTAATTATGTCAGTAAGATTTTGGGTGACTATTAATTCAATGTGATGACCAGAAAGACAGAAATAATTGCACAAGTACCTACATCGTGTTTATTTTATAATCATTATTTTAGGAGACGTGGACAGCCTCGTAGGAGATGGTGGGATAAGCTTGACTCTTTTTCAAAGAGTTGGGATGAGGAAGCCCAGAATAGGGAAGGATGGAAGAAGAAGAGGGAGGCCTTTGCCCAGCAGTGGGAAAGTCTAGGCTAAATAAGATAAGATAAGAATATATTTTACACATTGTACGGTAAGGCCCCTTCGGCATATTGAATAAACCTGACTTGTTTATAAAATTGGTATTTATTTTAAGATAATTGCTAGTTTGGTTTCTACTATCAGAATTTCCGCAAGTTGAAAACGTGTCTTATCGACAGCCAGTAAAACAATTCGTTCGACGGGAAACTCTCTCTTTCAGAACTGTGCAACATTGTTCTGCACTTGCGAAAGACAGTGGTTTTAGTTATATCCGCAAAGCTTACAAAATTTGCATTTGCAAAAAAACTTTAACTACTATTTAAGAGACTAAGTGTAAGAAAAATTCAGTTATGAGAAAAAACTTTTTTTCTATATTCTAATTTATGAGAACCACATAGAAACAGAAGAGGCGATACTAATAGTTTGGTGCGGTAAAAACTGATAACAATGATGATTTATTGATTCTGGGTGATTACGCAGCTTACGTCTTACCCGTATTGACAAACGGAGCCGAGACGTGGAACTATCGGCTACATGTCACTCAGCCATGGAAAGATCTATGCTTGGTATTTCGCTACGGGATAAAATGCGAAATGAAATCATCCGGCAGAGGACCAAGGTGGTTGATATCGTCCAGAAGTGTAGCAAGCTGAAATGACAGTGGGCTGGCCACGTCGTCTGTCGCAGAACCAACGAGCGTTGGAGCAGACAGGTTCTCGAATGGAGACCACGTCTCGGGGAACGTAGTGTGGGACGCCCTCCTGCCAGCTGGACTGATGACCTGGGGAAGGTCGCTGGCGGTAGCTAGATGAGGAAAGCGGGTGCGCTTTGGCATGCCTTTGGTAAGGCCTACGTCCAGCAGTGGACTGCAATAGGCTGATTGATTGATTACGCAGCTTTTACCATAGAGAAACCTACAATAAGGAGAAATATCATATTCTTTGATATTTATGAGTTTTTTTTTTAATATAGGCAAGGTACTGGAAGACGTTCTGAAAAGTAAGTCTCTCAAACTTACATTAGGAGGACCAAATATAACATCATTGACTTTTTAAATAAGAAATCTGTTGATATAATTTGTTTCTTTTTCAACAAGGTATCTGCTAATTTTGTATAAACAGTAACTTTTGAAAGACTAAAAGAAACGATAGATCAAAATCAGATAACGATCGATTATTGCTTAACCTTGCGTAAACCGATGCTTTTGTTTATCCGATTACAACTAACTTCGGGTCAAGTTCAAGCTTAACTGTTATGTAAACTTTAACTATAGAATATATATGCACTCGTAGAGTTGTAGCATGGAAGATAAAATTACTAAACCAGTTTTCTCATAAGTTAAGTTGTGAAATTGCCGAATATTAAAATACTTTGTTTTATGTGATACAAGTAGTATTTTGTAGAAGACATGATGATGATGTGATGAGCATTTTTATACACTTAAGGTTCTGCTAAATGCATTTCGTAAGAAACGTAAGCCAGCCGGTTCAAATGCTCTACTGGTCAACAACTCATAGTGTCATAAACATACAACTTAGGTTATGTGTGTTAAGAGGTCCTTGCTAATTACAAATCGATACAAAATAAACATCTTTAAGTATTACCTATTGTTGAGCTTTTAGACAATTAAACGTTACTTTATTCATATATAATCTTTGTCAAAATAATGTGTCGTAACTTTTTGAAGGACTTTGCTTGCAGATAAAATTTTAATTCATAAATTTTAAAGAATATTCTAAGGCGTATTCTATGAATCTGTATAATTATTTTTCAAATGAGTCAAATCAATCAAATCAACGGCCCGTTACAGTCCACTGCTGGACTATGAGCCTCCTCCACTTAACTGGAGGGTTTTGCCATAATCTCCACGCTTGGCAGTTGGGTTGGAGATCGCAGATTAAAGGTTACTGTATCAGAGAGCGCTGCTGCCCGTTCCCTGTTCAATGTGTAGACCCTAAGTCGCCTCTTACGACACCCACGGGAAGAGTAGGGGTTGGTGACAAATGTATTCTAATCTGCAGAAAATATACGAAAGGAAATACATACTTTTTTATGTCGTAGGTACCATATTTTATATATTATGATTTATGGAAAAAATATTAAGATAGTGAAACCTAGAACCAAATAAACTTCTGCTAGACCAGTTTAACAAAGTTGCATCTAAGTTAATGGACTATGCGTATGCAACCTTTGATCGCCACCTCCCTTCTGCTACCATCAATATTTGCAACCTAGATTAATGTGTGTGTACAAAATAACATAGCGCAAAGATCCCACAGATGTATTTTGATTAAAAAATCGATTACAAAGAGTTTTTATAAGTTGCTAAGTCAAATCAGATGACAGATTTTGAACTGGTTTAGAATAAGATTAATCAGGATAATTTATATTGCCGACGTTTTTTTTTAAGTTGTGAAATTTTAATATATAAGTATTTATGTACTTACGTGAATAAGACATAGAGAAAAATAATTAAAAAGGTTTACAAAATGGTTATGTAACAATCCTATTCCTTTTACTCCATTAACTTCAAACAGTTACAAAATGTTTAAGTAACGTTTACACATAACGTGTCGAACCAATTTTCATGGCGTTTCAGCCTTTCTTTTGTGTTCTGTATAGACATTTTGCGTGTGCTAGTTTCCTAATATTATCGGTTCCGTCTAATGTTCATACAAATTTTGTTTTTTGTGCTAAAGGTAAGCATAAGCGTACGACATTATGAGAATCGATAAAATACTTGTTTTTTTTTTTAGTAAATGTTTAATAAATTCTAAGATGGGAAAATTAAATAGTAAACTAATATATACATCTACTTAAGTCACACATAAAATTAAAATACATTGTAACTTATACTTAATAGCTTTAAAATTGCCATATATTAATACAAATTATCATTATTAGGCGTTAATGTAGGTATAGGTAATGATCAGGCTTTAGATATTTGCACTTAGCTTAAGATAGATTATAAGGTAGATTTATATGCAAATTCCTGTCTGAGACAACAACCTATATTTTTTTCCTATTATAAGAAAAAGTCATAATAAGACATTTAGCCAGCCCATAATACTAATTAAATGTTGCTTATTATTCATTGATCTTCTTCAGTTCACCTTATTATTATTTATGTAGGTTTTACTATTCCATACATAACACTTTTCATGCTTATGCTCCGACTTCTCTTTCTTTTGACTTCCAAAGACATTGGTTAAAATTGGTCAGTTAGTTACCTAAATAATATATAATATATTCTTTATACATTTTAAATTAATTCGTAGGTTAAAAAGAACTTTTGTAATATTTTCAGTAGGTAAAGTCATTGATGAACGTAAAAAAGGCTTAAATTGACAAGAATCGAAATGTTTCAGTTAAAAAATGCGTCTACAGAATCCTTTAGAATATATGTCGAATATTTTTTATTTGATTAACATCATTGGGTTATCAGTACTAGGAACTACCTTGCACAATTACTAAGAAAAGAAACCGACTGCAGATGGGATCTTGTAATTAGTCAGAGCTATGCGAATGCGTGGAGCAATGCGCGTACATTTGCATGTGATGCGCGTAAGGACAATACTATGCGCGCGCAGTTACATATACGCGTCAACAGTGATTGGAAAATGTCAACGCGTATGACGAAGTTAATAGACCCTGAGAAAATCCTTAAAATAAGAAAAACATATTTTTATTTTTTATTTTTTTATTTTAAGCGTTACCAAAAATGGTTCAACAGCTAATCGTTTTTTATGCACAATATTGCCAAGTGTGGCGGCGTTAGTTGTCTGTGCTTCTTGTCGACAAATAAAGTGTGACCCTAGAAGTAATAAATATACGTGCGATCTTATTCTTTGGGAAAAATATAATTTATCTTCAGCTAAGCCGTCTAAGGCTAAGGCAAATCTGGAAATCGGCGCATTGAAGCCCACACTTGCTCCTGCGCAAACCGATGCAGCGTCTGATCAGTTTGAGGATTTTGACATTCCTGGCGCCTATTGCTAATTGTGGGTATCTGCAAGTCTAATGTGATGAATTAGCATTATGATTAGCAGAATGTTAATAGTAGGTAAGTAATTAGGTAAGGCACGAATTAATTCGATGCCCAAAAAAGTTCAGATAAACAGCACGAAATTATACCTTATATTGACACATTGGATCTCTATGTCATATTGATAATTTGACATTCTTGACAATAATTTCAGTAGAACTTGTAACCTGTGGTAGCATAGTAGCTGTGTTACAGGTTACAGTGTCTTCCCTATTATATTACAATGACGTAATTATTTTGTAAACAAGCTTTAAACAGTTTTGTGCACAGAGCTACAAACAAAAGCCATAACAAAAAACAACATGTGAAGTGAAGTAGATGAGTGTAGTGTATATGCATGTGATTGTGAGCGTGGTGGGCGTGCATGCTTGTGTGGTAGGAGTGCATGGATATATGTGTATGTGGTGGTGTGTGTGATGTAAGTGGTGTATGTGTATGTGTAATGAGGAAGATGAAGCAGAGGAAGAAGGGTCAGGGGAAGAGCACCAACCCGATGGACATAATATGCCTTTCTGGGCAATCCACCTAGGCCAAAATATAATCCTGAAAAGCCCAAAACGTGTTTATTGATGGTCACAACCACAGATTTCTGAGGTCACAGCACTCAGCCGTGAGGATACAACTAAGAAAAACGTAATACTTTAGCAAACAAGCTTTTATAATTATAGGTATAGAATAGGCACATTATTAGTCGTTACCTATTTAAGTAGTAGTTAAAAACAAAATTTTAAGTGCGCCTACGACTTTATGGCTAATTATTCGTGAATTATATACTTAACCAATAGAAACATTAACCCGAATCACGTCTACGAAGGACATGCTATAATAATCAATCAAACAAAATATGACTTCAACAGTCATTGTACTTATTCCAAAATGATACAACTACACTATACTTCAGACAAGGGCTACAATGCTGTGACATAAATATGTGAGCTTAATTATACATTTTGCTGTCTAAAATATAAACTAAAATTATAAAGCCTACTAAAGATTTGCTCACCTCTTTAAAATTTAAAGCTTTATGTAAATTACTTTCTGCTATTTTACTATTTAGTATCATCAACAGCTCATATACGTCTCCACCGAGGGGCTAGAGCCTACCCTGAATTAAAGCGATTAGGCCCCACGCTGGCCCAGTGCGGGTTGGTAGACTTAACACACAACCTTTGATTTTCTTCGCAAGAGTGTGCAGGTTTCATCACGATGTTTTCCTTCACCGTAAGAGCGTCGAATAAGCATACATATGAATTCGAAATTCGAAAACACATTGGTATGTGGTGGGGATCAAACCCGCGTCTCCCAGACCGGAGGCAGCAGCCCTAACCACTAGGCCACCGACGCTCTCTCTCACTATTTAGCATAAAGATATCTAATCCAAGCAGATAGGCAATAACTCAGCAATCAGTTTATTCTATGAGCATCCTTAGAAGGCATAAATTGTGCTGATTTGAGTTTGTTCAAAATTATCTGTTTGTTTTTAGCAGTACGATGGCAAAAATCTATTCATCCTTAACCAGACTCCACCGGACATGAATGTGTAGTAGTACAATTTAATACTAGAATTAAGAATAGAATAGAATATAATGAAATAGAAAAACGTTTATTCAGCATAGCACAAAATACAAATGATAACATCTAAAACAGCACAATACAGATTAAACACAAATGTACAAGCAACAACAACAATAAGAGTAACTAGCCTGGCCAGTAACGCTGATTTTCAGTCGTGAACTTACTGAATTAGTTGTTTAAACCTGGTATTTACCAATTTAAAATTATTTACTATATTTAAAGCCCAAAAGTCAAAAGTGGACGACATTCCACAAGTGAACCAGAACGCCTTGAGCCTCTTCAATAAAGTATCTCGTGATGACCAAAACCAAACCGAAAGTAAATTCCTCGAACTTATGATAATTCACTCGAACATTGTCAATGTTAAAGCAAGGTTGTGTTTTAAAGATGAGACATCAATAAAAACGTACGATATTGAAAAATATATTAAACTTAATACTGATAAATTGCCTGTAGGTTTCATTAGAGCAATATGTTTGGAAGTATTTTGTGACGTGAGAATTATACGCCTGCATAAACATTACCTAAGTAAATAAGTGGCACTCGCCACTAGAGTTAACACAGCTATCATTTTAAAAGAACTGGAAAGCAGTAGCAGTAGCAACAACATAATTGTTGGATTCAATATACAACTACTTATTTGACAATTGTACTAGTAATTTAAGTGCGGAGCTGCAGAAGAGCTTAGGTTTTAAATCATTGATAAGAATCTGATGTAACGTAGGAATTAAGAAAGATTAAACATATATTAAGTATAGATATAATATAAATGGAAGTAGCAAGCAAAATGTCGAACTCAAAATAGTTTTTTTTACCTCGCGTGACTGCTCTTACAATAACCGTAGGCGTTAAGATTTGTAGATCTAACTCATTAGCACTGCAGTTTACAATGTTTGCCGCTCAAATATTTGCAGACAAGACAGAGGTGTCGAAAATTGGTCTGTCAAGTACTATGACAATAATCATTTGTTTTGCGGTGGTCGTGACAAATCCATTTAAGCATTTAGGTCAGTTATAAGTTTGGTTCTTTGACCTTTCTGTATTTGCTACTCCGGAAAATTAAACTACAAAATAAAATATTGAGTTGGAATTTGATTCAGACTTTGATATAATGCAAATTGTTGATGATGAAATAAAATACGAATGCGAGGTATCTGTTTGCTAAAGATCGCAATGTGATTAAGTTTGTGTGTAATTAAGATAGTAACACTCATATTATAATTTAAGAGTTAACAATTGGATAGATAGTAGACTGTAAATTTATGAAGAAACTTAGTGGTAGCTGCAAATTATAGGTACTTTAAATCTAGAAACACTTTAATTTCAAAGTAATTATGTCGTAATTTTACAATAAATCAAATTTTGGTATTTACAATAAAACTGACAAATAATTTCAAATAAAAAATAAATTACATTTATTTTAAAATAGCTCCATACGCAACATCATATTTAAATGACTAATATAATATTGCTCAAATTGCCTTTAAATTGCCTAGTAGCAAATTCAAAGGTTAGGCAAAATGTCTTATCTAAACACTGCGGATAATATTTCAAAATCATAACTATCCTTGACACGACGCCTTACAGAATATCAATTAGGTATTGAGCTAGTAAATTTGATCAAAACGACATAAGTAAACTATAAATGGATGTATTACATTCAAGAAATTTTCAGATTTATGATTGTTTTGTATTTAACTTATCCAATCTGGCTTTGGGTAAATAAATACTTCATTAATCTAGATTGTGATATCTAAATACGACGACACGACATGTTATATTAAAACTCAAAATATTTTATAAATATCTTTGTAATTTCGCACAATTTCGACTTCTAAATTCCTCTACTTAGAGCGATGAATCAACAAAAACCTTTGTTTTAGCTATCACTATGTACTATGTAGGTATATCTAGTAAGTAATTATTTCAACATAACGAACATTTATCGCATTTTATTCTACAACCACAAATAAAATCACGACACAGTTTCCAAAGGCACATTTCACTATCTGTCAGCTAATGGAGAACACCAATAGGTTCTCATTTCACATTTAAACATGCCTTGTATTAAAGTTTATATCATGTACATTACATTACTTTTTATTTCACTTCAATACATGCAATATTACCAAAGTTATGGCTGCGAGAAATTTAAGCACCTTTTTGAATTACGAAAATTTCCGCGCGCTTTTAGTCCTGCGTGTGACGTCATGTACAGCCTAGCAGTGTTCGCAGGCGGTGTAATAGGTACGTTGCGTACGCTATGCGGAGGATTCTTCAATTTAGTTTTGCTTCAACTTGTTAATAATTTAAGTTTTTACATTGTTTCGGTAATCGTGGGTCACAGGCTTGCCAAGATGAATGAAGGTTATGAGAAAGGCAACTCAAATAATCTTCCTACCATAGATATAGTTGTATGGTGGCCCAATATTTCATGGTGAATAGTGATTTTATGGCAGCTGAAGTCCGTGGAATAAAAATGAAAATGTATGAGAGCATTTATCTTATAGTATTAGGAAGTAGATAAGTGTAAAATTAGATAGGTACCTAGGATTTTATAGGTTTACAGATTGGCTTATTTACGAAAAAACATGATGTAAGTAGATAGTTAATAGTAGGTAAGTGTAAAATGTCTACCTAGGTACCCATGTTTGTACTAAATTAAGTACTAATGAGTACCTAAGTAATGAGGGCACCTTTTACTACTGCCACCACGGTATAATAAGAGTACCTGCTACCGGCGGCGCCGCCCGCGCGAATTATACCGAAGCGGGCGGTATGCTTTTTAATGGTTGTGAACTGAAAAAAACATTTACGTGTTTGTAAAGTGTCTTTGCTTTCCTCATTTGAATTTAGAACGATTGATAAGATTTAGTATTATTAAAAAACACTCTACTTACATCGAAGTGATTTTCATAACAGTGTGCAGAGTTTTTAGGTTAAATGGTGTATTTTTTCCAAATCACTTTCATCCATTTTTTAATAGTTTTTTTGTCTCTGGCCACGCGAAAAAACAGCTTATCAGGCGTTTTAATCCACGAGTTGAAACACCCGGCAACAATACAATATTTTCTCATAATGAAAACAGTGAGAGACACTCGTAAAATGTGTGCAGACAGTGAAATATACAAAACGAGTGAGGCGTGCGGCGCGATGAGCGCCCGTATGACGTCACAGCTACTAATCGTCCGACCCGCGTATTACCACTCGCCTCGTGCGGAAGTATGCACTTTGATCGTTAATAACTCAGTAATTTTTAAAGATATAAGAGAAATAAAAACACAGTATTTTTGTTATTTTTTATAGAACATTTTTGGCATTTTCAACAAAAATCGTTGGTCAGACCCTAATGACTTTTCTAATAAAACTTTTTCTCTACTATTCCAGAGGCTGTCCGTGCACATAGCCGTGGTCCTTTTGGCGGTGTACCACACCTGCCAGGCCGACCGCGCCACTCGGGACATCTCGAGCTACCCGAACCAAAACTATGCCGTCTTCGGCGCGCCATTGAATTCGCCGCTTGACGAAGATGGGTACTTCTACCCAAAACCGAAGATTCCTTTCCCTCCGCCACCGCCGCCTCCAACTAGGCCACCTCCGCCTCCAACGAGGCCCCCTCCGCCTCCAACGAGGCCCCCTCCGCCTCCAACGAGGCCGCCGCCACCTCCAACGCTACCGCCAAGAACGGAAGGATACGTGTATGAAACGCCACGTATTCCATTCCCGCCGCCTACCAGGCCTCCGCCACCACCGCCGCCTCCTACTATAAGGGTGACTCCGCCTACTAGGCCTCCACCACCGCCGCCAACTCAAGGTTACGTCTACACAACACCTAGAGTGCCTTTCCTTCCACAAACGACTCCTAGGCCGAGACCACCTCCTACTAGGCCTCCTCCGCCGCCGAAAACGACAGGATACGTGTATGAAAGGCCTAGTATTCCGTTCCCACCTCCAACTAGACCGCCTCCACCTCCGCCTCCAGTTTTAACTACAAGAAGGCCGCCGCCTCCGCCTCCACCGCCTCCAACTAGGCCTCCAACCACACCTCGAGTATTCAGTACTACTGGGTACAACTACCCCACGCCTAGAGTAACGTTTACTCTTCCTCCTCCAACAACCAGGCCTCCTCCAATTACTAGGCCTCCTCCTCCCCCAACTTACCTTCCCCCTTCAACAACCAGAAGGCCACCACCGCCTCCACCGCCGCCTCCAACTAGACCACCAACTCTAAGAACGACTGGATACCAATATCCTAAGCCTACAGTACCATTCACATTACCGCCGCCTACTACGACCCGTAGGCCACCGCCGCCTACAACTAGGCCTCCGCCGCCTAGAACTAATCCACCAACTTATCTTCCCCCACCCACAACTAGGCCGCCCCCACCACCGCCACCAACAACAAGGCGTCCTCCACCTCCTCCGCCTCCGCCACCAACTCGTCCTCCAACTCTAAGAACAACCGGTTACGAATACCCCACACCAAGGGTACCGTTCACTTTTCCTCCTCCAACGACGACTAGGAGACCGCCTCCACCAACGACCAGGCCTCCGCCTAGAACGAACCCACCTACTTACCTTCCTCCTCCTCCCCCAACGAGGCCTCCTCCACCACCGACCACCAGGCGCCCGCCTCCCCCACCACCTCCTCCACCAACTAGACCACCAACAGTAAGAACTCCAGCTACTTATCTACCTCCTGCTCCTCCTACGACTAGAAGACCACCGCCGCCTCCTCCCCCACCTCCAACTAGGCCTCCAACGGTGAGGACTCCCGCTACGTACCTTCCCCCACCTCCCCCAACCAGGCCTCCTCCCCCACCAACTACAAGACGGCCACCACCACCACCTCCTCCTCCACCAACTAGACCACCAACTTTTAGGACACCAGCAACGTACTTACCTCCCCCTCCACCAACTAGGCCTCCTCCCCCACCTACAACCAGGCGCCCACCGCCTCCACCTCCCCCACCTCCCACTAGGCCTCCAACTGTAAGAACTCCAGCTACATACCTTCCTCCAGCTCCTCCTACAACTAGGAGACCTCCTCCCCCACCTCCCCCACCACCAACTAGGCCTCCCACCGCAAGAACCCCAGCAACGTATCTTCCCCCACCTCCCCCAACCAGGCCTCCTCCCCCACCAACTACAAGACGGCCACCACCGCCACCTCCTCCTCCACCAACTAGACCACCAACTTTTAGGACCCCAGCAACGTACTTACCTCCCCCTCCTCCAACTAGGCCTCCTCCCCCACCAACTACAAGACGGCCACCGCCGCCACCTCCTCCTCCACCGACCAGGCCTCCTACAGTAAGGACCCCAGCTACATACTTGCCACCTGCTCCTCCTACAACTCGGAGACCACCGCCACCTCCGCCACCGCCACCGACCAGGCCTCCAACAGCCAGGACTCCAGCTACTTACTTACCTCCTCCTCCCCCAACTAGGCCTCCACCACCCCCAACTACTAGAAGACCGCCTCCTCCTCCCCCTCCCCCGCCAACTAGGCCACCTACCTTCAGAACGCCAGCAACTTATTTACCCCCTGCACCACCCACGACTAGGCGTCCACCGCCACCGCCACCGCCGCCGCCAACTAGGCCACCAACTCCCCCTCCCACTAGGCCCCCACCGACTTACCTTCCACCCCAAACTACCAGAAGACCACCTCCACCTCCTCCACCACCAACCCGTCCACCCCCTCCTCCAACCACTAGAAAACCACCTGTAACTGGGTACGACTACCCCATCCCTAAGATACCTTTCCCACCTCCAACCAGGGCAACTCCGCCGCCATATGTACCTCCAGCGACTACTAGAAGGCCCCCACCACAGACCCAACCCCCCACTTACCGTCCGCCTACTACCAGGCCTCCTCCACCTCGCACCCAAGCGCCTTACATCTACCAAACCCCCGCTAAGCCCTTCCCCCCTATTCCCTTCGTTCCACCCACCACTCGCACCCCCTACGTTCCCCCAGTAACGTACACGACGCGACCTCCCTTCGTCCAGGACCAAGGATACTTCTACGACAAACCGAATGTACCTTTCGTCTTTTAGATAAATAAAGTACAATTTTTTCTTTACTAAGTTGCCATAAATGTGATACCAAAATGTACTTTTTAGAAGTACAAGAGTCGCAAGCGTTTTGTTTGTTATTTAGTTTGATTTTTAACGAATTTCTATGTAGGCAAATGTATGTATGAAGTTACCACGAATCTAGTGATATTATAAGTATACATTGTATGTATTTTTTTATGTTTTTAGTCATAAATAATAATTGTAATAATACTCATGCGATCGAAATGTGAAATCAACACTGCCTTTAACTAATTTTATGTTTTAAGTTGTAAACATTTTTTTAAAGAAAATAAATTTGTAAAAATAATGACTCTTTTCATTTCATTTTTGTAGAAAATAGATAGATTTTGTCCCACATTCTTAACTTAATTAATTATGAATCTGTAACTAATAATATTATAATGATAGGGTTGGACTCAGCTGAGCGGAACTCGTTGTGCCATAGAACGTACATGCAAACGTTCTGCTAACCGGAGATAAAAATAACTAAATTTAAGAAGAACAGAAATAACTAAAATATATTATGTGCGAAAAAAAAAAATCAATTTCACAGGCTACTGAAATCTAAACATTTACCCACATTGATTCTATATGTAGCACTGGTGACACCTCTATTTCAGGGACTTCAGGACACTGAGAAGAGGATCAAGAAACAACCGCACAGCGACATCTAGCTCTCGAGACACGAACTATGATAATATAAAATCATCCAAGTAAAGTTACGTTCTACGGTCGGAAGATTTAACGGTTGGCAGCCCAGATGTCAGCTTTCATCAGATACAACTAGATACGAGGCAGGACCATTGTTTGTTAGAGCCATATTCAAATTGGAAATCTTATTGTAGGTTAATTAGGAGATTTTATTTTAAAAGTTAATTAACAATGGCAGAGAAGAATAAATGAAAAAAGTAGATATAGTAGATAGTTTACCATTATCTATTCTTTGAATTGAGTCATGCAGGAGCTATCATGAAAATTGTGATTTGAGTGATTAAAGCAAAAGAAGTGAAAGGAATTTGTCTTTGATCTTTGCGTACCTCGAAAGAAAATAGCAGCTCAGTTCTCATCGAGGGGAGCTTACCCTAAACAAATCGATATGTATGCATGCATGCGATAAGTCTTTGAATACGTCTTTGCAATCATTCATTTACTTTTCAGAATTTGTCTCCAATAAAATCTGGTTTCTTTGTCATCTCGAATTGAAGAAGTTTTTATAAATCAAAACCTATGTCTGTATTGTATTTATATTTGAATTCTTCATCTGAAGTCAACCGATGATTCTCACGATAAAAAACATTAATTTTATTGAAAGTCATCACTCCTGATGACATTATCTGATATTCACTTTCCCTCAACAGGAAGCGTTTAAAGACACCGCAGCGCATTTTGAGCTTCCACTCTCATCTGATCATAACGACTTGATGGATTCTTTGTGGTCATGGCTGCAAGTCGAAAACCCATTGTGAAGTGTTAGAAATTTAATTTTCCTACCTTGTTGTGAAATTTTCTATAGCATATGTTACGAGGGCCTTTATTAAAAAAAAATACGGCTGGTCCACGAGCAATATAAAATTATGAACAAGCTGATATTCTTAAGGGTAATTTGTCGAATCTGTGTAGTCTCACTGAATCTTTAGATTGTGGGAAACGGAGGCACTAGTCGCGAACAGCATATCGTGCAATACGACACTTCAAGCAAGCTGGAATATAAAAAGGTGCTAATAACACACCAGATAAAACGAGATAAATAATTTAAACTGATTGACAGGCATCTTCCTGCATCATAAACTCGCTTTCCTCACACCGTAAATCATAGCAGTGATTATGAACATTATACACACTTTCCACTCGACCATACCGTCGCATAGTTTGCTATAGGAAGAGAGTCGCGTGCACACTTCTAATATATCACTATTGCGACAGTAGACACTATTCTAACAGAGATAAAAACTTAGACTTGTCATAATTTTTCATGATAAGGGATTTTTATTACAAAAATAATTTTAGATAAACATGAATTAAACATCGATAGAGACGTTATTGGTAAAGACTACAAAAAACAGATAAACAGATATTAATTACAGATATGTTAGGGTTTTTAAATGAGGCTATTTCGATAAGCAATGTCATGACAATGCCTCAAAACTATAATCATCTATGTCCTTTTATATATAGGTATAGATCGAAAAAGAAAATACAAGGATATAACTTTTTTTTCATACATACTAGGTTATTTAGTCTGGGCTAAATAGAAAAGCACGGTAGAACTATAAAAAAAAACGACCAAGCACGTGTCGGGCCACGCAAAGAGTAGGGTTCCGTAGTTGTCCAATACTACTTAGGTACCTGTTTAGAGCACACTTGTTAACATTCATCTAAATATTTTTCTATGATATTTGTAGTAACAAAAATAAGGACTTTAAAACTAAATATTTCTGAAACGTACACTAGCATCGAAAAATGGTTTTAGCAAACCCCATTATTTTTAAAAAGCCGTTACCTCACACTAAAAGGTGATCGTGAATAAAAAATAACCCCTACTTCACGTGTACCATAGGATCCCTAAAAATATATATTTTTTTACTTTATTCTTCAGCATTGTCGGCATGATTAATATGTATATCCATGCCAAATTACAGCCTTCTAGTACTAAGAGTCTCTGAGCTAAGCAGCGGATGGACGGACAGACAGACAGACAGATAGACGAACCTTTTTGACTACGGAACTCTATTAACACAGCAGAACTATAATAAAAAGCGGGGCAATTGAACTTTATTTCTAACCTTTGTTTCCAGGAATTGTTTTGTCCTTCCCCAACAAAAACATTCTTTTTAATTACACAATAATTAAATTATTGCGTAATTACCGTTTGTTAGAATTGACGCCAATGCAATAGATTATGAACCTCTACATTGTGACAAGTCATGGATGAGCAGGTGCAATTTTGCTGTAAATTGAAATGTGTTATGACAGGTTGTGTGTAGTTATACATATTTATAAATGGTATTGATATTTGATATAAACAGTTAGTAATGTAATGAGTAATTATTTTTATCAACCGTAGGAAGAAGAGTAGATGGCTAACAGGTACATTAATGTTTGATGGTACGCTAGATCTTAGAGACTAACATTATAAAAGATCTCTTTTCTCTTCTTCCTTCTTAAAAATTTATCTTTTTATCTCCCTAAGTCATCTGACTTAGGGAGATAAAAAGATAAATTTTTGTACTTACAGTGTTGCAAAGTTAAAATCAATTAATGGTATGTATATTATACAACAAGAACAATAGTATTTTTCTTAACCTAACAACTCCTATCAGTCGAGTAAATAATATAAAATAAATGATAAAGTTATGCTAGATAAAAGAAAACCTAATGTAAAAGTACAGAATATATAAACCACAGATTACATCATAAAAATAATAGGCGACAGAAACGCCTGCTGCTCAGCCGCTGAATCAGAACAAGCCATTGGACGGCCCGCTAATTAATACAATATTGAGAGAAAGTAGTATGCACCGATAGATAAGACAGATCGATCAATCTCGAATTCCACACGTTAATTAAAAAACATTACTCGGTTTATCTTACGTTACATCAGTCGAAAAAGTGATACATATTTCCCATAACGGCACAATATTTGGCACGATAATAATAATTGCAAAGTAAGAGCGGAGTAATCAACAACACAACACCAAACAAATGCTGGCTACAAACAAAGAGTTATTTTAAAAGAATGATGCGAAAGATATGTAAAATAAAAAACAGAACAAAATATATGAAATGTAAAGTGCTGAAGTAAACCAACTTAAAGAACGTGTACATTTAGGTTATAGATGAAGTCTATTTAAGGCTCTACAAAAAAAGAAACACAAGAAAGAGACATGTCACGTAATCAAGTTAACTTTTCCACGTAGATTGTTAGGAGAAAAAGTGCGGAAATGCGTTGTTAGAAGTAAAAGTCAACAGAAGAGCATAGGCAGTTGGATCACTATAACAGTACACTTAGGTAATCTTGAAGCATGATAAACTGTTGTACCCAAAAAAGTTACGTAAGTATATATATCTAATGATAGCACAAGTGAACGATTACAACAAACAAAGCAAAGATTTTGAGATCGATCTTTACAAAATAACTTATTAACAAGCAATGTTATCATCATAATCAGCCTGTGACAGTCAATTATTGGATATAAGTCCTCCATTTTACGCTACTGAGTTCAATCTTCTCATAAATTCTGTGACAGTGGCAAAAATTTCTAGGCACAAAATCATACAAAGACTACTTTTCAAACAACTTGGTAATAATGTCGCGAACATAAACTTTGGTGTCATTAGACTAGATCAGTGAAAGCTAAAGCTTACATCAGCATTATAGTATCAAAAGATTAATTATGTAAATTGAGTTACATAAATACCACTTTGGCTATACCAGTTTCCGTCTTAGCCAATATAAATAAACTTTTAAATAAAATATAAATGTGTAGGGGCATCTCACACACACATGAACATGCCTAGATCTTTTTACTAATCACAAACTATAAGAAGAACCATTTTAATAACAAACTATGCATATTTTCGGCGCACGAGTTTTAGAACTGCAATGTCGTCAGAGCATACAGATTTAATTTTGGAACTACATGGTATACATGTCATAGTGCAAATATTAATATCTTGCTCCTTACACCGGTTTCATGTTCAAACGCGTCAACTATTTTGCCGTTCCTTACAGCAGTATTGATAGCCTCCTACGCCCCTGACTACATCTCCCATCCACTTTCGTACCCACATTCAGCATAGACTTCTTCAAAAACGTGGTCACGTTCAAAGGAAAGGCCATTAACTCTACCAGTTTACTACAATTATTACTCTCATGCATAGCTGGTGTTACGCGGCATACATAAATTACTTGGACTAGGGTTTCACTTGTCAATAGCAAATATTTCGATACCAAGTGTAGAGGCACTGGCACGCTTCAGTGCCCTGCGCCTGCGGCTGCGATGTATAGTGCTGGAGTTAATGATGATATAAATATCGATAGTCTAAATTAAGATTAATTTAAATTCCATTTTATTTTTGTATTAAAGTCTGGAATATAATTAGCTAATCTAACCATCAAGACAGTGATAGTTTTATTAACCCACGTTGCTTGGATATTGGGGTGTAAAAATCAATTTGTCGCGTTCGTCTATCTGTTATTTCTGAATCGTTTTTAGCAATACTTGATGTTTTTTTCCAGTGGAGTAATGTTTGTTATTTTTTTTATTATAGAATGATAAATTAATTCATAAAGCTGAAACTTAAACAGTCTAAATACAAATTCATGGGCGAAATCGAATCGAATGGTCAATCTATGATCGCTGACATTTAATCTGCTAGGCATTTAATCTTCTGACTCAGTATGTGGGGATTGAAAGTTATCGATTCAAATGAAAGTACAAACACCAGCACTAGAACCCACAACAGCCATCTCTAAGGAAAACATCGCACACGGCGCGCGTCAAGAATCCACATTTTCCTGCGCCGGCGACGGCGGCACGCGTGTGATCTTGTGCGTAAAACTTCTCGAAAACTACTCATAAAAAGTTTCAAAAACTTGCAAAGAATATATAAAAGAGAAAATTTAGAAAAGGGTTAGAATAATTTGAAAAAGGAACGTTTTAAAAACAAGTTAAATGTGGCGTGAACATGTCTAGTGAAGGCTCGAGGACGACGAGCAGTTCAAGGCTCAGTCAGTTCGGTATATACAGGAGTATAGACGCGCGAACTGAGGAGTTCTTGCGGTTGTCAAGGAAACGCCAGATCCGGCAAGGATGCGCCTGCGCCGCGGTGTCGACGGCCATCACCGTCACTATCGTCATTGTAAGTACATTGATATGGTTCATTTTCCCTAGTCAGTGTTTCTGTAAGTTATTTTCAGTAATTAAGTATAATGCATAAACTTGTGCATAATATAATTTTGAGACACTCCAGAATATGGTGGATATTTTTTTTTTGTGGCTATGATTTGGCAGTTTTTTTTATAAAATTATCATATTTCTAATATAACCTAATAAAGATAACTATACTGCTAAATTATATCCTATATATTTATTATTTAAATATTTGTATGCGCCCAAAGTTCAAAAATAATACATGTGCAATCTTATATGATTGTACCCTACATTTTGTTTATTATTTAGCTGGAAGACTTTAACTTTAACTTTAATTAGATATTGTAGATGTAGAAGTAACCACAATGTCAAATGTCAATGTAATGGTAGAGCGATGTAATAGTTGTTATCGATATAATATTATGTAGTTAAATAAATCTTTAAACTTTGTGGGTCGTGTTCACTGTTCGAGTGTAGATAGTTATATTATGTGACTAATACAAAATATTTTAAATTATAAAAAACATTGATAAGACGCTACGTTACTATTTCTCGTGTCTATTAATCAAAGGATTTGTCCAATTCAAAAACCATCTAAAGCTTTGAAAAAGTCCGAGCAAGTCATAACTTTGTGTTTATCACTATTAAATTATAGTTGGGTTTTTATAGGATGAGTTCTGACAGCTTCAAAATTCCTCATATATTACGGATCCAAACAACAAAAAATCATCATCATGAACTGTTAACCAAAAACTCACACTGACTTTCAAAATACCTACAACACACAGTTTTAGAATCGGTTCATTTGTTCTGAAATAAAAGTG
The DNA here is from genome assembly GCA_951230895.1 of Carpatolechia fugitivella. NCBI lineage: Eukaryota > Metazoa > Arthropoda > Insecta > Lepidoptera > Gelechiidae > Carpatolechia > Carpatolechia fugitivella. Next base: position 1,068,793 of record OX579651.1, read on the forward strand.
CCACAAAGACACACAAACATCTTTATTCGTCTGAGGTTTAAAACGGAAAAGATTATCCAAACACAGTCATGTCAACATTATATCACGTGTCGTTAAAAAAATGCATTATTTCAAGCATGTGATTGTTGAGCATTGTTGCCAGCTGTTTTTTGTGTTGTTTATGTAAACAAAAAAACAGAAATTTCACCGGGTAAATTGCTTTCCTATTGTAAATTTTGTCACGCTTTAACTTTTTTCGGTAACTTTCGTGACTGGGCAATGAACATTTTAATGACTACATGAACGTTTTAAGCCTGTAATGTGTTGCAGTAATTTAACGTCAGTTAATAAAGTCATTTTTTTAAATAGCTTACACGATTAATGTAGAATCAGCAGCAGTAATTACACAAGTAATATGACAATAAAAATACTTTATTTTTATATCCGTTCAACGATCTACATACGAGTACATAAGAGTGGCGTAATTGACATAGTTACACTGGCGTAATACTTTTATAACCGTAATAGTATTTGAGACTAGTTTGATCTTAACATCGAAGCTCAAATCTCGAAAGCGAAAATTTAGACTTACAAAGTCATTAGGTACTTAATATCAGAAGCATTATTTTAATTACTTAGATTTTTTGTATGTTTTGGAAACTTATAGACCTAGTCGATCACACAGCCTCAGTGAAAATTAAGTCTGCTTCAAAAATATTCTCAAATTAACGAGTAAGGTGCAACTTGTCAGGTCTTGTTATTTAAAAAAGAATCTATATAAAGATACTGTTTCAAAAAAAAGGACTGCACTCGGAATTGCTCTGTTCTCTACCGGTGTCACGCTCCATGCTCTTGCGCATGTCACCTGGCGATAAAAAGAAAGCAGCACGTGTGTTCCGAGATGCAGGGAATTCAGATCGTTTAACATAAATGTTGAAATTTGATAAATTGTCTTGTGTAACATTAAGGTTGTTAAGTACAATGCTGATATACACTTCAAACAGTAAAAAAATACATAAACGAATAAAATGACACGAAAAATTAAAGTTGTAACAATATTTAAATCAGAAACGCACTGAAGACTATACGATGAAGTGACTGGTTTAATTGCTTTGAAAGTTTTTGAAAATAATATATACGTTGTGTTGTGCTAACACAAATCGCATGTTCTAATTAGAATAATGATAAGAAGTAATCATTTAATAAAATATGAACAATTAAAAATATTAAAAACCTGATGTAATGACACCTGTAGTCTAGCTGAATAACTTTTTAATCAATCATTTGGGAACGCCATTTATTAAAAAAAAATAGAACTTTTTAATTTTTATCATGAAAAGACAGTGTAATCAACTTCTCAAATATAAAAATTTTAATTAGTACTTCTCAAACTATGCAATCAGCGCGCCATGAAAAATGCATAAGTAACAATAACGAAGAATGTTCGTGTTGCATTTGTCACTTCATAAAATGTTATATTTACTATCTTGTTTCCATTCGATTGGAGCTAATTATGTAGTTTAAAGACGACAAAATAACCGTAACTCAGCTAACTATTATATTATTAATAATTAGAAAGCGAAAAATGAAAAATTTTGTCGATCTTGGACAGGAACAATAATAATCTAGGTATATTATATTATTAGTATTGAAGGAGATAAACAGTATTTTACAAAATTGAAATATTTTAGTTTTAAATTGCCGTATTCTTCAGAATATTAAATAATGTGCATACACAAGCCGGTGTAACATAATTCGTTTTTAATCGTACACTCATCGATGATTCTACAGTAATTCTCAAAATGAACTGTCACTTGGACACTCCCGCGAAGAAATCACAATTATGAAGATGGCAAATTCGCACTAGGCCCGCGTTGTCTCAACTTTAGAGCAGATGATTACGAGTTGGATAGAAATAAACCACGTTTTTAACAACAGCGACAATTTATTTTCAAACTATTGTGACTAATTCTTTTACTATTTTATGTGTCACTAAGGTAAGTTTTTTATTGTTTTAACAAAAACCGTTTATGTTGTAATAAAAAGACTATCATTTTATTTTTCTGATAGTCTAAGAACATTTGACAAACTAAAATTGTAATTTACTGCTTTACCCTGAAGAGCTAAATGATCTAAATATCTATACAAACTAATAAAATCAATATTATTATATTTCCAGACTGTCCTCCTGGTGTACGAATACACGATGAATCTGGACTCGAACCCAGCACTGAGGTCCCGGATGGCTGCCTGGCACAGCATCTTTAACGACACATCTCCATTCGAAATCAAATATAACAAAGCCAAAATCAACATAGATCCAACAACACTGAAATTGCTGCCGTTGGTTTTGAAGGCCTTGAACCAAAATAGATATTTGGAGAAGTTCATAGAAAACTCTAATTTAGAAACTGGAACCGAGGGAAAGAATGATCCTATTAGCTTAGATACTAGTTTTAAAAAGAACCTCTTCCATGGAACGAAACTAAAACCTACACAAAGCTCTCAAACGACCGATTTTAAAACTACTCATGCTGTTGGTTATAAAACGACATTTAACAACTTGGATTATTACAGGAAAATTAGACAAGAAAAAAATAATAACAGGATGCTACACTATTTTGACAAGATGACTAATGTCAACACATTTGATTCATCTTCTTCTAACAGCGTCGAGATAGCAAAGAGTTTACCGACAGAACCTATTCAATTTAACGAAACCATCCCGAAAACATACGCCAATCGTACGAAAATGCCCATACGTACACTATCGCTGGTTAAAAAAAAAGATATGTTGAAAAGTTTTAGTAGAAAACAAAAAAATACTACTCAAAATTCAATATATTCTAAACAACAAAGATATACTACAAAGATAACAACAACAAAACCGCAGTCAATAATAAGTTTAGACGAGCTAGACAACAGAACCTACAAAACCAATTCACTTAACTGGAATCAACGCATATCACATAAAACATCCACGAAATCATGTAAATGTTCTAAAACATTAGCAATACTATTATCTAAACTTTTAACCGATATTAAAAACATAATACCAGAGATAGAACTATACAAAAAACCGTGTGAAGAATTTTTAAAAAGCACAACTACTTCAAAACCTATTCCTATACAAACTATATCGAAAAATAATTTAACAATGCCAACATTAACATATGCCAAGAAAAATACACACTCTACCCACAAACCGAGACTTAACTTGAAAACAAAAGGAAGGCGCAAGTCAACTTTTAATAGCACAACAAAACATGACATGAAGTTACCAAATACTTTTAATTTACTTCCACACATAACATTTGCTAATAATAAAACAAAAATTACAACTACAATAAAAACTTACATTGACCCTACATACAGCACAGAAGCACTTGAAGGAGTTAGTACAGAACCTATGAACACAGCGAAAAGTAAACATATTTGGGAACATATTCTTCATAAAAACCCAACAGGCCCGCGTAAACATAATATACTACCTATTGTTACTAATAAAACGTCAAATATTAATGAAGCTACAGTAAATAATACGGAATCTATTAAATTTGAACAATCTCACTTTCTTAAAGGAGATCGCAATCTTTCTAGTGAAAATACAGATTTGTTGAACTTCGTTGATAACAATGATTTAATTACACATTCACATGATAATTTATATATTTTTCCACAATTAGAATTACCAGGAAAGCAAGGTTTAAAAACAGAACGCAAAAAACACAAAACTGCAAGTTTGATTGAATGGTTTAATAAACTTAAAACCGAGAAAAAGTATAGTCATCAATATAAATTTAACCTTAAGGGAGAAAATCAACCAATCTTGCATATACAAGAAACAACAACTGAACCTGGAACTAATTTGTCTGCATTTATAAACAAAAAAGAAATAGAACCAAAATTAAATAGCAATTTAAATGTATTAAGTGATATAAGCAAATATCAAGAAAGTAAAAATATTACACATAATAGAAAAAGAATCTATCCAATTTGGCCTGAAGAGGATGAAAACTACACAAAAAATATTGCTAACAAAACCGTTTTACCCCTAAAAGTGATTCAACCTGCACAAAAAATAGATAATGAAGTATTGTCCGTCATAAATAATCTGAAACAAAAAACAAATGCATCAGAATTTGATGACAATAAAGAAAAAACTAAACGCAACAGTCAAACACAACAGCAAAATACAACTTTCAGTAATAGTCATGAAGTAGTAAACAAACATAATTTTAAAATTGATATCATGGATAAAAAACCTGAATTTAAGAAAATTAATATTGCAAAACCCTTTCAGACGAATAGAACCGTTTTCATTCCTAGTCCATCACGTTTGTTTTTTTCAAAATTTGCTGAAATAAATAATTTATTATATCAAACTAAAAATATATCAAATACAACAATATACGAAAAATTTAATTTGGGACAAAATTTTAATCATACAGATGATAACAATACACTAGCTACTTTAGAATACGACGAGTTTAAGTTTCTTAATGACGAAATTAAAGAAAGAGAAAGCGTAGAGGTACGGTTTTCTGACACTGAAAAATACCAGACAGTAAAAACAAACTACGAGAACTCTGATGACACGACAAAGTTCATTAAATCAATGTTACCAATTAGCAGACCTGTGTTTTTGGAGATTCAGCGAAATGATTGGAAACATGATAATCGTGATCTAGACTATGGAAATAACGATAATAATTTCGAATAATCTTCATAAACACTGTGAGATCTGTCTTTTAGTGAATATAAGATGCAATGTTTAGTTATAACTGTTATAAGATTAAGTAGTATTACAAAATAAACACTTAAATTTATTACGAACTATTATTTAATAATTTTAAGTGATAATATTAATAGAACCCTAAAACTAATATTTAATAAGTAATATCTTGTTTTCAGGTAATTCTACTAATCTACGAGTACGCGATTGCAGTAGAATCAAGTTTAGTACAAAAACTGAAAAACAATTTAATAAAAAATGGAACAAATGACAGTCCAATTGCCGACAGACTCGACCGAAATATATTCGGATTCGACCAGGATTATTACGAACGAATGCCACTTCTGGTTAACGCAATGCAAGAAAATAGTTTTGTAGAACCAGCTGTAGATACAACTACTTCGATTAAACCTAAAGCTAGATACAGTCTAGCTAATATTTCAAAGCCAACATCATCAACTTTTAGCCACAGAACTAATTCAATCAGAAGGACTAGCCCAAGACCATTTTATTTCGAATTCAAAAGTCCTACACCGGCACCTTTTAGTAAAACGTATGGTTCAAGAAGCTGGATCGATAGTTACCGAAATGCTCAAAGATTGAAAAATCTTCATCAAGTTATACAATATCTAGAAAAGACCATTAATGCCAAATTTGGGGATGTATACGCTTCACCTACTAGTACTATTGCATTTTCTGGGGTTTATGTTGAACCCACCATAAATCAGCCTAAACCCACTTCACCGACTATGGATTTATTATCACAGGGTTCTAATATTATTGAAAATTATAAATCAAATCATCAGTCATCGGATCCTCTTTATAATTACAAACCCGATAGTCCAGGAGACGTTAACCTTTTGGCAGATGGTTTTTTTAGATTTTCACCAGTTCCTACACCAAGTATAATAAGAGAAAAGTTTTCTACAAATATTCCAATGTTTAGACCTATAGCACATGGCAAACGAAATTGTATTGGGTTGAAATGTATTGATACAGCCGAAAGTAAGACCATACATTCACAAGAAACCAGCAATATAAGAGGAGTTGAATCAAATTCGCACGATAAAGCTAAAACGTTTAGTGTCATGCTAAATCTTTTTTCTTTAAAACCCAATAATGCAGAGAATCATAACACTTTTGAACCATTAGAAACCACACAGGTGCCAATAAATAAAATTTACATAACTACTTCTAGACCTACAGTGCAATTTAGACGAAAATCTACAACACCGCACATAAGGCGAACCACGAAACTACTTACAAGACCTAGAATTGTACCCGCAAGAAAAATATATAAAGTTAATGATTTTACTCCAGAAGACAAAAGAAAGTCAGCTGTTATAGAACCTAAAATGATTGTTCATGTTAATGTTTATCCCATTCCTGAAATACAAGACCAATCAAGTTCAGAGAGCAGCACCCATACGACGACAGCTAGCACTACTACAACTAGATATTCCACACAAATTCCTATATTGACATCAACTCAAGTAGAAGATTATCACGTAGGAAGTTCTGGTATTATTCCCCCAGAAGCTCGTCTAACGCCAGCCCCTCCACCACCTATACCGATAAATATTCCTTCACTTCCTACACCCACAACTATGATACCATTTTTCGACTCAATAACATTTAGTACTGAACACAGTTTTAAAGCTGCAAATCCAACAGAAATATTGAAGTTTGGACACGAGGACGCCAAAATACCAGACCATTATAAGAAAATGTTACAATTAGAAGAATCTACCAGCTACCAGCCCGACATAAATCGAAGGAATTCTAAAGATAGAGTTGAAAGCAATGAAGACTATGATGTAGAAACAAGAACGATTATTGCAAAACTAAAAAACGGTGACAATGTAACCGCAACAAAAATTTCAACCACAGAAAGTGCAAAAGACGACAAAGAATCATCCACCATAAAAACTTATGTACCACAAATCAACGGTCATTATAGGAGCGTAAATCAAAACTCAAAGAATATAAATACTTGGATAAATGAGAATACACAAAATAATAGAAAAAAGAGGTTAGAAATGTCAGTCACTGGTTTCCGTAAGACAACTTATGTACCGCAGTATGTCGAAATTAAAAGGAACAATACTAGAAATTCTAGTGACAAAGAACTGTTATGAAAAATATTAACGTTGGTAGCTTAGATCTACAAATTTTCAGTGTCCCACCGACTATACCTATACTTTTACTTAATCTTAGTTTCTGTGTAAATCTCAAAGTGGGAACAGTTGTAAATAAATAATTAATAATGTACAACGAAATTTTATTTCACTATTACTGACATCTATTTGCGGAAGAAGGAACTCATCCGCTTAGCAAAAAAATAAGTCGCATACGCACGCGCGCACATGGACAGCAACTCTTAACCTTTTCATCTAAGTAATTCTTGCATTTTCTGACAGGTGGCACTGGCATTATATTTAAAATCGTAAAAGCTTTTGATGGGTAGGTAACTACGTGATATTTTATGACAAAATTTTGTTTGGTAATCATATTCAGCCTGGTTATGTGATATTTATATAAGACTGAATCATCGTTTAAACATTTATAAATTAAAAATCAATGCTAAAAACCAATTTATTGTTCTGTTTGAAACTGGAAAAAATTGAGAGGTAAAAATCTGTAGCTACCCAAAAACTATGTTTCGTATGGTTAGATTTAAGAAAATATTTTTTTACTCTAGTGACCTTAATACGGTTATTTCGTTGGCCCTAATACGACCTGCTCTTCCATCCTTCTCTTACGGGCCTGACCTTATACGTTCTATCTCAGCTCACGCATCTTAAGAAAAACCCGTTACTTTTACCTGTGCAAAAAGGTTCTATCTGTGGAAGTATCGCGGACGGATCTCACGGAAATTTTCTGTCTCTGTCTGACAACAGTATTAACTGATATAGGAACGACCGAGAAATGCATAACACAAATCCAGTGCTGTATACCGGTGGTGCAAGTTTTTGACAGTACGTTTCAAACTTGATGGAGGCAGTGACTAGAGATACAAGATGTTTTGAGTAAAATAAACTGTTTTTAAATGACAAATAATATTAAAGTGAGATGTGAAGTGTTAAAAGTGCAATAATAGCTGCTGTACCACATAAGGATTTTATTGTAGAATAATAAAGGTAAGAATTTGGATGTAACTGTTAGAGTAACGGTAAAGGCATGTTTACATGCGGAACTTTCTTTGCAGAACATGTATGTTAGTCATCAAGGACAAATCCTAGACTGCGTGACGAAATTAATGGACTATAAGATCATTATTGGCAAAAAAGAAATCGTAATTATGACAAAATTGCTGTCAGATATTCAGCAGCATGTTGATTAAATTATTTAATTTAATATTTAGTTTGAGTTAGTTAGCTTTTACTAGTTAAATTGTTATATTATGTGTGTGAAAATAATCAGAAATTTATATGTTTATACTCAAAAATATAAACAAAACGATTGATATTTAAAAATGATAAAATATAAATAAGTAATTATAGAGCGATAAAAAAATAGTGATAAATTTAAATGAAGACGAAACATAATTTCAACAGTTTGCCCTTCCTAACTAGACTTGCCTGAGCTTTAAATGTGTAACAATACAACTATACAGTCATTCACAACGGAATCATGAAGTCATGAAGATTATAAACAACTGAAATAAATGCCTAATCTAAAAATGTTAACGATAATAACGAAATTGAAAAATCTTTGTACACACGAAAGCATAAAAGATCTATTTTAAATCTAGCACTTTGCCTTTTTGTACTATACAACTACATATTAAAAAGTCAGAAATAAAAGGTTAACTCTCAACGAATATTCATTTTGAACTATTATGTAGCGAGAAACATAGTTGTTACATGGCCTATGTCAGAGATCTTTGACGGCACTACCATTAGGGTATGCAAGTGCGGTCATAGACTTTACAACCCATACGATAAACAGACGGTGGTTTCCAACATTGATTTTCAATTATGCTTGAACAAATAATATATAGATATACGTATTACTTATAGAGCTTCATATAACCCCTGCGGGTTATATGCAGAAGACATAGAAAAAGCAAAAAGGCAGCTCCTCTATTCCAGCAAACATCGGTTAGAACTATTAGCGCCTTTCCCATGACGCATTGTCTTTAGTTCACTGACATGAAGGCCGATGGTACAACATTACTTGTACCATGGTACTGAGCCGGTGATTTGACTGGTAAGAAACTAGATTTAAGTGCCTAGGTCATTGAGAGAAAGAGGTTTTTAGAGCGAGAATGATGCACGTCTAAATGTAAAATCGTTTGGTTGTTTCACTGAAAAAAGCTTGCCGACAGTTTAATGTTGCATTATATTTGAATGCTTCTTATTTCTTTCAATGTTTCTATGAAAATAACATACGTCGTGGATTTTTATAGAGTTTTTAAGTATGATAGTTAAAGGTGAACATGAAACACTAAGAAATAATAATAATAAAACATTTCAAAACAAAGACTTATGAGAAAAAGTGTCTGAAAAATCCCATAGAAAAATGTAAGTAAAATAACAAAGCATTATTGTTGTAAAGTTGTAGATCAGAACTATATTTAATTTGAAAATATAGTTTAGTCAACGCCTTATTTCCATCAAGTAGGTACCACGTACAAAACCTCTCTGTTCCTCGGTACAGGCAATGTCACGACGATCTAACCAACCAGTATAAAAGTAGACATCGCGGTACTACTATCTGTGGCATCTTATGTCAGTTGATACTGGAAAAGGTTAACTCATACTGTCGCCGACAGTACAATCACGATTCCATTGTTTGGGTCGTTACCAATCACAACCCATCGCAATGTTATGAGACTCCGATCGAGGGAATGCTTTATTATATTTAACAATCATTAAATGTTTTCAAAATACTAAATGAATTTCTGTATACCGAGGTTGTTTTGAGACTGAGGACATACACTTTTTGCAATAAAATATTCATATGCAATCGCAAAAACAGGGATATAGAATTTAAATATTAAACTTATTTAACAAATTAAGTAAGTATAGAAAACTATCAGAAAGATGATTGATTGCCTTTCATATCTAATGTATAATAAATCATTTAAAAACAAACAATTTTATAATAAAACTAGTTATATTTTTTTGTTTTTGTCCATTAGATGATTTGTAACCTTCAAGTGAACAAAATAATGATGACAGGTAGGACACACGTAAAGCATAAATATTGCACAAAACGTGATTTTTATGATAATAAATTGTAAGAATCGAAAATTTTATCTAAATAATAACTAGTCTTTATGATTATTAGAAGACAATTAAATTATTAAAGATCATCGATCGCAACATCGATATGACCAATTATCGATTTAAATGTGCCTTATCAAAGTAAAGATAATTTTATTCGAATTAGGAAACTGACACGATTGGTCGTTGGTCGCGTGACAATAAACGCTTGCGCAGCGCAACGTGAAAAAATAATAACGGCAATCGTTGTAAATAAATCTATAGATGTGTTACAGTATGATAAATAATTTATACATATCCATTATCTTGTTAACCAAAATATTTTTTTTGCGAGCCCATATTCCTGTAGATTCATTGGAATAAAAAAAGATAACTAGACGATAACTTTTACGAACAATAATAAATAAACTACATTGCTAGGTTTAATTTTAGTTAATTCCGAATCAGTTAATGCAAAGCCAAAGTAATAGGTACGGTGAAACAAGATAATTATTGATATTAGTACAATTTATAGAGCTAAAATTACAAAGTAAAAGGTAAGTTCTTATTACACGTCTTGTTTTGACGGACAACCTAAACATACGATACGACGCATCTTCCAGTGTACTGTAATCTAATGTAATTGTGTACGTGATTGTACGTTGCTCAAACCAGTCGTTTACATTTTACAGCACAGACAGACACTTTGGTGATAATTATTTTGCGATCTTTGTTAGGAATTATAAAATGATACAGTAGATGCCTACGTGCATATATCTTATACATATAAATATAAGGCTATAATAGGTGAAGAATACATCGCTTGCAAATTGAACAGAGCTAGACTTAAACCTGAAACCATCATTTTGCATATACTGAAACCTGATACAGTGTAAGTACTCAGTGAACCACTAAATAAAAATTAGATGATGTTACACAATATTTAAAACTCAGAACACAGCAGTGGCTGAAGTGTTAATATAGAATAATTTTAAACAAAAGGAAACTACAAAAGCTAAGAAAGATTTTAAAGAATAGCTCAAGAGAATCCCATTCATAAAAATTGTATGGAAGCTTGAAACTCCCATGAGTACGCAACATGAGTGGTCTAGTGAAAAAGACGCAAGACCTCTGAATTGGAGTACAAAAGAACATTACTTGCAACACCACCTCATAGTACTGACGTAAGGAATTGTTCTAACGCCTGACCGCAAAACCACAGTTTCTGGTCCACTACTATTGTATAATTTTATGCTAATGCCAGTTTTTATACTCATTGAAAGTTAAATTGATTAAAGTGTGCATTAGTTGTTTGTATTTGTTTAACCTTAAGGTTAATTTGACAAATTGTTCATTCATTATTGGCATATCAGCCAAAAGATAGCCATTGCTGAACAGAGATCCTTAAAGACCTGCTAAATATTAATTAACATGTTGACGCAACAGACATTGTTTTGAAATTAATACAAAAATATCCCTTTCAATTATAAAAAAAATATTTCCCTAAGAAACTTAAGCCATTTTCAGGTGATATGGCTGGCTAACAATGAACAGCATTTTATTTTTAATATAGATTTTTTTATATTAAGATAAATTAATAAACCAACAATATTTTATACTTTGTGTATATCAAAATCATAGAAAATAGGTAGTCAAAATAAGATCATTTTGGAAGAAATAAAACGTTTAATAAAAAAACATAAAGTTTGTCTATTATTTAGGTAACTGCAATAATAATAAATCAAATGCAACAACACAAACCAAATCTAACATGAAATTGATCCTGTCACCCGCATAACGTATTGTAGTCTACCTTGAAAGTTAGCACTGATTTTAAACAACTTTACGATTTCAAATATACTATGGTTAATATTTCGTATTATTTATAATAATGACAAGTAGTTAGATTTCGGAAGACTATTTTAATAGCCCTAATTTAAGGTAAGCTCGAGACACTTGCCACCAAAGTGGTAGTATAGTGGGGAGTGGACTTGTAAGGGGAAGACGAAAAAGTATATGAGCTGATAACAACAAAGTTGAGAACGATTTGTGACATTTTATAACAGGATTTGTTCTTGATGATGATAAACATGACTTACGCCAAATAAATAAATTTACAATTTGACTTTTTTTTTCACAAAATGTCTGTAAAACCAGCTCTATTACAGATGGCAGAAATAATATTTCAACGCCGGAAAGTAGCCACAGTGCTGGCGCCTCCAGACCCCCTCATAATTCTACTGCTAATATCTCTCTTTCAACTGTCTGTCAGTCAAGTGATAAACAGGATTCCTTACTTCGTCCCGCAAACTGGGGACATGTCAAGGTTCAGTGTGCCAGAAGACACACCAGTTGGAACGCCAGTATACCACTTGCAAGGTAATTTAAATTATGAAAAAAATAGCAAAGAAGGCGCGTCAGTTCCGAGGATTTTTTAAGAATCTCGACTTTGTGATCTAGTGCAGTGATTAAGAAAATAATAAAATGAAAACTACGCACAGCCTGTGTTATTATGATTAGGGCCATCTTGTCGTCAATATTATGTAAAAATATGTTCAAAAGCTCTATTCAACCTTTTGGGGATAGTAGCGTAATCGTATGTATGCTTAGATCTAAGTATGTATGTATAAGTTGTCGAAATAAAGACAATGAAATCACTTCAGCGACTTGTAATGCGCTTCGATAATAGTTTGATAATTTTATTATTTTTCAGGCATCGATCCCGATGGTGGACGGCTACGCTATTCAATATCTGGCCAGTATTTTAGCGTAGATCCTCGAACTGGAGTAGTCACTCTAGCCAAATCTTTGGATCGAGAAGAACAAGATGCGCTTGAAGTTATCATTAGTATTACAGGTCAGTATTATAACTTAAGTGGAGGAGGCTCATAGTCCAGCAGTGGACTGTAACGGGCCGTTGATGTTGTTGATGTTGATTATAACTTATTCTTCTTTGCGTGTCGATGACAAATTAAAACTTTCTGGCCCAGAACTAAGCCACTTCGACTGCACTATTTGTGTGGTGGCGTCCATTAAGTCCTGCGAACAGGTGACAGGGCAGGCAGGACAGGACACTAAATGGGCCATGGACTGCACCCAGTCTATGTTTGGGTTTTTCGAGAGTCCCCACCTGAACATATTTTCCTTACTCCGGCCGACCTGAGTCTGAAGTCGATTTAAAGACTTCCAGATCGGCCAAGCCGGTAGACTCTCAGAAAGCGGGACAAAGGGATCCTAAACTAAACAAAAAATACACTGCTATTAAAAAACAAAAATAAAGTAATATTCTGGATGTTACAGACGAACCTGTGGAAAATACTGAGCCCAATACAATATCCCTAAGAAGAGTTATTCCAGTCAAGGATGTCAATGATAATCCACCAATATTTCACAACAGACCTTACATTCTTAACATCAGTGAAGCAACAGCTGTAGGGAGCGAAATTGAGGTAAAATATAAGTATCTTATTAAAACTAAACTGGTGTTTTTATAAAGCAAACAATAAATGAATACATAACAAACAATTAAAGTATTAAATTTCATATTTCAGGTTAACCCAAATATTATAGTAACAGACAAAGATGAAGGAGTAAATGCAAAAATTCGAGTAACCTGTACGACCAAAGATAAGAGTAGTGACACTGAAGCATGTGCCATGTTTAATATCGTCACTGACACGGTAATAAACTTCAGTTTTATTTTTAATTGCAATGTTTTAATACACTTCCACCTTTACTTCACTATTTTGAAATTTATTCCAGATAACACCCAACAGGTATCAAGTACGTATTTTTCTCAACCAACAACTAGACTATGAAAGCCGATCTGCATACGTTATAAGTTTAGAAGCAACAGATCAATCAGACCGGCCGCTAAAGGCTACAGCTAGTGTTGCAGTAGCTGTAAGTGACGTTCAAGATCAACCGCCAATATTTTTTAACGCACCATATTCTGCTACTGTACCTGAAAATACTCCACCTGTAAGTAAATTGTACAAAACAATTGAAAAATATTATAACTTACTTGCACATTAAAGTTAATGGCAATTGGTTATTACTTTTCAGAATACCAGTATTATGGAGATCGTAGTGAAAGATGGTGATACTGCTAATCCCAGACCAGTGTTTTTGACCATTGAGGGAGATATTCAACAGTATTTTAAACTTCTACCTGAAAGAGCTATTGGCCGTGCTACTTTGGTTACTACTGATATTCCTATTGACAGAGAAAGCGACGTTGTCCTGCAAAATGGAGGAGTTTATTCATTTACAATAAAGGTACTTTTTACAAGCTTTTCATTAGCTTGCACTGTATGTGGGTGGGTTTGTTTGTATGTTCGGGCGAAATCTTGCAACTCAAATTTGAAGCACTTGCTGCCATTGGAATTTGATAAAATTTGGTACACTTTTGTAACCGCGATGACAATGCAATATTATGGTACCATGAAACTGGTCTGATGATGGAGACGGAAGGTGGCCATAGGAACTCCATTAATACACAACACAACCTAGTCGTGTTTGGGCTCGTTGGATTTGAATTAACAAGATCTTTAGTCATACGTGATGTCCAGGGTCTCATGATGGAGCCGGAAGGTGGCCATAGGAACTCCATTAATACACACCACAACCTAGTCGTGTTTGGGCTCGTTGGATTTGTCTTAACAATATCTTTAGTCATACGTGATGTCCAGGGTCTCATGATGGAGCCGGAAGGTGGCCATAGGAACTCCTTTAATACACAACACAACCTAGTCGTGTTTGGGCTCGTTGGATTTGTCTTAACAAGATCTTTAGTCATACGTGATGTTTAGGGTCTCATGATGGAGCCGGAAGGTGGCCATAGGAACTCCTTAAATACACACCATAACCTAGTCGTGTTTGGGCTCGTTGGATTTGTCTTAACAAGGATACTCCACTCCACGGCTTTAAAAGCTTGTTTAAAAAGGATTTTTAATTAAACTTATTTTTACTTTGTTTTTTAATAACAGTTATGTAACTAACCTATATTATCCCCAAAATATATATTTTTTTGCAATTTATTAATCGATTTGCTTATTACAGGCTACAGAACTTATCAATAACGAAGTGCCATCAGACTACACAGTATCGACGATAACTATAATTGTAACAGATGTAGATGATCATGTACCAGAATTTAACAATGATGCGTTCGATATATCAATACCAGAAAACATTGACAACGGTAGTCCAATACCTGGTTTATCTATTTATGTAGATGATTTAGATATAGGACAAAACAGCAAATACGATTTAAGATTAGAAGATGTTTTCAACTCTGAAGGAGTTTTTTCTATCAGTCCTTCCCATGGAGAAGGAAAGACGCCAATAAGCATAAAAGTAATAGATTCTTCAAGACTTGATTATGACGTAGATGATGAAGAACTGAGAACATTTAGTTTTGATATAGTTACTTCTGCTGGAGGTGAAGATCTTTCAACGGCAAACATTAATATTAAACTCTTAGATATGAACGATAACGCACCAGTATTTAAAGAACAAAGTTACAAGTTTGATATTCTAGAAAATGCTACAATTGGAACTAAAATTGGCGACGTGTGGGCTACGGATAAAGATTATGGCATATTTGGCGAAGTAGAGTATAGCCTAACTGGATTTGGATCTAATCTATTCAAGACAGATAAAAATACAGGAGGATTGTACATAGCTCAGAAGTTAGACTACGAAAAACAGAAGAGTTATAGCTTAACTTTATTTGCAAAAGATGGCGGTGGAAGAGATTCTACTACTAGTATTTATGTAGATGTTATTGATGTTAATGACAATGCGCCAAAATTTGAAGCTCCAGAGTATAGTCGAACAATAAGAGACGGAGCAACTAGTTTTGAGCCACAACTTGTTGTTAGGGTAAGTTTTGAATTTGCTAAACTAATTCCATATAAAAATATCTAACAAGTAATAATTTTGTATAAACTATTGACTTTTAAACAAAATTGATTATTGTTATTTTTTACCGATTGATTAAATCGTTAAGGCTGGTTTACACAGTGCGAGCTAACGTGCGAGTCAGCCTGCCGAATAGCTGCAGTGCAGCAACTCGCACTGTTTGGACGTAACTTACGAGTAACTCGTACGTGCGAGTTGGTCAGTAGCTCGCATCCGAGTTACTTCAACATTTTTTGTTTTCACTCGCCTGCTCGCCCGGCAGCAACTCGCACATGACAGCGGCTCGGCCGTCGCTCGCATCGTTTGGACGCGTTCGGCAGTAGCTCGCCAGTGCCAGCCGGGCAGTTGTGAGTGGAACCTGTGTTTTTTTGTGCTACGTACGAAATCAAGTTCGAAATGGCTGCGGATAGATGGTCTTCTGACAATAATATTTCATTCATGACACTCTACAGAGAACAAGAAAACTTATGGAATTGTTTCGACAAAAACTATCGAAATAGAGATATGAGAAAAGCATCTTTGGAACACATCGCAAAAGAAATGAACCTAGGTAACACCAGTGGGGTAACCAAAAAAATAAAAAATTTACGATCCACCTACAATCAAGAAGTGAATAAAATCGAAAAAAGCAAGAAGAGTGGCGCTGGCGCTGACTATGTGTACAAACCATCCATAAAATGGTTTGATATAATGGATTATATAATGAAAACAATTAATTTAAAAGAAAAAATAACAACACCGTTTTTTTTATTAAAACAAGTTCACTCGACATCGGGACTCGAATCGGACTGGGCAGTAGCTAGGTGTCGTGTAGACAGCAAAGGCGAGCCGAGCTACTGGCGTAGAGTAGACAAACCGAGTAGCTGTCTACTGGCCAGGCAGCAGCTCGCACTGTGTAAACCAGCCTTTAGTTTATTATGGCAAAAATGTTAAATATGTAGAAATCACACTTTTATGTGTCTTGTTTTCTAGGCTACTGATGCCGATGGACCATCACAAGGGGATGGAAAAATAAAATATACGCTGGAATCTGATAACAGTATCACTCACAAAGGCCATGTTTTCGCTGTTGATGAAAACACTGGAGAAATAACTATTGTTGATAAAGTAGAAACTATGGACACGCCAAGAGGACAATATGAATTAGTCGTTAGAGCAACTGATTACGGTGAGTTATTTATTTTCATTAATTAAAATATCCCGATAAAAGAAATTATATTTGATAAAACCATTTTTTTTTAAGGAATACCGCCGCTTCATAACGAAACTAGAGTTTACATCCGAGTAGGTGTTCCTGGAAACCAACGTCCGACATTTAAGGGCAACTACCACCATTATAAGTACACCGTCATTAAACGTAACCAAGATAGCAACGAAGATTTCACATTCGATTTGAATCCTATGAACTACAAAGCTAGTATAAGAGAAGATGCCAAACCAGGAACAAATGTTACAATGGTCGTAGCTAATGACCCAGATGGGCTTGATGACCTGTTGGCGTATCATATTGTTGCAGGATCGAAAGACAATTTTGTTATTAATGAAAAGTAAGTGTTACTTATAGCGACGTAAAAAACATTAAATTTTATTGAAATTAACTTTAGAACTAACAATTTTAAATCCTTTTAGGAGTGGTCTTATAACAGTATCAAGCGATGCAAACTTAGATCGAGACGTCAATGCAGACAAATATGAAATAATAGTGTCAGCTGTAGATAGTGGTGTGCCGATACCTGAAACTGCTACAACTACTGTATTTGTTGCTATACAAGATGTAAATGATAAAGCACCAAAATTTAATACTTCAGAAACTTCAACGTATATTTCTGAGAGAACTAAAGTTGACAATACAGTTACCAAAATGATTGCTTACGATACAGATGTAAACATGAAATTAAAGTTCAGTTTAATTGAACCAATAAAAGCCTTTTCTAAAGGTGGAGTTCAACTCAAAACGAATTCACTTTATGATTACAAAACATTATTTAGAATAGATGAAGAAACTGGAGAAATATTTGTTAATGGAACTTTAGATTACAGTCAAGCATCCATTGTGATACTTACGATTAAAGTCATTGATGTAAACGCAGAAATAAACAAAGAAAATCAGTTTTCTGTAACGGAACACACAGTTTATATTCAACCGTACGCAGACAAGAATCCACAATTTACAAATTCTGGATGGACAAGCTCTAACCCTATAATATATCACAAGATCAAAGAGGAACAACCAATAGGCAGTACAGTGTTAATCCTAATGGCAGAAGATCCGATATCTGGACATTTAGTATCAAACTTTAAAGTCGTAAATTCGGAGACAGGTTTATTACAAGTAGATCCTTTAAGCGGTCAGGTAGTTTTAACCAACCATCTGGATTATGAGGATCTTAAAACCCCTAATTTAACGTTAACCGTCAAAGCAACAAGCAACGATGGAAGTAAACACAGTATGGCTAAAGTTATTATTGAAGTAACCAATATTAATGATAACTCTCCTGAATTTGATAAAGAGGTAAGAATTTGTCATTCAAAACAAGTTTTTTTTATTATTCATAATTTTTATAGGTACTTTCATAATAATTTCATTTTTGCAGCTGTACAAAGTAAGCGTTTTAGAATCTGTAAAATATCCAGAACAAATTCTAACCATAAAAGCTACAGATATTGATGGAGTTCTAACAGAAGAAGATAATACAAAAGGATATTCTGATATTCGCTATACTTTGAGGGGTGATAATTCAGATCTTTTTATCATAAACAATATGACCGGTGTTATTCAGGTAAAGTAAATATTAATAACTTGTTGCAAAACAAATATTATCATATCGCGAAAAGTACTCGTATAATATAAATATTTATTTTTAGGTTGCTCTTAATAAAACTCTAGATAGAGAAAAACAGTCAGTTCTTCGACTTGAGATAGAAGCTTCTGACACACCAAAAAGTGCAGCCGAAAGACTAAAGTCTACAGCTACAATACTAGTTGACGTACTTGATGTGGATGATAATTCCCCTATTTTTGAAAAACCTGTATACACTGGTATGTTAACTTTAAAGACTATTAAATAAAGAAGAAGAAAAATAAGCCTTTTTATAAAGACCGAGAATATTATTTTTCAAATTATTTTTCAAATACATTTTTGCAGCTGTAGTACCTGAAAACGTTCCAATAGGAATCTATGTGATTAAAGTTACTGCAACGGATCCTGATGAAGGTTTGGGTGGCGAAGTAAAATATGATCTCCTGGACGAAGGCGAAACAAATGGTAAAATATTCAAAACTAATAATAATTAAAAAATACATTTCTCATCTCTATCTTATAAACTTTTACGTACTAATTTTAAATTACATTTCAGGTTTGTTTTCTATAGACCCATCTACAGGAGTAATAACCACAAAAAAAGATTTAACAGGAAGAGGTCGTACTGAGCCATACAGATTAATAATCGGTGCTTCAGATGGCGGAGGTCATACTGGTGATACTTCGCTGTCATTGTACATCGGAGATGTCAGTGCAAATGATGGTATTCCACGGTTCATCAGACCAGCTGATGGAGAAGTAATAAGTGTCAGCGAGGTAACATAAAAAGTGATATCTGTTAAACATTTTGTAAAATTGGATTGAATTTCTTAATTGCACATAAATAATGAAAGAATGAAGTAAAATACTAAAGCTATAACAAAAATACTAAAGCAGTGACATATTTTTGTTTCAGAATGCAACCATAGGATCTCCAGTATTCCAGGTTGTAGCTAGCGATCCAGATGATCCAACTCAACCTTCTGGTCAACTGTATTACTCTATACAACAGAACAGTCCTGATGCAAAAATTTTCACCATAGGTAAATTTTAATTGGTATTATCATAAATTCACTGTGTGGTATAATCTAACATTTTAAATACATTAACTTAGTAATTGACTTCTTGCATGCACTTCACGTTTATTTTTCTTTAAAGTCTTACAAGAGCATATCAATCGAAATTATTTTATACTTTATAGACTGTTTTTCGAACGTGAATATTTCATTATTTAATAATAAATTATTTATAGGCATATTAAATTTCATATTTTCAGATCCTCATTCAGGGCTCATAACTACACGACAGTCACTGGATAGAGAGCGAAAAGCCTCCTACACACTTGTGTTACTTGTATCTGACAGAGGGCAGCCACCTCAACAAAGTACTAGAATAGCGAATGTCATGGTTACTGATATTGATGACCATAAACCACATTTTGCAAGAAATTCGGTATGATACAAGTTTTTCTAATTAGAGCATTTAATTTTATATTAATTATCGAGAAAAGATGATTTTTTTATTACACTTTACTGTTTTAGGATGATCCTCCTGCGTTATTGAAAGTAAAAGAAGAAGTACCAGTTGAAACAGTTATTGGATCAGTAAAAGCAATTGATGAAGACATTGATGAAAATGCTGCTGTAGATTATTCCATAACAGCCGGAAACGACCTGGGTCTAGTCAAATTAGAAAGAACAAACGACAGCAAGGCTTTAATCGTCACAACTGGTAGACTTGATAGAGAAACCATTGACAAGATACTGATAACTGTGAAATGTTTCAAATATGGGACTACACCAAGATTGACCAAGGCTTACAACAGATTGGTAAGTCTGAAAATTTGTATTATTAACTAATCCATAAAGTGCATTACACACTTCAATATCTTTGTTTTCTGAAAATTATTATAACACTGATAATACCAATTTTGTTTTTTATAGGACCCATCGGAAATCCAAGTACTAATTAAACTTATAGACATAGATGACCACCTACCAGAGTTCGAAAGTGCAAATATGACTATAGGGGTCCGACTCAACATTCCAGCAGACACGAACATTGCAACGATTAAAGCTTTAGACAGGGACCCTGATGCTCTGCCGATAGATTACAAAATTGACAATATGAGTTTCGAGTCACCTATCAGATCTAAGTCGTCTAATAATATTAGCGATGTGATAATATTAAACAACGTGACAGGGGAGTTAAAAATAATGAAGAATTTGATTCACTATGCTGATGGCATATTTAGGTTTGTACTTAATAAACTGTACTTTGTATGTCCCATATGTGTTATGCAATAAAGTGTTACTTACTTACTTACTTAATTTAGTAATTTAAACGTCAAAATCAGTAGATTTTTCAAGCTTCTTTACAAATATTGATTGACTAGTTGAATTTACTCTATAGGTTGTGTATGCCTGTATGTTTGGTGTTCTTAAGGTGTTTGAAATCTAGTATATAGTTTTCTGTTCATTTTATACACTACTCTGTGTACAGGTGAATTACATAGCAGTACATTAATTTTTCTTGATTAAAAGAAATGTTAAGCATGCGAATTTAAATCGTTTCAGGTTGGTGGTGAGAGCAAACAATTCTGTTGAGCCTCAAAGGTACAGCGATGTTTTAATTGAGGTAAGTGTCATAATTTCATCCGAAATATGTCTAATGTTAGATAAAGGCCTCTTCAACGACTGATCTCGAATACTACTAAATAGTGGGTAGCCACTTCAATAATTTTGTTCAAAGATCGTGTGTGTAGCAAGCCAAAACGCTGTAAGCCCAAGCAAACCTTCACCTAAACGCTATCATTTAGAGTGAACTCGAAACCCGCAGTGGGGTTATAGAAGCTGCAACAAGATGGTATTTTAATATTATTTTCGTACCTTCAGATAGTAGTGGTCAGAGAACGAGATTTGCTTCGCCTGGTATTGCCAGGAGCCACTAGAGGACGCGTCAATGATCTGAAGAATCGTATGGCAATGACCCTCGCACCACGGGGCCTCAGGATGCAGCTTCATGATTCCGTCGTCAGCAGCGCCTTCATGTCTAACCCTGGGTTCGTACTTGCAATCTGAAAGGATGATGACGATTGTTTAACTTTTAATAATTTTTGGTTACTTTATAAATATCGTTGATCGCTTCTCAACGTATAATGAAGATTTGGTTTGCTTCTGACAAAATCATGACTTTATCGCAAAAAATATTTATTATTCCATTCCGACCAACTAAACGGATCAACTAGAAACTGTTCAACTATTTTTCTTCCGAACGGCTCAACTATTTGGTTATTTAAAAGTTACTTAAGAAATATTATTACACAGAAAACTACTTCGTTCAGTCGCCTTTTCTATTTTGTGAATTTTAATTTCAAATAATTTCATTTACCATAGTTTCAAATAATATAGGTACAGCTGGCCGCCCGCGGCCACGCTCGCGATATGTAACATTGTCCCGTGGGAATAAGGTTACAAAATAATAATAGGTTTTGAACAAAACACAGATTTTGTAAATCCTATAGGTACAGCTGACCGCCCGCGGCCACGCTCGCGATATGTAACATAGTCCCGTGGGAATAAGGTTTTTTCCCGTAAAAAGTATCCTATGTGTAAATCCAAGGTACAAACTATCTCCATTCCAAATTAAGGTTCCAGAAGTTTAGGCGTGAAAGCGGAACAAACATCCAAACATCTAAACATCCAAATATATTTTCACATTTATGATATTAGTGTGATCATGTAATGTGATATATTTACACGGTTATGTACCTACTACAGTGAGCAGAGTTTTACCTGGTATATTCACACTTAGACCTTTTAACATGTACAAAACCTGTTTTTCCTCAGACCCTGCTTCCAATTCCGCAAGATGGACACCGGAGAAGCTTTAACTCCAAAAGCGATGAAGGCTACGATTCGTTCTTTGGGAATCGAGTTCCAGGAGATTCTAGAAACGTACAGCGTCCACAATATCACGAACTGTGGAGTGTCCCGGCAGAAGCACACGATATCTCAGCAGACTCTTTTAGCTGTAGCAGGGGTTTTGCCCCTTGCAGCACTAATAGCCGCTTTAGTGTTATGCTGTATGCATTCAAGGGGTAAGCCTACATGTATTACTTACAAAATATGTAATCAGTTTAAAAGCATAGCTTGGTGACCGAGCAATACGTTTTGTTTTCATTACGGTGATTCCGGGTATGAGAATGTCCCCAGTTTGGGTAACATTGCGGGCTGGATCATTTAATTGTTCTAGGAGTTAGATGATTTTGTGCTTCGAAAGGCACGGTAAGCTGTTGGCTATATTTTACGGAAAATGATCACCATATGAGCCATGTTACAGGCCTTTGGCGACTACATTGCTCTGATACCAAGGACTGTAAGATCGAGCTTACAAATAACATCATAAGAAGTTGTAAGCAGTTTTCAGCTGGAATGCAGTCTATCTATGTAGACTCAAGAACAAAATCATAAAGAAATATCACTTACTATTTTTTGTCTCTGTTTACAGCAAAGGAAAGAGCGAGGAGGCCTTTACTTCTAGCCAGGGAAATACCTCCAACAGCACACAGCAACATATCCGTGCCAACAAGACTTTACGCTGAACCATTATACACAACTTGACATCCCTCGATATTGAGTTTAAGGGTATCGTCTTCGTTATCATCAGTTATCACATTCAATAAATTAGAGTAAAGCTTTTTATGAAAAAAGTGCCTGTTTAGTAAAGTTATTATACTTTACCACCAATCAAAATAATGTTGAAAAATTCTACCCATCGGATTTGTCAGTTTTACTTCAGTTTTGATTTTCGTATCATTTTGTTACAACGACGAAATCTTGTACATAGGCTGTTTAAAAATATATTTTCTTGTAATTAAATAGTATAGTACTAATGGTAACATAAATTAACATAAAATAAAGTGTGAAATTAAATTAACTTGTACAAAATATGTGTCATGATGTCCAATTTAACTATAAGTGTGATAGATAATTTTAAAGGGTAGGTTCTAGGGAATAATGTCTAAGTCACAAATTATATCAATAATATATTTTGGCTCTTGTAGAGAATTATATATCGTTTACAGCTCTCTTATATTCTTTGTAAATAAACATATCTCTAGATAATATAACATATTCTTTTAAATGAACATGCTTTTATTGCAATTTTTGATAATGACCACGGAGACAATTGTATTTTGTCTCCGTGATAATGACACATACCAAAATCAACGTAGGCACTAAACTTTAACATTATTTTTAATAACTTTTAATAATTTATCTAGGTAGTTTAATCTACATCTTCGCCTCTTAATTCTCATTTGAGGTGTATGAATTTATCAAATTATTTTAATATAAGTACCACGCAATAGGCAGGAGGTTATTTAATGTCAAACACAAATTTTAATATTTTTATTGTATATTATTATAATTAAGTAGGTATATTAAAAAAACAAAATGTCAATACAAGTTGGTACCTACTTAAAATCAGAAATCATCTCTAAATTAATTAACTTTTTTATTAGCTATACATGGCACGCCTGCATCACAGTAGATCTTGTCCCAAAATTCGACTCTAGCTTTCTCAGTGTCTTGCCCAACAGTGAACGTTTCGTCTATGTTCATAAACGCTTTATTCGCACTTGTGTAGAGTGGCCACGACAACATATTATGGGCAGAGTGTGTTGGGTTGCTGAAATAAATAAGAAATCACAATAAGGTTAATTTATTAGTAAAATTTATAAAACAAGGTAAAACTAAATAAATTCTTGCTAAAACACAATCTCAAGGACACACAATGAAACATTCATACAATAATAAAAACCAGGAAAATAAGCATGAATTCGCAACAAGTAAAAAATACTAAATATTGCGGCCCGAGTTTAATTACTCATTTGTTGTCTGGAAAACCCCATAGGTACCTAAAACATCTACGGAATCTATGAAGAAAGAATGGGGGTAAACAAAGTTCTTGTACCTACATTTTATTTATGGATCATTCCACTTATTTATCTCATTTAAGTATTAGAGTGTTATATCAATATCAATGTTGATGAAACTTTTTTTTTAATTAACGTCGAGGAAGGAAACGTCAAAGAAAGAGTAGAATATAAACAAGAAATGCATCTTCTGAAGGTACCTTAAGAACAAAAACATTTAGCATAATACCTGTTTGAAGTCGTATGACAATAGGTGTTACATGCATCAGAGCTGCAATCGGATCGTACGCAGACTATACTTATATTATTTAAACAAGTATGATATAGTTACCCTGTTTTGGCGAAATCGGCCCATAGCTCCGTTACTCTGTATACAATATCTTTCAATTTTGGGTTGTCAATGTACAAGGCTTTGTTAAATTTATTTGAAAATAAATAAAACAATTCGTCAGCGTGTGCAGCTCCTTTCATATGACCATACCCAATATCCTTTTTAACTATATTCAGTTCAGTATCACAGCTGAATTTGTATAAATATGCTGTACATAATCTCGAATAAAAGTTAACGTATCGATGTGTGTTGTAAACAAAATGTCTGTCTGACAGCATATCAGAAATAGGCTTAGCGTCGTCTTTGGTAAATTCTCTGTTTCCGATATAATAATTTCTTATTCTCTCTCCTAATTCTTGTGTTTTTTCTTCCGTTACTTTCAGTGCAATCTCCCTTGGTACCAAATATTTTAGATTGTTGTTCGTGAAGTTTAATTTACCGAACGCATCATTCAGCATTAGTAGAGATTCATCTGAATTATACCCAATCATTAATGGAACCTTATTCAGTTTACCAACTGTAAGAGAATTTATTGCTTCTTCGGTCATAAATGCATCAACATTCTTAAATTTATTTTCAATAACTGGTGCGAAATGTATAGGAAGGTCTCTATATTCCTCTTCTTCCGTCATAGTTTTAAATGTAAGGTTAGTAAGTTTTTCAACAGGAACGCTTCTTAGGAACTCTAAAACTTCGGTAGTATCTCTTGTATCATTGCCAAGAAATTTGGCGGCTCTGAAAGCTCTCTCTTTCCCATTTGTTGCTTGTGCCCAATCTTGTATACTTACCCCACTTTGAGCAATAGCTTTATGAAACAATCTCTTGGACATTGGCGATTGTAAGTGTTGTGTTACTGCTGAAGACCCAGAACTTTCACCAAATATAGTTACGTTGTCAGGATCGCCGCCAAACTTAGCAATATTTTTTTTGACCCATTTTAGAGCAGCCACTTGATCTTTTAAGCCTGCATTGCCAGGTACTTCAGGCGTATCCAAAGTTAAGAATCCCAGAACTTCAAGTCGGTAGTTGATAGTGACAATAAGGACATCGTGTAGCAGTAAGAATTCTGGTCCAAAAGATCCATCAGAATCTCCTGCACCATCAGTATCACCATCTCCAAACATGTAGGAACCACCGTGTATAAAGACCATGACAGGAGCTTTGTGTCTTCGATGCGTTGATTTGGTGTAGACATTAAGAAACAGGCAATTTTCATCTCCTGCTATGTACTGTTCAATAAGCATATTATACTGTGGACATTTAGACCCATGTTTTGTTGCATCGCGAATGCCTTCCCACGGAAGAGGGGGTACAGGCGCCTGGAATTTATTAACAAAATATTAATTTATATTTCAAGCCTAACAGCTACGAGGAAGATAGGATATAAAAGAACAGTGTAGTATAAGATGCAGGTTGATGAGCGTTTCATTAATTTGAAGCGGCTTTAGCGGGGACAGCGACAATTCGAATCGAAGTGGCACTCTTTTTTTCCAAAAACACAGCCATTCTCAATCAAAAATATATATTTTTCCGTAATTCCGCATCAATTGATGAATTTTATCACGTACTATATTTTAAAAGGAGACGAGTGATTTAGTGAGAATATCTTACCGCAAATCTAGCCGGCACATGCGCGTATGGAATACCTTTAAAAGAGAAGTAAGAGTTGCTTTCGTAACCATATGCTACACCACCTCGGATTTTTCCTTGTTTCAATTTCACTAGTGTTCGATCATCTTCGGTCTGAAAAGGTTTATTGCAAAAATAACAATTTCGAATAAAAAATACTAGGTATCTTTTGTTTCGGTGCAAAAAAATATCTTACTTTAGTCTGTGCTTTTTAGACTTGCTCATTTTATGTTAGCGGATTTACAGACACGGAAAGCGACTTTGTTTTATACTATGTAGAGATGTATAGTAATAAGCTGTCTGATACCCAAAGTACAGGTTTTGATCCAAAACTAATGGGATCCGATGGCCTTAAATTCGCAAACATTTACGTATAGGCACGTTTTTATTTATTTATATTTTGAAGTAGATACCTAATCAAGTCCAGTAACTAAAAGCCTCAACTTTTTATAAAACAAGATCATAATAATTATTGGAAGTAATAAAGGATGATTAACTCACCATTTGGCCATCACCAAAATTAACTAAAACTGTAAAAGACAAGATTAAAAATTTAAATTTATTTTTCACACTCATTTTAAGGTAAGACAGTCTTCCCTAACAGAACTTCATGCACTGAACTAATCTTGAGGTAAAACGTAGCTTTTTATAACATGCGGTTAAGGAAATACTGATAGGAATAGGAGTACACACAGTCACAATAATATAATACTTGTACTTAATTAAG
The DNA here is from genome assembly GCA_951230895.1 of Carpatolechia fugitivella. Lineage (NCBI taxonomy): Eukaryota > Metazoa > Arthropoda > Insecta > Lepidoptera > Gelechiidae > Carpatolechia > Carpatolechia fugitivella. The sequence continues at coordinate 1,096,068 of OX579651.1, forward strand.
TGGAATCAACAATGTGTCATAGTAAAATTGGTTATACAAAGTTTTTTCGTCGCAGTAGGGTAAGATCATAATCGTGTTTTAAGTAAAGTAAACATCACTAAGCTGTTCGTGTTTACTTATCAAACCAGAGGTCATCACTCTAATTACCTCTTTTAGTTTGGCAGCATCAAGTTCCTGAAGGGAATATAAGAAGTCATCATTATGTGGAACAAGTTCATTAACCCCTGTCAGTCATAATAGTAATACGACGCTAGTGGAATTCATTTAGTACCTACTTAGTTTATGTATCTGTGTCAGTAACAGTTTTCAATAAAAAGATAACGCGTGTAAATATTTCTAATCATCCTGATACCAATTATTTCAGGCCATGAAAGAAAGATAAACATAACATACACACTTTCTTGTTGGAAGGAAGAAGGCACTTAAACTGTATTACATTGAAGTTTTAGCAATACAAGGTACGCCTGCATCACAGTACATTTTATCCCAAAACCCGACCCTGTCTTGCTCGGTGTTCTGTCCTACTGTGAACTCCTTATCTATATTCATAAACGCTTTATTAGATGTGGTGTACGGTGGCCATGACAATATATTTGTATCGATGGAACTAGTTGGATTGCTGAAAAATAAAATTAACGGTAGTTAAATTACACAGTATTACAAAAGCTTCTGCCAAACTTGTTCTAATAAATGAAAATGTATTTTTAAAACAGTTACAAATTCAAAAAGAGAAGTAATAATAATTGTCATATAATGGTAATGGTCTAATCAAATCAAATTGTTTTTATTACTTAGTAAAATTGCGTCATTACTAAATTAGTTCCTTGGTTATCAAACTAACAAACTAGAAGCTAGAAGTCATAAACAAGACCAAATTAATATCTGGTCATCACTACGGAAACGCCCTTGCCGTATAAAAACTTACAAAGGAAAGGTCTCGCAATTGGAGCACACAAACATACAAGAACATAATAATTATGATAATATAACGCAAAGCAGATTGATGAACTTAGAATACACTGAAGTACCTAACTATTTTACTCATTTGTTTGTGGAAATACCTAGGTACTGTCTCGATCACTACCTACTATGACTCTATTACTTGTTCTAAGAAAGATTATTAACATTCATTCTTACCCCGTTCTGGCGAAATCAGCCCATATCTTGGTCACTCGATATACTACGTCTGTTAAATTCGCATTATTATATTTATTGGAAAACAAATAATATATTTCATCGGCATGAGCAGCCCCTTTAAAATGACCGTATCCGGTTCCTTTTTTCGCTACATTCAGCTCCGAATCACAACTAAATTTGTACAAAAACGTCGTAGATACTTTCGAATAAAAGTTGATAAATCTATGAATGCTATAAACAAAATACCTGTCTGAAAACATATCAGAAATAGAATTAGCATCATCTGTGGTAAATTCTCTATTTCTTACATAGAAATTTCGTATTTTATCTCCCAGTTCTTTAGTTTTATCTTCAGTGATTGTCTGTGCAATCTCCCTTAGTAATAAATATTGAAGGTTCTTATTCATGAAATCTAGGTTGCTTAATGCTTCTTCCAACGTATACAGAGCTTCTTTTGAATTGTACGCAATCATTAATGGAACTTTGTGTAGTTTTCCGGCAGTAAGTGAAAAAATTGCGTCTTCGGTCATAAATGCCTCAACGAAATCAATTTTTTTTTTTCAACAACTGGTGCAAAATGTATAGTTGAAACAGGAAAGTCTCTATATTTTTCATCGTCTGTCAAAGTATGGAATGTAAGATTAGTTAGTTTTTCAACTGGAACGCTTCTTAAGAACTCCAAGGCTTCATTTGCGTCTTCTGTGTCATTGCCGAGAAATTTAGCGGCTCTTAAAGCTCTCTCTTTGCCGTTTTTTCCTTGTGCCCAATCTACTATACTAACTCCGCTTTGAGCAATAGCTTTATGAAACAGATCTTTTAACATAGGCGATTGCAAGTGTTGAGTTACTGAGGAAGAGCCGGCACTTTCACCAAAAATTGTTACATTGTCAGGATCACCACCAAACTTAGCAATATTCTCTTTAACCCATTTAAGAGCGGCCACTTGGTCTTTCATACCAGCGTTTCCAGGTACTTCGGGAATATCCAAAGTTAAGAATCCTAAAGCTTCTAGTCTATAGTTAATAGTTACAACTAGAACGTCATGTTCAAGTAAGAATTCTGGTCCCAAGTCTCCTTCAGAATCTCCTGTTAAATCACCATCTCCATCACTATACATGTATGAGCCGCCATGTATGAATACCATGACAGGAGATTTAGTATCAGGATTCAATTATTTAGTGTAAACATTGAGGAATAAGCAATTCTCATCTCCTTTTATGAATTCTTGTTTGATAAAGTTGTACTGCGGACATTTAAGACCGTGCTTTGTTGCATCGCGAATGCCTTCCCATGGAATAGGAGGAGTAGGCGCCTGGAAATTCAAATTGACACATTAGGTTATACTGTCATAGATAGGTTGGACGTACCAGAAATATATTTGGTACGTACAGACGGACACATATAGTAAAAAAAACATAAAAGGGTTCTCTTATTTACTTGGACTTCTAATTTAAACTATTAAAAGCTATATTTCTACACGACGACGACAACGAAGGTCCAAAAAAAGGAGTGTTACTCGACTTCCCAAAAATAGGAGTGTAATGTGTTTGGGGTTCATGTATGTATGTAAGTATCGTCATCAACAGCTCATATGCGTCCCCACCGAGGGGTTCAAGCCTACCCTGAATTAAAGCGATTAGGCCTTAGTCGATCACGCAGGCCCAGTGCGGGTTGGTCAATTTCACACACAACATTTGAATTTCTTCGCAGGAGTGTACAGGTTTCACGATGTTTTCCTTCACCGTAAGAGCATCGAATCGAAATTCGAAAACACATTGGTATGTAGTGGGGATAGAACCCGCGTCTCCCGGACGGGAGGCAGCGTCCCTAACCACTAGACCACCGACGCTCTCCTAGATGTATGTAAGTATGTTTGTATGTACCTATATATATGTGAGTTTCTTTGTACCACCATAACTTCTAAATCCATATACAGATTTGAATGACTGGGGTGTCATTAGAATCCTTACATTAGCCCGAGTGACACTGGCGCTATATCTATATTGTTTGCCGGCGCAGTCGTGTTTTTAATTTATAGATGATTATTAACAAGATTATTAGGTAGGATTGTGTACTTGTGTGGGAATAACATCGAAAATGTATCAAAGTGTAACTACTTCAGATAAAAATCTTACCGAAAATCTAGCAGGTACGTGCGCATATGGAATACCTTTGAAGAACATGTACTTCTTCCCATGGTAGAGTGGCGCTTGACCTCCCTGTATCTTCCCTTCCTTTAATGTCACTACATTTTGATCCTATGCAAAATTTAAAAATGATAATTGGATCTTTTACAACACGTTATGGAAATTAGCTTTTTAATTTCGACAAACCAATTCTCAACGTTTATCTCACAAAGCCCATCGATGGGAACGTGAAGTGAAAAAAAAAAACAGAACCAAATAGGTACGTGAAGAGTACATTAATAAAGAATGAGAATAATAAGCTAATATGCATAATCGTCCCAGTTCGTATCAATGTTCACTTGTTTAACTGAGTCAAGAGACTGGCTCTACATTAGACAGGGAATGTTTTACTACACGGAGAAGATGATGAACTACAAAATAGATAACTTTAAATTGACTTACCAATTCACTGTCACATAGTTTAATCAAAATAGTTAAACACAGTGTTAATAGTTTAAGTTTATTCCCAGCCATCTCGAAAGAAGCCACTCCATATAAATAAAACTTAATTGAACCATCCTTGGAGTAAAACGCAGCTTTTTATAACAGCAGCGCCGATTTAGAACGTGATCGCGTGTTTCTAAACTGCACAAGGTCGAAATCAGAACTATGGAAATGTAAATGTGCGCCAGCAAATGTTGGTGAGTTGAACGCACTGATACGTACTATTGAGTGCAGACTCCGTGGCCGAGTGGTCGAGATTTCGACGCCCATTACGGAGGTTCCGGGTTCGATTGCCGGTGGGGACACTGTCAAGCAAAAATCTCTTTGTGAGATTTTCCCCAGTTTGGTTAGGACATTGCAGGCTGAGTCACCTGATTGTCCGAAAATAAAGATGATTCCGTGCTTCGGAAGGCACGTTAAGCCGTTGGTCCCGGCCACTATCTAGTCGTTACACGAGCCAAGTCAGTGGCCTTTGGCAGCTCTATAACACTGACACCTGGGTTTGTGAGATCGGTTGTCGACCTTGTAACCCACACGATGAGATGATTGTGTCAGCCTGATATTAGTCTCGATTTAGTAACAAAATTTGAATTAACTTTATTTTGCTGTTAGTTTATTAAATAAGCATTTTTTATTTGTTATTTCAATTTTTGTTTCAAATCTATCCCTGTCCGCCCATTTATTTTACTTTTGACAGGTCGATTTCTAGTTAATTAGTGATGTTCTAGTGCATTACTCATTCGATTTTTTATATCAATCGACTTTCATTATGAATAAATTGTAACCGATTTGTTAATTACTCATTGTTGTTAAAAGAAATATCTTTTTTTATTACTTTATAAATTTACCTAGCACTGTGGTAAATGTATTTATTAATTCTACTCGATTTAAAATTTAATTAAGGATATATTCTGCTAGCCCATTTTTTTACATTTATAGCATCAGTAGAAGTGCTAGTATTTGATAGGTAAAGTAGCGACTATGGGCGATATTTCCGCATAGCCCCGCCTTAACATGCACGCCGTAAATTGCACTCTAGTGAGATACAACTCGCGTCGCAGAGAGCGAAAGTGAATATTAAAATTTGGAAGAAAACTAAACGAACAATTATAAGTACTATGAAAAAAAACTACTTTAATAATCATCGTTAATAATCAATTTATAGAGAGCAAAGCGAGATGTCTGAACTCTGTTAAAGAAAGCGTCGACACTTCACTATTGTAAAAAAACAATGTTCAAAAAGTATTGCATTATTTTGTTTACGGTTACTACCAATAATTATGGAACTTAATAGGCGTACTTATGTCACTTGCACTAAAAAACTAAGAGGGCGCTAATA